>CACTHL010000858.1:0-183803 GCA_902712375.1 Dioscorea dumetorum
GTTCCCAAGTGGATTATTGATTATGTCGACGCCTCTACTTTGTTAAGGGCGGTACCATAGGCGCCGAGCGATACACGAAAATGGCTTATGGAGACTTTCCAAAGTGCCGCTCTGATCTGTGAAGCTAGATCGACGCGGGAAAACAGAACCATAAAAGAAGTATATTAAGGAGTTGCTCTGTCGCAGTGAACATCTGGTTTCAGGCATAGGCTTGGTAAGAAAGTCCATTTCGCGAGACCCCGAGGATGCTGGTACTACGGTCCGAATACTTACGAAGCAAGCGGCAGTAGAAACGATTTAGTCGTCTCTTGAAGAAAAAGAAGTAATAAATCATCAACAATGCATTTAAAAAGTAATGAATTAATGTTTAAAACTAGTCTTTAGCGTTTTAAGAATTGTAGTTTGTGTTTAACATTTGTCTTTATTGTTTAAAAGTTTCATTCTGTTTAAATACGTGTGATACGTTTAAGTATATATATGAAATGTTTAAATGCATTTGTTATTATTTAAATTGAATGAATTTCGGCGGAGATTGTTTTTCTTTACGTATGTTAGTTTCTGAGCTAGTCCGGTGATGGGCGTGAAGAAATATTTGTTCGGGTCCGATGCGGATGAGAGATGCTATTGCCAGGAACCACTTGCTCGAAGGCAAGGTAAGAAGCTAACTTTTCCGTCTCTGCCCAGCAAGCTTGGCAGGGCCTTGGATTCCCTACTTCCCCAAGTGACGCGCTCACGCAATCCTCGGTGTCCAGATAAGCCTCCCCACCGCGGCAGCCCTCCCCAAACCATGACAAGGACGGAGTCCCTAGATCGCTGCGGTCCCTCCGCCACCGACGCAGCGGCCCCAGGCTGCGGTAGGCGAAGATGTCACAGGCAGCTCTTCTGCTGGGCGTGCCGAATATTGATCATTGAAGTTCCCTCGGCAAGTAGTTCGGAGTTGAGAGCATTGGAAGGGCAGTCCCTGTCCCCTTGCGCCGTCCCTCCAAACAAATAAAGTACCGGGGACGAACGAGGCGTTGCAAATTTGATGGCAGTGACTTCATCGGGATAGCTATTCCAAAGCGGCCACATTTGAAGAGACCTGCAAAAATGCGAAAACAATAATGTATCTTTGTCCACCACGTTGAATTTGAAACAATAGCAACACTATTAGCGATCAATCTTTGTTATTAAGTCAGTTGCGGGTTGTTAAGCGATACCTTGGTACGGTAGAGAAGATCATTGATCTTTGTTTGCATCGCCTCGTTTGAGGAAATCAGCGAAATCCCCGTGGCAGTAGAATAGGCGGCCAACGAGTGCCGCATCCAAAGTAGTGGCCACAATCCTTGAAGAACAAGAGCCACCCCAGGGTGTGCCTCCCCTTGATGTTGATGCCGTGGGGCTGCATCTCGTTGAGAAAATTATTCACTCTCATTCGTCAATGAAATCCTCGCTCCACCGGAGGAGCCGGAGGCCGACCTGTTCGGCATCCCATTGTAGGCGCAATCCCACAATAAGAAGAAGCATGTAGGATGATCCCAAAGCAATTGTTGACAAGGGGCAATGGAATGTCATTGAAAACAAAACGAAAGCTATGATCCTTGCCAACTAGCAATACAAAGAAGTTCGGACATACTTTGTACCGAAAAAAGAAAATATACGGCTGGACAATCGCACCTCAACAAATTCGAGCAGAGTTGATAAGGATGTTCCTCAACCTTGCTCTATGGACATGCAAGTATGAAATTTTTATGGAATTGTTTACATATATATGTTCCGTTTAAGTTATGTAGTTTCCGTTTAAATATGAGAGTTATCATATAAGATAATGCTTTACCATTTAACTTTTGTCGATTCTTGATTAAAAAGTCACATTATCGTTTAAAGATATACATCTTCCACGTAAGATTTTGTGTTATTATTTAATTATATCTCTATTGCCGTTTAACCACAAGTATGTCGTGTGGAGGAACGATTCTTGTCAGCACCACCACAGGGCCAACCTATTCATCTTGCTTGACGATAAGGAGATGGTGAGAGATGATGTGATGGACGCCTTCGTATGCATAATACAAAAGTTCCCGACAGTACCATATTCTTATAAGAAGCGCGCCTCCATCACACGAATATCGTCATTGTTTATGTCAAAGTTGGAAAACGCACATGACACGACTTTAGCTATAATCGGAGATACCGGGCGCGTCGTGCATGATATTGACATTGCCATCCTCCTCATAATCATGAATGGCCACTTCCATGTCGTCGTCCTCGACAATAACAAACAAGAATACAGGCATTATACTTCATGCCAAAGTGAAGAGTACAATAAAGGCGCGGTTGCAATGGTAAGTTGTTTGAGAAGTAGATTTCGATTTATAGAGTTTCATAAATGCGGTTGGCTATTGTCGTCTGTAGGCTTCTCATTGTCGGGTATGGGAATATAGCTTCCTTATACGCCGGCTTGTAATTATCGACGGTGAAGTAATCGCTAATAAAATGATGAATGTTAGTGTCTCTCTGCATTATTGCAGTGCAAACATGTTTGCATGGGATACCATAAAATTGCTATCTGCGACATTAGCAAGTTCTATTGGTAAGATCTAAAGAGTTGCTGCACTAGTCAATCACTTCATAACGATCATCGACACAATGACCAACATGAAGATTTCCGCTTTCCTCAGCGAGTATTTCTACCTTCGAATGTTTGTCCGGGCATAAGTAAGTCTCCCATTTGTTCTCTTGCTCATGACGATTGCATAACATGCACATCAACTTGAACTTTGTACAACGAAAAACACAAATCTTAAACAAGATTAAATGAAGGCAATGATATTTAAACGAAACACATCGACTTAAACATTAGGATAACAAATTAAACTAAGATCCAAAAATTTAAACATAGACAATGATGTTTAAACTGTACGGGTAATATTTAAAGGATAAGGGAAATTCTTAAGTGTTAAATAGAATAACCATTCGAATACCTTATGGAGTCGACCATTTTCGTCACCAGTAAATACCGAGCTTCTTTGATCCACGCATTGAACGACTCCGCGACATTAGAATACATCTCGCCCCAGCGTTCATCTTTGAATAGATAATTCGACCAATGTGACATGTCTGACTTATGAATCAACCACTGATAGGCTTCGGGTGATGTGGCGTGCAGTTTATTGACGGTGTCAACGAATTCTTTAGCAATCGATGCCCACACAATAAGAAAGTATATGGACCAGCACTCCTCCCTTAATGCCTTCCCAAGTGTGACATTGGCTTTCATAAAATTGGCCTCCAAGTGTCCAAGGCAGTATGCATGTGGGGATAAAGGGAAGACCCCCCCAATAGCGTTCACAAGGCCCTTTGACCTGTCCGACACGAATGTAATTATCTCTTGATAATCTCCTTCGTCGTATAAAACATCACCTAACTTGGAAATGAACAAGTCCAATTTGCATCGGTCTCGTTGTCGACAATACCGAATGAGACGTAGAAGAAACCATTGTTCCTATCATTGCATGTGCCACCCAATAGAGTACCCCGATACTATCTAAGGAGGTGGGTACCATCGAGAAACGAAGAACGGCTTGCATGCCCACTTGAATCCCACAACACACGCTGAAAGAAAAGAATGCACGTTTAAAACGCTTACCGTCTCTTTCCACAAACGCACATCTTGCCGGGGGTTCGTCTCAACCACCTTATCGACATACCAAAACAACAAATCGTAGCCGGAGATTTCACTGATGTCGAGGATCACTCGGGCATGTTCTTTTCCCAACCAAGGCTGCTTGTATGAAATGTGGACACCATGCTTCCGCAACATGTCCGTATAAATGTCAATGGCCTTGTACAAGGGCCGGTCCTTAAGCTTTTGAATCACTCGTGCGCTTAAGTATTTTTTGGATGCTTTCGGATGTGACGCCGATCCATTTCCATCTGGTGCAAGTGTGTGACGGGTGCATTATCTTGATTCTGAAAGTATTTTTTTTATATTCCTTTGATGCATGAAAGCGCCATTGACAACCATCGGCAGTGCATTCCACAGTCACCCGATGTATTTCGTTCTTTATGAATTTGAAGTCAAAATTGCGCTTGATAGCAAAATTCTGAAGTGCGTCTCTGAAATGTTCAACGCCTTGAAAACATTGTCCGACATCCAACGACAACACTTCAGGTTGATCTGACGAGGAAGGAAGGCATGCAACACAGTCAGGGTCGCCATAAGATGCAACATAAGTGCTCCCAGATTCCGAATTCCTGCGAACACTTCAGTTCAAACGAAAACGATCACTATTTAAGCAGGAACACAAACAATTTAAACGATAAGTAAATACTTTAAACGTTAAAAGCAATATTTAAACAGGACCTTAATAATGTAAACGGGGAAGAGAATATTTAAACAGTAACTAAATAAATTAAACGGAGAAGTGAATGTTTAAACGGGAGTTTGATCTTTTTAAACAAAGAATGGGATAATTAAACAATAATTGACATATACAACTAGATAAACATAAAAGAGAAGAACCTTATAATGACAAGAACTCGTTTTCAGTAGGATACGATGACACATCATCTGTCTCGACAACAAGATCAACTGTAGCGCATTTAAAGATGGAGTACACATGACACATGTAGTAGAAGTTAAACTCGTTTTCTATTGGGAAAACCGTTTTATGTCCATCGGGTGTGATAAACTTCACCCTCACACAGGAAATATCGAGACCCCATCGCTCATATATCTCGCCTAACACTGATTCCCAAGCAGTCGGCGCCGTGAACATTAGTACTCATCCCTCCCCGTTGTATCTAGCAATAGCACAAAAACTCTCCATAATAGCCCTGCATTTTTATAAATTGTTACTCCCTCCCACAGAATGATCAAAGTGAGAGTAAGGAAAAAATCCTCATCTTATCGGGAAACCGGCATAACTCAAATCGAACAAACCAAATGAGAAGAAGAAGAAGAAGAAGAAGAAGAAGAAAAAGATGTAATTCTCCTGCTATGGTGTCTTTGCCAAAAAACAAGCAGGAAGGGGAAAAAACTCACAATTGTATGCATAAAGGTCAGACATGATGTGATCGGGCGGGTTTTTTTCCCACCATTTCCAAGGGCAAAAATGGAATTTCATAATAAGGACCCATTTGAAGTGACCGATAGGGGGTAGAAAGGAAGTAAACTATAAACGGAAGGGCTGTCAGGGGTGTGCAAAAGTTGGAGGAGGTTTTTAGAAAGTTTTGAAATTCCCGATATGTGAACAGTAATTTTTCTTTTTTTTATTTTGCGTTGCCCCTCCCGGCTCCACCCTATTAAAAATTTTTATTAGTAAGTTATGGAATGTTGGACTTGAACTAGGATTTTAATATTTTTATTTGTTAATATTTTTTTTTTTGAATTTAAGGTGAATGATGGTGTTATTCTGTTGTTATATAAATTATACCATATTTATTTAATGTAGTATTGCATATTTTGTGATTATTAATGTAAATGAACTAAAAATAGTAAGATTTTTTTATTTTTTTATAGCAATTTTAATAAAAAGGGGAGGGACGGGGTAGGGGCGGGCGAGTGAAAAAAACCACGGGCCGTTATGATATTGAGAATGTTAAAAAAAAAGGTGGGGCGAGCGCGGGGCAAACTATGTGATTGGGGGGCTAGGGCAAGGCGGGGCCACCCCACTCCATCGCGCCCTATTTCCATCCCTAAGAAGAATCTCGAGCGCCCACTACCTATTAAGGATCTTGAATTCTTAAAATACTTTCTTAGCATTGAGATGTCAACTTCTATCAAAGGGTTTACTTGAAGATACAGGCATGTTGCACAGTAAGCCTGCAGCCACTCCTCTGGATAGTGAACTGAAATTTTATTCTAAAAGACAAAGAAAAAGACATTTTTTTGATTAATTGATTAAATTTTTTTTTAATAAATGATGAATAGTGGTTTTGCTAAAATAATAATCATAAATAAATAAATTAAAAAATAGTCACATGATTAATTAAGTGAGATTAATGGGTGATGTGGCAGAGGCCATGTGGCATCATGTCACCTCAGATTTTTATTAACTCTATCTATGACTATGAGTGATTGATATAAGAGCAATTTTAAAGTTAAAAGTAATCAACTGAAATTTTTCAAAGTTGAATGATTTAAATAAAATATCTAAATAATTTGATGAGTATTTAAATAATTTATCTATTATAATACAAAGTTATTTTACTCCAAATTTTTCTATGTTCTAATTTCTTCCGCATCCATACTAACGGAGCGTCCGCGTGGAACTCTCATGGAAGCCGCCATGCTCCTGCTCTCAATGGGGAAGCTATGAGCCCATGCAAGACGAGCATGTTTCTTTCCTCCATCGCAAAAGGTGCAACATTGATCCAATGTTACGGAAGTACACGCGCACGCGCACGCGCATTCAAGCACGTACGCACGCGCACACACAATTGTTAGGGTCAATTTTGGTGTGTGATCATAGCCTTCCAACAAAATTATTTTTGCCTTTCATCCAACAAACAAACATGGCACAATCCCAGGGTCCATAGCTCCCTCATTACTAGAGCCCACCTTCATCTCCTTGTCTATCTTCAAACCCCACAAACAGGTCCACTTATTAAATGTATGAACCTAAAAAATAGTTTTGACTTCGTGTCTTCTTTTTAGGGACACAAAAACAATGCTTTGACTGCCTCTATTGTTCATGTGATAGTTGAATGAATGAACAAATTAAGACCAATAAAAAAGAAACACCTCTCGTCAGCCATGATTCACACAATATTTCCTTTTCATGCTTGTGACGCGTTCACGGACATCACCATGTACTTCTTTTGACTCTTCTACCTTTTCTCGATATATATATCTGTATCTCTTTGAAGGGGTAGTGCTGCATCAAATCAACATGGGATCTTGCTTCTCTTCATCTTCTCCAATCCTTGATAACAAACCAGTGGCCAGAGTTATCTCTCTTGAAGGAACATTAATGGAGTACTTGCTACCTGTTAGTGTTTCCCAAGTGCTTGGTGAGAATTATAACTCTTGGTCTTGTTTTGTTTGTGATGCTGATGACCTTCTATACAACAGCTATATTCCTCCACTGGATTCTCAGGAATGGCTTCAGCATGAGCATATCTATTTCGTGCTGCCTGCCTTCATGCTTGATCATCCTCTCACTGGTTTAGACATGGCAGCTCTTGCTTTCAAGGCTAGTGAAGCTCTCAATAATGCTGCGAAGGGTAAGGTTGGCAAGAAGAGATCATCAAGTAGAATTCAAGTGATGCCAGTTGATGGTTTTAGAGAAAATAGTGCCAGCGATGTTGATCTGAAGATCTTGCCGGCGGTGAGCTTGCCAAGAACAAGAAGAAGAGGAAGAAGTAGTAGCTCTAAACAACGGCTAAGTACCATTGTTGAAGATTCAGAGTGAAGTTGCACATTGTATCATGCATGCTGTTTTTTTTTTTTTTTTTTTTTTATATACATCTATTTATATATATATAATGCTTGATTTTTCTGGGATTATTTTTAATTTTATTTATTTATGCACACCATGTGAGATTACTTGTTGTATTTTTTTCCCCTTTTCTTTTGGTAATTAGAGATTATTCTTGTTACCATTTATGTGAAGAAACAAAGATCGATGCTAGTGGTTTTTATCAAAACCAAATGGTTCTACTAATTAGGCAATAAAGAGGAAATAGATTTAAAGAAAACCTTGCAGAATAAATGAGTTTAAACAGAAATTAATAATGGGAATGTGATGCTTGACTGAGATATCATTTGAAGACTTTTCTTGTTTGATTTGAGTAGAAGAAGTTAATTACTTGGAGGAGAAGTACTCTTTCATGCATGTACCTGCATGCACCTCTCTTTCAATCTTGACGACTAACAAATAACCGAAGTACAATTAATCATTGATGGAAAGTATCACAGAAAGGTCAAACTCCAACGTACTACATTACATAATTAAAAAAATATCAATAAACAATAAATGCAATTAGGAGAGTACATCATTACTGTCAACATCATTATCTTTACAACATTATTAATATTAATAAACGTACAACGGCTACCGCGTACTTAGAAGAAATCAAAGGTCCCCTTGCAAATACCCAAAGTAAGTAAACTTAACCTGTCCTTATTTATAGAATTTAATTATTAAAGTAAATAAATAGTTTTTTATGAATAAATAGATAAAATTAAATTTAAATTTACATTCAAAGGCAAAAAATCCTTTGCCATCAATTCTTTTGAAAAATAATTTAAATTATTGGAATTAAAAATGTATTAATATTTTAAGGAATAATTTTTGAGACATGATGTACTTATAAAAGGGCAAACTCAAAATAAAATAATGGGAAAATTACCATACGGTTCTTCAATAAACTCATCCTGATTATTAAGGGCCTTTAATTTTATATTGTTCAATAAGGCCTTGGTTTTTGTCCTTTTAACTATGTAGATACGACGAGACATCCAATTAGCTATTTGTTATTTTTTATTAAATATAGGGGCCGTTTGGTTCCCGGATCGGGAATGGAATGGATTGAGGGGAATGGAAATGAGAGTGAGTGGTGGAGGATTGGGAATGAAGGATATGTTTGGTTAGTAAGGTATGAGGGAGTAGTTCACTGAGAATGGGAAAAGTAAAAGATGAAAATATGGTAAAATGACCTTTATAACCTTTATAGGAATAAACAACATTATATATAAAAATAGGATATTAAAGTGAAATAAGATCTATTTGTAAGTAATAAAATATTTCTTGTCTTATTTTCATTATCGTAATTAAATATTTTAATTAAATATTCCACTTTATCAATTATTTATTATTAAAATTAATACAATATTTCACTTTGAATATTATTTACAATAAAATTTATTTATTTATTTATTTTATTGTCATTAAAATTAAATTATTAGTTAGTATTATTTCTCTTTAGTTATTAATTATATGCTTTTTTATTAATATTTATGATTAATAATATTCACATAAAAATAATTTAAACTATTATTAAAAATAATTAATATAATTAAATATTTAATTTAAAAATAAATTCAAATTAAGTACTACCAAATTAAAATAATAATTTATAAAACAATAAATTTAGTAATTATAAAGGTAATTATGTAATAACCCTTCAAGTCAAATGCTTAGTAGGGGATAAAGTTTTAATCAAGGGGCAAAATGGACATTTTCAGATGCAGGATTGAGGACTCCTCCCATTTTGTGGAGGAGTCTCACTCTCCCAACAATACTCCCCCACTCTTTACACATTACCCCTCCACTCCCATTACTCCACATCCAAACATAACTTTGCATTGTGTAAGTAATCATTCCTAGTCCATTACTGACAAACAAACGCCCCTATAATATTAAAACTACTCATTAGGCTGTGTTTTTTATGGGAAAATTTCTGCCAACTGTTAGCTTTTATAGGGTTCATGAGGCTAGGGCAGGAGGTCTGTACAACCATTCATATTATGTTCCGCTATTAACTTCGCCAGGGGTTTGGTGAGATAGGCATATGAGGACAAAGCATCCAACATCCATTTAGACATTATGATTACCCACAACGACTATGCACTACAGGTCTTTCGATGTTGGTATCGTTAATTGTTAACCTCATCCAAGGGTTTGGCGAGGTCCGCTTAGTTGGTTAGCCCATCCATTAGCTAACTACCGCCAGTCTCTAGACGTTGCCATTGTTGTTGCCTTTGTCTAGGTGTTTGGCAAGGTTGGTGTAGGTGGTCGGCGTTGCAATTAGTAGTTCATAGATTATTGTTGGCCTTAGCGTCCATGCACTGCCGGTACATGGATGTTGCCATAGTTGTAAACTTCGTCTAAGTGTTTAGCAAGGCTAGTGTAGCATGTCAGATTGAGGCACAAGCATCATTTAGACTTGGTGATTGGCCACAATTGTCATGCAACAAACAACCCCATACATTTTGTCATTATTGTTAACTTGGTCCAGGAGCTGCGAATGTGCATAATATATTCCAGTATGTTTGCTATATTAATGAATTTGGCATAATTGTTAGTCTAAAGTGTGTAATCCTTGTCTATGCAACCTTGGCATGGCCTACGGAGATGAAACAGTGAGACTTGACTCCAACCAGGTGTTGATGTAGTACAATAGGTAGAACTGATCTCTGTGCACTACCCTTGGATTGTTTTCTATTATTATCCCTATTGTTAGCTTGGTGTTTAGGAATTCAAGGCATGCATTTCAAGTAGATACTCATTGATTTTGCCATATCTCTGAATTTTGACTTCACATACATCAAGACTATATAGTAAGGCAAGGATGACAATACATTGTGCCAAAGAGGCTTGGCAGTATGGCATTCATGCCTCACAGGATAAATATTATAGCGAGTTTAAGACAAGAACACTGAAATTGCATCATGGTTATGGCAGTGGTATAGCACAGTCCTCACACCCAAAAGCCTCAAAAAACTAGTGAGCAGGCATATCTTACGGAAACGGAAGGATTGACCAATGTACAAAGCAAGAGACATGAGGTGAGACCTTCTCGAGGGTGTTGGTGTTGCATTGCAATCTAAGAAAGTGTGAAGAGGGAAGGAATCCTCCAATAACTTGATCCACGATTCGCCAGTCACAAGCTATAACTTGTTGTTATAATATATAGAGAAGGTGCTATAGACGAACGGTGGCAGTATCACATGGATTAAGAGCAATAATGGTCATTTCATGAGAGCATTTTGTCACTTGATGTGTCATTGCATGATTTCACACATGGTTTCCTAACTATGTTGTTTGTTGACAACACACACTTACTTGGAAGATACATGGGAACACTTTTAGTCTTAACTACGAAATATGGAAACAATGGGCTCCACCATGTCACGTTCACCATAGTCAAAGACAAGATGGATAACAACTGGACATGGTGTTTTGATATGCTGAAGGCGGCTCTAAATAGAGGTGATTTTAGGCACGAAAAAACGATCAAGTTTGTGTCAAACAAATTAAAAGGTCTCATCATTACCATCATGACCATCATTCCTAGTTCCCCCATGTGTATTGTCTCCGATATTTGGAGGCCAATTTCCACAAAGTGATGAGATGCACAAATATACGAGGGAGAATTGTGTGTGGTTGCTTAAGAGAATAGCATTCACACTCACGCAGGTTACAATGTTGGTTTGACCAAACTATGTAATACTTTGAAGTAAGCTCAAAAGTGGCCTGTCGAGCAATCAAACTAACAACATTGGTACAACTATTTGTCCCACACGAACTAGTGGCATGAGATGTATTCCAACATCACGGAATCTTTCATTGCTTGGGTGAAGGATGTGAGAATGCTTATAGCGACATAGATAGTCAACGTGATTAGGTGAGTTTCCTCGGCCATTATGAAGACCTTTTGAACATAGCAGTACACGCACTCTATTTCCATGGCATGGACAGTACCTAGCTAGCCAGCAATATTTGTGCTAGGTTCACAATGCTGACAATGATATGCAACCATCGGGATTAATGCAACCAATGGATTAAGACTCATTTGTGCTGAGTGATACATTGGAAATTGGAGGACGACATTGACAAAGTAAGATACCTTAGTGTTTGTAAGTCAAATGGGGTACACTTCAAGGTAGTAAACCATGTGAGTAACATCGTTAACAAGGAAGAGCACACATATTCGTGTATAAGTTGGTAGCCATATGGCTTCCCCTCCAAGAATTCCCATGCCGCGATTTTACTAAAGGAGATAAACATACAACGCTACTACGTAGATTGGTGCTTCACGATCAATTCATATTAAGTGTGCTACGAGACAACCATTTACCCCTGACCAAGCAGCGATAAGTTGATGCCCCATGTTAAAGATGACGAGTACATGAAATATGTATTATGCATATTATAAATGCATGCACTTAACTTGTTCTTTATCATGAATTTCTCTACTTTTATACTCAATTTGTTATTTTATAATTATTGAGGAGGTATTAGGTAATTGGGATGAAAAGAATACGTAGCAAGTGCAGAAATTAAACTTGAAAATGAGCAATGCCGGATAGCCAAGAGCACATGCATGCTTTAATAAGCATTGGCTTGCTTAGGCTGTGCTTATTCCTATTTTTTTCATTAGTTCATGATATAAAAAGCCCCAAGCCGACATCAAAAGGCATGGGTCAAGCACACCGCAAACATGTAAGGGCATACACTATCGTTTTACTTGTAATATAAAGCTCGACAGCTAGATTTTATTTTGTGACTTTTAGTGAAAGATTTACTTGAGACTTACTTGAGACTATGGGTTTGAACTGGAGATCAATTAAAGTACATCATTCAAGGACAAGTTGATGCCACTCTTTCGGCCGTTGGGACACCAAATGGGATGGCTATATCAATTTAAATATGAGAAATTCCATCATCATCCATCTTGCAAGAAGTTTAAGGGCACCTTCAATATGTTTTCAGTAATTCCTGATACTTTAGATTTTATTGGGATTCTTTATAATATGAGAGACTAAACCTTCATTGGTGCCTCGGACCATGAATCTTAAGATAATTTGTATTTGATTTTCTTTTCTAATTATATCGGCTATGAGTTGTTCTTGTGAATATATGCTCGGCACAACTCGGACTAGTTATTTCTTCTGCCTTCTTTGATGACCATGCCATAATATCTTACTTGAGGCACAATGCTAGTACCTCAACCCTTTTAAGGCGGAAAGGTTGGCTTTTAAGGCGGAAAGGTTGGCCTTGCCACCAATCGCTCCATGAAATGCATCATGTAATAGGAATTGTCATGGGCGAATGACGAATGGGAACTTAGTTTCCATCTGGGTATGCGTCCTTGGGTTGATGTTGCCAATAATCCAAAAGATGAGAGTCAATTCATATTTGTAATAATTTCAAAATGAAAAAAAGAGATTTTTGAAAAACACTTCTTGTTTTGTTCAAATGTTCGATCTCAGCAAAGTGTGGCACAGGCATTTAATCATTGTTCCTAGTGGGAACATTTTCTGTTCTGCCTGATGGGCTACTAGTTGAGATCAAGACTTTAGTCATGTACCCATCAAGCGCTCGTGGCTACAACTTTCAGATTAAATGGAATTGTTTGAATAAGACCAAAGTATCATGCATGGAATGAAAATTAATCATCGGAAGTTGTCCATTTCCTTGGGCACCTCCGTGTATGCGAGGGTCCCCCAGGAGAAAAAGTACTACATGTGTTGCTTCTATCGCATGTCCATTGCTAGGAGACGCCAATGATCATTGCCAATGATGAGCACTAGGACTACGTCAATGATGGCGCTTAGCATCCCCACCAGTATGATGGGTCACAGGCATGTAACTTTCTGCCACAATGACCGACTTGTGGCAAAAATGTCGCCAACTAGAGGATATACATAGATGATTTCTTCTATGACCATCTGTCCTAGAATGAGATCAAACACCTACTCCCACTAATACTACATTCCTTCATACAACCAAACGACATCACTTGCACCCCCCACGCAGAGATCCATAAGAAAGCACAGGTCCTTCGTTGTGAGCTAGTTGGTACTATGAATTACCCGAAGATGATGGTGGTAGTTTCTAGTGTTCACACTTGATCGACGAGTTCATTTATCGACTTTGCTTGCGAACATTCAATGGTCGGTCCTTGGTGACCTCATCTTTTACAACTACATGAGCAATACTCCACATTGATACTTGCTCCGCACTAAAAGATATTGCTTTCTTATAGGTATTTCTTTCATCCGCTGACAATGGCACACGCTTTGGTTTTGATTGCTCCCCGCCTGCAGGGTCTCCTACAACCCAGGAGCAATTGTGTGATGTACAAATTTAGAATACTCATCGGTTAACTGCACCACACTTTTAAAGTAACCCGCCATTGTTGGAGTGTTGTCTTTAGAAAAGGTGAGTCGCTGCTATGACGTTGTGGACACTTGGGCTCCAACAACCTGTTTAGCATCAATAATGATTTCCCCACTTCTAATTGACAACACCGACTGGTCAAGTTCACCGACTCTATCATTGTTGTCGTCTTGGGATATTATTGTCATCTATGCAGCATCAACCAAAACATGGCTGCAATTGACTTGAACAAGGCTTGCCTTTTGTTCTATGTTGAATGGGCCAGCAATGGTTGGCATGCCCAATGTGTTATCAACAACTACTGCTGGTTAGCCTCAGTCATCAAGCTGATGCAATGCTTTAGTCCAGCTATTGACGTCTTGCACTTTTATGGCCACCAATGTGTTTGCCCACCGATATAGCTGACTAATCACTGTGTGGGTTTATCTAACCAGCATCGTCTTGCTTTGCCTCTTCTAGCAACAAACCAACCTGAGCTTCTATGTCTTGATGTAATGACCAAATCCAAGCAAGGATATCTTTGCTTGAGCATAAGATCCATAGCAGCGGCCAACTGATTAGCGTTGTTATATGTTGGTCAAGATAGATGGTCTACAGATGCACCTACCTGACCAACTATGTCATCTATAAATGTTGCATACTGCTCACATTCCATGCCCAACAGACTGGTGTCGTTCGGTGTTATCTTACCTGATTGCTCTAATGATTGCTGCTAGGTAGTAATGTTTTCAAATGGGCTCGGAATAAGAAAGATGAAACAAGGTAGGAGCATGGTATGCACATGCATGCTCTAGTGCATTATATATGTAAGCCATTACTATGTAATTAGAACCATGACTTGTTTTAGGATAGCATTCTTAGATAGTCTAAAGAAATATGCAGATGAACTGTATACTATTAGTCCTATGAGGATGTTTGTTACATAGTTTATTGAGCCTTCCGAGCTCATTTGTCTATAGCTTTAAACTTTTCAAGTCTTGTTTTTTTTATGCCATTGACCCTTAGCTTATGCATTGCCACAATGCGACCTCTCACATGATTGATCACTAACTTGACTGCTTTAGCTTATTTAATTTTTTTTTAGAATTTCTTCTAGATCCCAAGTTGCAATCATTTCTTTGTTATAAAACATAAAGTTGGTCTCTTTTCTTTCTTTTTTCTTATAGTTGAAGGCTTCGGCGTCTTATGCTTTTAAAACCTCTTTTTTATCTTTTACATAGTTTTCTTCTTTTTTTATTCATGCATCTCATTAAGCATTCTGCTTACTCAATAGAGTTTTCAAGAGGCAATTAGGATGCCTTCACATAGAAAGCTGTTTGCTTCAACAAGATTTTAAGGTCTTCACATAATATTTTTCACTCATTCAAGCGAGTTTCAAGAGCTAGTGGGGAGGCTCTCACATAGAGAGCTGCCTGTCACTGCATTGAACTCCACTAGTGGTCTTCACAAATACTTTTTTACTCATTCAAGAGAGTTTCAAAAGGTAGTGGAGAGGCCTTCACATGGAGAGTTGTCTGCCACTACATTGAACTCCATAAGAGTTTATGGTCTTCATAAAATATTTTTCTAGTTACTCAAGAGAGTTTTAAGAGGTAATGGAGATGCATTCACAAATAAAACTATTTTCCACCACATTGAACGTAATAAGAGTTATTGGTCTTTAAAAATTTTTTCACTTATTCATGTGAATCTCAAGAGACAATGAGAAGGCTTTCACAAGGAAAGTTGTCTACTATTGCATTTGACTCACAAAAAAATTTTGTGGTCTTCAAAATTTTTCGCTCACTCATATGAACCTCAAGAGGCAATAGGGAGGTTTTCACAGAAACACTATCTCGCCACTACATTGGACTCGTAAAAAGTTTTGTAGTCTTCAAAATTTTTTACTCATTTATGTGAATCTCAAGAGGCAATGGGGAGACATTCACACAAAAACTGTTTACAACCGCATTGAATTCACAAAAAAATTTCATAGTCTTTAAAATGTTTCATTCATGTGAATCTCAAGAGGCAATGGAAGGAAAGTCTGCTCGACATTACTTGGGGTTCAACGATAAGATTGTAGAAATAAGCTGGTGAACTTATGAATACACTCTTGGAATTTTCATGTTTTTTATTTTGCCAAATTTTTGGCAAGACCCTCTAAAGTTTCACTTTTCATACTTTGTTTGAAATTTTGCAAATAAATCCAAATCCCTATGCTTTATATACTTCTTGCAAATAAGCCATCAGACATTCAAATTGTCAGATCTTTTGTAATTTTTTTGGCAAATGAATCCTGAATAATTTCTATTGCATTTTTTTCATGCTTTTTTTTTTTTTTTTTTTGCAAATATATCTTCAAACATCTCTCAATTCTACGATCCTCAATTACTTTTTTGGTAAAACAAAGGTTGTATATAGTAAAGAAGAAACCTAGTGTTTTCAAAACTAATGGATTGTGGCATGTCGAATCATGTAACATATCTTGATTTCAAATAAATCTGAATTAGATCACATGATTATTGAAATAATTAGATGAGATTTTCATGGAGAATTTTGATCTCACAATGGAAGCAATGGCATGCTAACAAATTTCCACACATAATGTTCTTAAAAAAATAAGAAAGAAAGAAAAAGGGAAAACCTTGATCTTGATGACGATATATTGTTCTTTTTTGTTCATTTTTTCCTTCTATATGATATCCATCTTCTCTTTTTTATTCATTGTCTGCCTTTTCTTTCTAATCTGTTGGTTTTTTTTTTCTTCTCCTTTCTTGTCTATTTTTTCTATTTCATCGTCTCCCTTTTTTTACATCTCATCTCCCTCCTTTTTTTTCATCTTCTTTGTAAAACCGCCTCTTTATTTAAAAAAAAAAAAAATTGAATTTGTATTTTAAAAATCAGTTTTACTTTTAAAATTTAAACTCTCCTAGCCTTATCCCTCTAACAGAGAGATTCGGAAGAAGAAAAAAAAAATCGGTGAGGTTTTACCGAGACCTAGCTTGTGTCTTCTCTTGGTCTTTCGTGAAGTGACAGTGACGAGGAGGAGTGGATCCGACGTCGAGTTTTGTTCCCTAGTTCTTGGAGGTAAGCACCTTTTTCTTGGATCTAGGGTTTTGTTCGTGCGTTGTTTGATCGTTGAGTGTAAGTAAACCATCTTTCTCCGAATCTTCAGTATCATTAGTCGTGATATATGGCATGCAATTAATGCGATCATCATCTTTGACTAAGGCCAGTTTGAGAGGTTTTCATATGTTCGCATCTTTGGCTTAACTCTTTGGTTTCATGCTTCATCGGCCATATTATTCATTTAGATCCGAGGGATCTCTCAGGATCGTGCATGATTATATCGTACGTGTGCATGGGACTTTTGCAATAGTTCTCTCCATGCAATATAAGTCTTAGATATTAATTCTTTCACCTGCATTGATTCATTTTTATAAGTTTCACTTTCTCCATCTCTATTTAACTATATCTTGATCTGTCCGTCACTATCATACATAGGTATTAAATAGGCTTTCTTTTATCCTTTTCTGTTATTTGATATTTATTTTGGTATAGTTAATTCATGAGGGCCTACCTAGCATTGTTGTTGTCTCGAGTGATGAATGGATGTTTGTTGGTGCTGGTTCTTGTATCCAATTGCAAACAATCTCAATATATCCATCATGACTTATCCCGAACATTCCAGTATTACATTTAATGTTTTGATCTCATGAATAAATTATTGTTGTATTTCCAACTATTTGAAGGAACATCATGGATGCCTTACTTGATCAATAGATACTTTAGCATGTACTTACTGTCTTACGAATGGTGAAATCATATGCCTTTAGACATACAGACTTGACACTATTCAAATTCTCAAGTCATTATTCTCGTGAAATTGTTAATCACTTCCATGTAGAAGCTGAGAAAAGATCATTAATTACATTAGGTCCTGTGAAGTTCTGTAAGTCATGCGATATTTTAAATCATACTATTAATGCAGAATAATAGGAAGTGGGCCTGCATTTTTATTTTGCATTTTCTCCAGTATTATTAAATTGCATTTTAGCCACTTTGAAATGTGGCTCTGTCTGTAACTTTCAAATATATGTATATATATGTATGTCCGCCAATATATATATATATATATATTGTGGGGTTTGGTTTTAGGGTGTTATTAGGGAAGAAATGTACTTCGTGCACCCCAGTGTTACTAGCACAGTTAGTCTTTAGAGTTTTGATCATGGTTAACCAGTGGTTAATTTTTTGTATTTAAATTTGAATTTAAGGCAAGTATTATGTTCATGTTTTAGGGTCTTCGCTCGAGTCTTGATTTTGAGTGTCCGAGGGGGGTCCTATAGCTTGGGGATAATTTCCAGGTAAGTAAACCATGTATATACTTCATATTTGTATTTATATAAAATTTTTGATTTCTGAAATTATTTACATAATTATTTAATTATTTGATTTTTATTGTGAAATAAATTTTTACGACATTATATTTAATTGTTTTGGGTTAAAATGTTAAGCATATTATTATATTCAAATTTATTGATTATTTATGTACTTATTTATTTATTTATTCAATTGATTTGAATATTTTATTCAATTATTGAATAATTATTGTTGATAGTGATTTTAGAATCGATATATTTTTGACATAGCAAATTATAGTCTCCAACTAACTTTGCAATAACCCCGTCATTGGGGGTTAAACACCGACCATGTCGACATGTATTTCGATTTCGATAAGAAACTATAGTTTCGCACCGTTCCGTTTGTGGAGAATAACGGCCTCGATAATCCGCTCGGGTCACCGAGGGTAAATAAATGAACTCGATAATCTGCTCGGGTCGCCGAGGGTAAATAAATGAATTCTTTGTTTTGTTTTTGGCATTAGTTATTTGGGGGACATATATACTGCTCATTGAAAACTTTGTTTGCCCGAAATGTTTTGATGTCTGGGTTTTATTTTGTTGATATGTATTGTACAACATTACTTTAAGTATATCTTTGAAACCATCGAGTTTTGTGACCTCTATATTACTATCGGCTTTTTAGTGGTTGCTTACTTGGGCTATTTAGCTCATAAATTGTTGTTCTATTTCTTTTCGGATCAAGTGTAGGTGTGTGGTGGCTAGCTTAGCGGAGACTGTTGAGTGAGCACCGAGTGCCTAGCGAAGATTAATTTCGGTTAATAAATCTGTTATTTGTCAAAACCTTTAGTATTCTTTGAATTTGGGTTGTAAACCAATTATTGTTCGTTTCTCTAATTATTTAGTTTTGTTTGGAATTTAGTGTATTATTTTGGATTTGTATTTGAGAGACGAGTATCGAGGCCTTGTGTGTCCACTTGGTCTCGGCCTTGTGGGCATACGGCCGTTTGTCAATGCGTCGAGTCCGGCGAGCCGGGTTCGGGGCGTGACATTCTTTCTCTTTTTTCATCCTCTCCTTCCTCGTTTTTTTTATGAGCTTTTCTTTTCTTTTTCGCAAATCATAACCATATGATATTAAAAATCTCTGTTTTTCCTATCTTATCTCATCCCCATATTAATGTTTTTATTGCTTCCTTTTATGTGTGTTAGTTTAGATTGTTTTTAATCTTCAAAGATCATCACAAGGATTAGGTAATTTTTTAAATTCTTTTTTTTAATCCAGACTTTTTTTTGGATTGACTCCCTTTTATTTAAAATTTTTCTCTTTATTAAATTGTTTTTGTTATATATTTTTCTAGATAATTCTTTTTTAACTTTGTTTTTTTACTTTCTTATTTTTTAAATTTGATTTTTTTTTGAAATTTTTATTGTAAACAGAACGTATGAGCATTAAAGTTGTTTCTTGTAAATGAAAACATGAACAAAATAGACCATAAGAAGATTAGAATTTAGGATAATTCTGGTATTAATGCCACTAAAACTAAGTTTGCTATTTTTCCATTAATTATTTAGTTATAATTATATATTCTTTAGTTATTTATATCATATTATAAAAATTACTATATTTTTTTATATAATAAAGTCAATTAGATTTTTTCAATAAATCCACCTCACTAATATTCTTTTTATATATGTATTCGTGCCGTAATAACTCATATTTCGCATGAAAAAGAGGCACTTTTATACTAAATTATTGCAGTTTTGAAATTTCAATCATATATGATGTAAATCCGCTTATAGTACTAATCCAATGGTTTAATAGTAGAAGAAAACAATTGAAGAGATTGACAAGTATCTGTTCAAATTAAATGATCACAAACCTGACGAATATTCCTTTTTGATGTATTTCTTAATTATTTTATTAATTTTTAATGATTTCCTACATGATTTCCAATTTTCTCATATGCAAGATCAGGGGTCAATTCAAGAATTTGAATTAAGAGGCATATCCCATGCCAAACATGCAAAATTTTACATTATTTTTTTTTTTTTCTTGCATTTCTTTAGTCTTGGTTCCATGTGTTCACTCTCATATGTTGAATATTGAGGATCACCTTGAGCACAACTTCACTATTCATTGAATATTAAGTTCAACAAAATCAAAAGAAGGTAGGCCATGAAACACGCACAAATTTTGAGAAAATTTTTTATTTCAAAGATTCATTTCCAATTAAGGAGAGCAGAGTTCCATCAATTTTTTTATACATTTTCAATTTGATTTCTGTTCTCAACCAATTAAATAACACCAGCATTTGCATATATTTTTTTTTTTCTCTTGACTTTTTCACTTCCTACTATTGAGCATCACAACATATTGCATGTGCCAAATTTTAGCATTGACGAGGAGACTACATTCTATTTGCTTATTAATTGGTTTATGTAAAACACTATATATTGATATTCCAAATTTGTTAAAACTCAATTACATTTTTATTTTTTTATACTTTAAGTTTTTGTAAATTTTTTATTTTGGTATTAATTTATGCTTAGAAAATATTTACTATAGTCACTGTACTAATTTTTCTATTTTCGTACTTAGGAGGGACTTTACCCATATATATAGCTATGCATGATAAGAAATATATGACAATCAATGTGAAATTTAAGACTATATATAATTTATGGTGAGATGATATATTAAATTCACTATATTTGTGATGTAATTAGCATTTCATATTAATCTTTGCTTTTTGTTGGTAAAACAATATAGATGTTAATCTAATATAAATCAGCAAGGGTCAAACGCAGCATTATTAAATACAAATACATAACCATATTAAACATTAAGAAAGTAAAAAAAATAAAAATCAAGAGTATGATAATACTATAGTGAAAAAATCGCGTTTGTTGTTTTTTTTTAAAATAACACATTTAAGTTGGTATATATTTAAGCTAAAATATCGGAATGGTATCTAGATACGTATGAAGGTCAAAATCTAATAAACAACTCAATAATGCCATGAATGAGACATGGACTAGTAATTCTACATGTCTCCTTAGCCTTAAAGAATGAAAATGGCAGAATGGAGATCTAAGTAGGTAAATAGTGCTTGTTACATTGTCTTCAATGCCCCTAGCTTCTCTCACAAAGAAGGGAAAAATGAAACAAGGTGACATATTAAATGATGTGTTAGAGTACTGAAAGCAAGCATAGTTGCAAATAAAAATAAATATTGCAATGTCTTGTGACAAAACATAAAAAAGCTAATTAACTGCAAGTTGAAGAAAGTTGGAGATGTTTTGGCCATCACCATCATCACCATCATCATCATCAAACAAGCAATGGCAACAAAGGTATGCCAACAAAGAAAGAATAAGTGTAAGAACCCTATAAAAGTAACAAACCCAACGCCAACTTTTTCCACAGTATCTCTCACTCTATCTCTCCATTCATCCTTGTCTCATCCTCCATTTTTTTTCTTCATCTCCTCATCTATTCTTCTTTTATTTTTTTTTATTTTTTTTTTTTTTGCCTCAATATGGATATTTATCTCTCCATTCATCCTTGTCTCAATATGCATATTTATCAATGGTGAAAAAGGAAAGAAGCCAAGTGAGGGGAAAAGGAATAAGTACTCCATCATCCATCACTGAGAGGGAGCCCATTCAACATGCACAAAAGACACAAGTGGCCACTGTCACATGCCATGATGTGGCACAACCTGAAGAGTAGTGATCCTCTTGATCTCCACTCAAACCCTAAACCCTATTCCCTGATGTAGACTTATACCTGTAAGCACAAGTGCAGAGTAAAAGTAAGTTTACATGATAAATTAAAATATATATATATATATATATATTACTAATCTCCACTGTCACATAGTTAATTTAATGGTGAAAAAAAAAAAAATCTTATGTGATGAGAACTTATCCAAAGAAGGTGTTGGAGAAGCAGTAATCATCCACACTTCAGAAAGTGATGGCCATGAAAGCGTACTTTGTGGAAAGCTTAACACCATGGAGAAGAGAGATTAATTAATTAAGAAGAAGGGATTCCACACGGCTCTCAAACTCATTGGTTCAACTCAGTGGAAGAGTCCTTATCACGAGGCTTAACGTGTCCCCAAAGTCACTGACCGGATGTGATGTCCGGATCCGGACCGTTGAAAATTTCCGAACCATTCAGTTGGTACTACCATCCCAACCCAACTGCCATTCTTAACTCAGTCTTGTTCCAAACCAACTGTTTAGTACTTAAACTGTGAGATATAGAAATTTAATTTATCGATGTTTAAAATCATTATTAATTCCTAAATTTAGAGATTGAAAAATCCATTTATGCATGTGGCATTTATGTGTTTATATTAAAACTTGAAATGCTCATTTGCGCTAGAGTGACATTCATTCATGGCAATGAAATTATAAACCAAAAGGTGTGAGTCTAAATGAGTTCAAAATCATTAGTGACCCCTGAATTTAAAACCATCACAGATTTTGAAATATTTGTTTATGCTAACATTGAACTATCAAACACAAAAATGTTCATGTTAGGAACATGACATTAGTCGATTATGATGGAAAAGAGTCAAACACCGGACTTTCAATTAGGAGAAAAATGAAATATCATTCTTTTATTATAAATATTTGATGCATGCATGTGATGATAGCTCATATATATGTTACATTTAATGTTTTGTAAACAAAATTGACTGCAATTGTAATGATTTAAAAAGTTCATGATAAATAAAATAAGCAAGAGAGAAAGGAAAAAATTATGTAATTTTACAATAACCCCGGCCTACACTTAAAATATTATATCTCAAAAAATATTCATTTATATTGATGTAACATTAACATTATATGTCAAAAGCTAAAATGTCCATTTATGCAAACGTGGCACTGATCATGTAGGCAAAGATCTGGTATTGATATATGCGTTTCATAAACGACACCGTCTTTGGTGACTTAAAAAACTCTAATAGAAGAATTTTAAAAAATAAATAAATAATAATCTGAAAATCAATAAAATTATGAACTAGAAGAGAAAAAAAAAAATTTATGCAGGTTTATAATCATTATTAACCTTTACATCAAAATTATTATTTATCAAAATTCGAAATATCCAATTATATATGTTGACGTAGTATTAACGCCGTACTCCAACGACCAAAATGTCCATTTATGCTAATGTGGCATGGATCATAGATACACACATGTAGACACTAAAGCATGTACAGCTTATCATCTGATAAACGGCATTGGTTGCGGTGATCTAAAAGTCCTCCCATGGATAACAATTTTTTTCACAAAATAGCAACAGATACCAATACAAGGACAAAAGTGACTCAAAACCAAATTTAAATACACAAACATCAAGCACTAGAGCTTGCATTTAGATTATAATATATATATATATATATAAATATCATCCATTTACACAGGCAAAACTAATGTACAAGGATCTTCCCACAACCACATTTTACACATTTAGCATTACATTATATCTGCAAGAACCATAAGAGAAAGAGAAAGAGAAAGAGAAAGAGAAAGAGAATGGGGAAAGAAAAAAAAAAAAGAAGCTCAAAAGCACAAAGCTAGGGTTTCCATCCTTTTTTGCTGTCTATGTATCTATGCTTTCTCCTTTGCCTTTTGTCCTAATATAGTGGGTATCTTTCCACATTTATTCACTGTATCCACATTTCTTTCTTTTACAGAACCTTCTGTTTGCTATCTTCTTTTTTTTTTTTTTTTTTTTTTTTTTTTTTGGCTTTTCATTTATTTCAGAAAGGAGCTCTGTGTGGTATACCCTTTCTCCTTGAAGTCCTATAGTTTATGATTGGAGGAGTCCCCGGAGAAATGCTGTTATTGAAGTTATTACCACCTTCATCTTCAAACAATGCAAATGCCGAAGTTTTTCGCAGTTTTATCGGTGTCAAATCATCGTCTGATTCAGATCCATGCAGTGAGTCTCGACTCGGTTTATTACTACGTAGATTGAAGGTCAGGTCTGGGTCACCTTTCCTCATTCCTCCAAGCTAATTAATAATCAGAAGGCAAACAATCACATTTTACTAATGAATCAAAGATACTGTTAATTTGATGCAGTAAAAACTCACACAATGAGAGTTCAGAAAAAAAAAAAAAAAGAAAAAGAGAAATTTTTTTTTTTTTTTTTACCTTGCAACCAAGAGAACAGAAACGGAAAGAGTCTAATAAACTCCGGCAGCAAATCTCACAAGTGTTGGTAACTCCCTTTCCTGGCCTTGGCTGTGGCCTCTCATTAAGAAACACAATCTTAGCACTGTTTATGATATATGTTTGAACAGATGAGATGTCTATGAATTTGGAAACCTCTGCTACCCTTATCACATTATGGTACGATGACCTCCGAATCTGCAAATTAAACATGAGCAATAAAACTAACAACTCAATACTTGAAACTATAAAAGGCAATAGGAATTGAGAAGGGGATTAGTTCAATTTGAAGACCTGAACAACATGATGGTCTTTATGGTGAGAAAGGCAGTAAGAACAGAGGGCATTTCCCATGCAATCCAAACAGTACATGTTACACTCATTCTTGGTTGATTCAAGATGGATTTCACAAGGGATGAAGAAGCTGGTCCTTAACAGAGGTGTCAACCATGGAGGTCCCAAATCTTCACTTCCATTACCCATTCTAATCACAGGACCAACCTACACAAGAAGAAGGAGAACAAGAAAAACACATACAAAAAAAAAAAAAAAAATAAGAAGAAAAAAAGAAACCATCTTTCCAACAATCCAAAACAAAGAACAAAGATTAAAGACCTAAACAAAAAACAAAAGATTGAAACTCTTAGAAGAAAACCAAAGAAAGGAAGCTCCTTTACCATTACTTTCTTTTGCTTCGTCCTCACAAACCCAATCTTTTGGTGGTTCTCGATCGCCAGCTCGTCCAGTTGCAAGAAAAACCTCAACCTGGAAATAAAACAATCAAAGAAAACCATAAAAATCTCGTCTTTCTCCTCAAGCACATCACCAATCTCAAAAATCCACAAAGAATCACCTTAGAAAGCCTGAACCCAATGGACAAAATCCAAACCCAAAAGAGAGAAAAGAAGATCAGGGAAAGAGAAGAGAAACAGAGAAGCAGAGAGACGAGAGAAAGATGAGAAGAGTTTTAGCCACGAAAGAGAGAGAAAGAGAGGAAGAAAAAGACTTATAAGGCGGTTTACTAATCTTCGCCGGCGATTCAATCAACGGATGACAGCGAATCAGATTCCACTCTAGGCCACTGACAACCGTCCGATGCATGCTGATCAGAAAGTTGCAAAAGACTATTAAATTATTAAATGCAATTAAATTAAAGTTCATTTTTTTTTCATAAATTTATCGCAATATTTATTTATTACAATATTTATAACTGTAAATATATGCAATGGATTAGCACTCAGCCTGAGATATGGGAATCTATATAAATAGAAAATTTTCAGAGCTCGTGATCTTGGACTCAATCACTATATATATATATATATATATATATATTAAAAATTATATATTTTTCATGCTTTGGATTTAGTAATTTAAGGATGCAAAATATATTCAAGTGGTAACGATTGGGTTCATGAATCTCGAGAGAAGTGTACAGCCAATTGATTAATAGCAGTAAAGACTAAAATTTTAAAATTTTATTATCTATTTAATCTTTAAAATATCATCTAAATACCATTGAAAAATTTTGGTCTATACCAACTCATCATCAAATAAAGTAATAGGTATTTAATATTTAAAATGGGATTGATATGTTTTTCATTTTTAAATTTTAAAAACAATAAAATTATATATTAATTTAAAGAGGTAAAGATTGGGTTTGTGAATCTCGAGACAAGTGCACAATCAATGGATTACTATTTTGTGGAAATATAATAGAATATTATTATTATTATTTTGGTTGTTTTGATGGTGGGATTAGAGTTAGACACTGTTCATTGAATGCAATTGAATGCTAATCCATGTTTGCTTGTGATTAGATTAATCTCATGTCACTTTTGAAGTGAAAAATATCTTTCCAGAGTTTGTGTTTTATATAATGAGAGAGGGTGAGGAGGTTCACATGTTCAATTTTGCTTCATGATATTTAAATAATTGTGGTCATTTTCTTTCAAATAATAAAAAAATTTGCTTACCAAGTCAATACATGCCACCTCATCGAAAAGGTGAAAAACCCTATTCATGTTTTAAAAGAAAACAATAATTTAGAATTATAAAACTTCATTTCCAAATATGTGATAAATGAATGAAATACATGAAGTTGATTGATTGGATTTAGCATTCGTCATTGTTGATAAAAGAGATTAATTAATTTTTCATTTGGAAATATTCCAAAATTTTTTTTTAAAAAAAAGGCACAAAGAGAGCCAGATATAACAATTTTTTTTAAAGTGTCTTTTTGAACTACTTATTATATAAACATCTTAATTATTATTGTTTTCCTATCTGTAAAGCTTATGAGTTGTTTGATGATTTAGTTTGATTGATGTTCTCCACACCATGTTTAGTTGATGAATCATTAATCACATTAATTGTTAATTTGAGTAGGTATAAGAGAAAGAAATAAAAAAAAAAAAATCAAATGATACTTTCGGTTGAAACTTAATGAACTTTTTAGTTAGAAGAAGAGAGAGAGAGAGAGAGAGAGAGAGAAGGAAAGCCACCATTAAACAAGTGACACCATAGTAGAATCCATTCCATTGCATGACCTTTAAACTTAAACATGTGGGTGTCATAGTGATAATAAAATTAATGTTAATCACTTTAATTGCTTATCTTATTTAATGGAAGGTTGCCACAAAACTTATAAGCTACTTGCTTAAAAGAAGGAAAGCCACCCTATTTAAGTCTCCTCAAAAGAAACAAGATGAGCTTGAATCCTATTATTATAATGCAAATAAATAAGCATTGCCATCAACCATAGAATCCAAGCTTTATCAACTTTAATTATTCACCAACACTAAGCTACCAATTTGGTGCAGAACATCATGCAAATTAATCAACTCCCATACATTAAGAAACAATAATGCATTCTAGTTTATCATTTAATGAAGAGTGGGTCAACTAAGTTATCCTACATTTATTTCCCTCTGCAATTATAAGTTATTGTTTTCTTTAGGTTTGGTTTTGATTCGAGTCCCATGCTTCAATTCTCATGAGTAATCAAAGTGTGCTAGCTTGTGCTGCCATGGCTTTGGTCCACATTTAAAGAGACAACTTCTTCTGTATTTCTTTTCAAAGAAAGTAATAAGGACATAGATAGCCAGGATATACTTAATTGTTTTTCTCCCTTTTGATGAATTCCAAAGCTTTAATTTATAGCGTATCATATCACTTGTTAATTTTATTCTAAACTAGCTTTCATTTCACATATACCACTAAAATTCCCACTACCATATTCTATATTCTATGTTGATCATGAGAACAAAACTCATTAATTCACAAGATACACAAATAAATGAAGCTCTGAAAGCCTTGGAATGTACATGGCTAGATAACAATGCCTTGTTTGTCCCAAGACATCATTATTCTCTTCTTTCCCAACTAATGAAGCTCCCTTTTTACAGAAAAAGAAAAAAAGGGTGATTGATCTCTGTGTCTTGTGCTCATTGGCCTACTTGACTTTAAAACTCCATCAATTAGTTTCTTTAAAGTTAAAGGAAAGGTTATAGAAAATTAAAAGGGATTTAATGTTCCAATTGCATGGACTTGATCACTTTTATGTCATTGATAATTTAATTTAATATCCAAATTAATCTTCTTCTTTCTAAGAAGCCTATATATTTTAGTAGGAAAGACGCAGGTATTTTTGCTCTATTTGAGAATAACCATGTCTGTTGTATTCATGCAAGCAACAATATATTTAGGCCATGCTTCAAACTAAATCCATGACTGGGTAATTGAATTTTCTGAGTAAAATCCCTCTAATTTTTTGGGGGTCTGAACTGAATATTTTAGTATTGATCAGAATTTTATTCTTATGTTATATTGATGAGAGTATGCCTAATTTGTTTTATTCGACAATTAATGCAATAATATAATTAGAACATAATAATATTATATTTGCGTTGGTGGGAATTTTAAGTTGTCATTGACTAAAATACCCTTAGTATGTGTCAAAACAGATTAAACTTTATAACATTACTAATGCAAATGTGAAAGTTGTTGTTATTATTTGAAAAAAAAAAAATTAATCTCAAATGTTTTTTTTTTGTCTCCAACCAATATGCTTAAAATTTTTAGGAATCAAAATGAACTTAAGGGGATGTTTGATTCACAATTTTTTTATTTGATTCACTAATTTTCACAGTACCATTAGAAATAGCTAGGATTATTAGGAATATAACCCTCAAGTTATATTGACGGAAATACGTATAATTTTTTTGATTGACAAGATAATAATGTGGTTGAAATATAACATTATTATGTCTGGTTGATTGAAAATCTTTTATTTCAAATTATATTTTTATTAAATTACCATTATTTAATAAATGCTAAATATATCAAAGTTCATAATATTTTGAAATAATTATTGAAACTGTTTAATAAGAAATATTTATTGTTATAAAAAATAAAAATTTAATTTTAATATAATTCATTCTTATTAATATTAATTAATACAAAAATAATTCTTTTTAAAAATTATTTAATTTTCTTCTAACATTATTTTTGAATAAAAAAATATATCAAAAATTTTCATCTTCATCAAAATATTAGGGTAAATATCTTTTCATATAAAAGATATGTTTGTTTCATTCTGACCATACAAGTAATTAAATATATAAATTTAAAGGGTATAATTGAAATATAATTTACATTCCATCCTAGAATGTGAGATTATCACCTATTGAATCAGTAATCAAATTTTCGATAATATTGGTCAATTTATCCCATTATGAGAATATAATATTTTTACTCTATGTAACCAAAAATAGTAATGTAAGATTGTAAGATATATATTATCTACCAAACGGCTTCTAAGAGATATAATAGAGTAAAAAATCACATTCATCAGGATGCAAGATTACCATCTCTTCCAACGTAATCACATTTTCGATGATATATAACCAAATTATCACATTCATGAGGAATATATATATATGATACCACCTTAAGCAACCAAAGGAATATATATGATACCACCTTAAAGGTAATATGATATTACACCCAATTAACTGCCACATTAAAATTGATCACTATATCATCAGTAATAAATTAGAAAAACCCAGAAAAAGAGCTTTGAAATTTAAGGTTAAAATATATTACATTATTAACAATAATAAATTAAAAATGTTTCATTGGTACCGGTCCGCAAAATAGGCAACTACTTGGATGATGCGCAATAGCATCCAGGATTATATTTTCAGGCTATTTATAAATTATAAATATTTTATTAATATAAAATATTTATTAGAAGTGTCATAATCAAAAGCATTAAAAATAAAATTATATACGTATAACTGTGTCTATACCTTATCAAAATTAACATTTATCTATAAATCTGACAAAACACCAATGTATATATTTTTTTCATATATTACTTGTGCAAATATTTGATTTTACAGCGGTTTATCTGGAAAAGCTTCATTAAATGAAACTCCATGGTATTCTTTATAAGATTACACAATATCAACATTTTCTTAATTAATATAAAAATATTATTTCCATGATCCATATATGCCTGTCTGCTTTAACATGTCCAACATCATAATCATAGATTTTCAACAGCAATTGATGAGCATTAGTGAACAACCAAATCATTGATAAAAAAAAAAAAAAAATAATATCTGTAGTAAATAAATAGAGATGAAAGATTTTACCTCTCAAAAATGGTAAAAGGTGGGTGCTTGCTCTGAGAGATTGATTAGGTTTCATTGGTATAATGTTTAAATCAAATGCAAAAAATGATGTGAGGTTCTTTGAATACCTTCTGTACAACTTCTTTTGTTTACACTTCAAAGAAATCAAGTCATAAATTAATTAGCAAACACAAAATGTATTATATAAGAGGCCCAATGGGCTGAGCAAGTTTCGAAAATGGTCAAAAATTTCAGATGTATACAATTAGAATGTGTAGTCTACAAACTAATTCAACATTCTCCCACTTAGATTATCATAATGAAACTATAATTTTTTGCTCAATAATATACACAGCTAAACTAATCATATATAATCAAATATATCAATGGAATGTATAAGTTGTATACAGGGGCGAAGCCAGAAATTGCAGTGAGAGAGCGCGAACTATAAATTAAAAAAAAAAAAAAATCAAATTAATCTTTTTTGTGAAGCAGTACTTGCATCAGACTCTGAACAAGTTCTTGCTTCAATACGTTTTGGTATATATTTAAGAATCTCTCCATATCTATGAAATTGATTAAATTAAATATACAAACAAATCAATTTTAATCATAAATTCATAAATTTGCCAATCAAGTATGTGTAACGCTAAATTGGATACTTTATCCTAATCATATTGAACTAGGTTTATACCTTAACTAATAATAGAATTTTTGTGTGTATATATTGATAAACATGGATAAATAACTACTATGAGGTTATAAGTTTTTTGCCATAACTTCAATTAGTTTACAAATACTTTATTAGTTAGCTTATAACATTGATATGAAAGATATTATTAAGAGAGGGAGAACTAATGCCTAGTTTATTTAAAATCAAACTATAGTATAAATTTTAAAATTTTGTGAATAATAAGTTAGAATTCAATAAATTAAATAAAGGTATAATTACAATTTATAATTTATTATTATCTTAAAATAAATGTTTTTATCCACCTATATAGTTATAAGTTATAACTCGTATTAGTTATATAAATGTTAATAATGTTTTAAATTAAAAAAATCCTATTTAATAGGATTATGGTGAATGGGATAAATTAAAATTCAATAAAAAAATAATTATATTTTATCATTATCATTATCATGTTACAAACTTAATATATATATATATATATTATCATTATAACGTGAACTTGTTATCCAAAAGACCTAAAACCAAAATCAATTGTCACTTCTGGGCCATAGACCGAGAGAGAGAAAAGGAGGATGGCAGCACAACTCGACAGAGGAGGGAGTAGCATGAGAACAGGAACATTGGCGCCGGGGAAGAGGGTGGCCAGGACGGAGAAAGGGGGCAAAGGGCATCTCAAACAACATGGTCTATTGATCTCGCCGGCGACGGGGCGGCCGCCCACCTTGCCCCTTTTTCCAATCCGCCCATGGTTGTACATAATCACGTGATGCTAATTATAAAAAAGCATGACAAAAGTATCAATTTGGATTTAATAGAATAAATATCATGAGTTTGTTATTTATTAAAAAAATAGAGATATACGGTATTATTAATAGTGACAAACATCTATAATATGCATGGATTACACAAAATTTAAATGATCCTTACAAAACACATAAACAACCGAAGCGGCACTAAAACAAAAAAATTAGGCTCTTTACAATCCCGTATGAGAAACATTTTTCGGAAACACACAAAGAGGTAAGCTTTTTGTTAGCGGCTTTGCTAACATGTTGCTCATAGGCGTTTGCCAAATAGCAATGAAAAAGTTTACAAGCTGTTTTTATTTAATAGACTTGATATTAATATGCTTGGAGCTTGAAGTGCTTCTAGAGTTTTGAGAGAAAAATACATTTGTAGAGTTGTCACAATATAATTTTGACTCAAAATGGAGTCTATGCCTAAACCCTAAACTCTAAACCCGCACCGAGTGCTAAAATGAAATATATACCCACATTATATGAAAAATTACCTTATAACACTTTACATAGATCTATGGTTGAAGATGCTTTGTAACTATTTAACACTTTTTAAGAAATAACTATTGGGTATGTGGAGTCGATGTATACACTAACGATATTTGACCACCTCTTTTGCGAGTACAAGGGCACGAGTGCCTCAACGGGGGTCTCGCCGACTAGTTAGCGAGCGGGGGTCAAGAGGCGGCACCCCCTAGAAAAAATGTTTTATTTCAAACCCAAGGCCAATATGAGAATTTTGATAGTTTTTTATCTTTTCTTTATAAATATTCATGTTATCTTTTTTTATAAATATCTCTGTAATTGTAAAACTCTAATTTTATGTGAGTGAAAAAGATTGACATTAATGCGGTCATGGAGGTAGGTCTTCAAAACCGAACCACGTAACATTCTTGTGTCTTTTTGTGTGTGCGCTTTCTTTTCTTGTCATTGCTCAAGTTGCGTGATCCTCAACAATAACTTCTCTCGTTGTCATAAAGGTATGCCCACATTAATGCGGATTTCTTATCTTTTATGTAGCATATGTAATTAGAGTTACTAACAGTGTCACTACATCAACATATTAACGTAAGATCTTTGGTGCCTAAAAATACCTCGAGAATTTTTTAGTTGCTTTCCAACAACTTGGTTTAGGATCTCTCATTTGCACTTATCAAGTACACCAACCACAAAGGAGATATGAGGACTTGCATACTTGAGCGCACATCATGTTGGTAGTAATAGAAATATAATTGATTGTTTTCATTTGATTTCTCTTATTGTGTGTTTGGATGACAGCAGTGATTACTTTAGGAATGGGTAATAATTGCTAGTAATGCTATTCATCATAATTTCTTGTCATGAAAATAAATCACAACCAACGTGGCACTTGTCATGGGCTCAACCGATCACCTTTGGCCGTGCGGCACCTGACATGCACCATAGCGACAGGTCAGCCTTCCTTGCAAGAACAGTTAGTGAATTCCTGTTTGCAGTACAAAGCACAACGAAATAATAACAAGCGAGCAAAACCGGAAAACCCCTCGGTACGAGAAACACGACACATGAAACCCATTTTGAGAGAGAAAAACATAAAACTCTCTTAGATTGAGAAATGTTTACAACCATGGCAAAAAACCAACACCAAATGGCCTTGTCTCCTCCCAAAGACTCATTTGACCCTATTACAAGAGCTACCCCAAATACAAGGTTGATTGAGCCCCATCCCCAATACAGGTATGGCATGAATTCACTGACTTCACTTAGCTTGCAGGGTCCTTTGACTCGACTGTAGCTTTAACGAGCCACCCTTGGTCACAGCGCGTAGCAATACCGATCACGCGCGGTAATACCACGTGCCATCCTCGCCCCTGGCTCGGCAACGCTCTCGACCATGTGCCTATTTGCATACGCCTGCGTAAAACCTTGTTAGATCCGGAATCAGCTCTCAGTCAGCCGGCCTGATCAAGTGTCCCGCGCCGCCTAGACTTGCTAGAGATCCAACACTCTACATGATGAAGTCCTGTGACACTTGACTCTTGGTATGGGCGCGCCTGCCCCACGCGCTCATCGGTCACGCGCACGCCCACGGTCCAGCGCGCGCGCATCACGGTCTCAGTCTATAATCATGCGGGATATTCCACTCGCCCTTGGTCCCGACACAACACACGTGTCGCTCTAACCGAGCGCGCTACCAAATCCACGCAGTTGTGTGCCCTCGTGGCTTGGCCTATGTGATACTGTATGCCCGCTGACCAAGTGTAAGGTCATCAACCCTTACAAACCACCCCCACTAGTTGAACCCGACGTCCTCGTCGGTCTCGAACTCAAGAAGTCTTCCACCAACTCCTCGAGCGCCAAAGAGTAGTATCACGCTCCCAGCTTGCCTACGACATAGGCAAGTCCTTCCACTGGACAAGAAAGAACACCATGCGGTTCTTCTTGCTTTAGCCTTCTACTCTTCGGTCGAGGATCCGCTCAGCCACCATGCGAATAGTCGGCGGAGCCCGACTCTTCTTCGCCGATGGATCCGTGGGGTCCTCGTGGCATGGCTTCAAGAAACTCACATGAAAAGTTGGATGGAGTTTCAGCCGATCGGGGAGATCCAAACGATATCCCACGTTGCCCGGCCATTGGACAATAGTAAAAGACCCATCATTTCTCGCGATTAAGCCTTTGTGTACATCCTTCCGATGTAACTTCTTGCACACATGTGGATTGAGCTTCAACCAAACCTTGTCCCCTACTTGGAACTCCAAAGGACGTCTCCCTTGATCTGCATACTTCTTCATCCGGCGAGCCGCCTCGGCGAGGCTATCCTGAGCACTCTCCATCATCTCTTGCCGATCAATAGCAAAATGATACGCGGCAGGACATTTCTCTCATGTCCTCCTCTTCATGATGTGCCAAAGGCATAGACGATGATGAGCATTTGGAAAGACTACTCTAATTGCACCTTGAATTGCCATGAATTGATCTGTAATGATTGCTTTAGGGGCCTTGCCTGACATGCATTCCAACCAAGTTTTAAAAAACAAAATATAAGTTTCTGTATCTTTCTTTCATAATAAACCGCATCAAAATAATTTTGTTTTCCCATGATAGTTTACGCCAACAAACGAAGCAAAAGGCATACCACACTTATTCGTTAAGTATGTTGTATCAAAAGAGATAACATCACCAAAAGCTTCATAGGCGGCTATGGACCTCGCATCTGCCCAAAATACATTTCTCAACCGACCTTCCTCATCCATATCAATCAAGTGGAAAAATTTGAATTTCTTTGTTGCATGCGAGAGAAGTAGTCTCCAAGAGCCTCAGCATCCCCAACTCCAAGTCTAAACAACCTTGCTTTTGCAATCTAGTTTCGACAATCCTTCTCACTATATGTCAGATTTTCATATCCCTCACTTTCAACAGCCAAGGAATGAAAATTTTTACTTAAACTTATTCCCGCTTGGTCATTTAATTCGAGTCTTCTTTTGACATATGTAGCCATTTTTTTATTGCACTTTTGAAAACGAGATTTTTGTGGGCTAAGTGCATGATTATGATCGAAGTGAACACTAGAAATGATAAAATCTCCATCGTTGCCCACAACAATATTCATTTTGGACGGACAATTTACTTTTGTAGATAGCCTTGGGTTGAAAGAGTTTTTTGTTATGGATATTCTTTTGCCGTTTTTTTCACATGCAAGTGTGTAATATTTTAATTTTCCATCATCATTCAATCTTGAACATTTTTTGATGATCGCAAACCCTTCTTGACGTGCATACTCAACATACAGATTGTAAACTTCTTCTTGAGAATTAAACACCATATCGGCTTTTGGAACAATTTTTTCAGATAATTCTTTGTCTAATATTTCTAAACTAGTATGTTGAATTTCTGTTTCATTCCTTTCGAGAGAACCCAATTTCAAAATCTTTCATATTGATATGAATTTAGATATGCTAATAGACAAATAATAATAATGTTATAAATGGATCAAAAATAATTTTTATAGACACATAACACACATTAAAAACCCTAAAGCACCATCTTTGTGTCACAACACTAGCTTGTTAATAACATAATAACTAATATGAGTGGGCTGAAAACTTCATAAATTAAATACTAGTAAGGCAGTAGAGAAATTTGTATCCGCTTATTTATAACTCCACCAATTCTTTCCCTGATTAAAAATCATATTTAATGCAAAATCACAGAAAATAAGTAGTTAATTGCTTGAATTGCCATTAAAGATAAATTTTTAATTGAATTTTTAACTGTGGGCCATGCAAGTAAACCAAAATGCTTTTGGGTGTATAAGAAGGTATCGTTCTTGAAGAAGATATTTTGGCAATTATCTACCTTAGTAGTAGTGCACATAATTTTTTTTAATTAAAGAAATTAATAATTCCGTTTATATAATCATTTATACCGATTTTATAATTATACACTATGTAAATAATACATATTTGTTTAAAAAAAAAACAGTCACAACTAAATAATAATGATATAATTTCATAAAATTTACTAGTATGTTCCAAAAATCTCATCCGGTACACTTACTTGACAATTGGCTATTCAATAATGATCAGCATTCAATAGTGTTTCCGACTTCTGGTTCATCATCTATGCAAATGCCAAAAGACTGCACATCTACTTTAATCAATGAAGACCACCTAGGAAAATTGAACACAAGCAACGAGAACAACGTTTAATAATTAAAAAGAAAGGAGAAGATTTAATGAAGTAGGGCATAAAGATAAAAACCAGAGGACAATTAAACACAGTTGCAAATTCAATTTGGCTAACATGGGAAAAGAAACACTGAGAAAAAACATGACATATCCACCAAGATAACCTGGCAAGAACAGTGGCGTATTTGCGTGTATCTTTCTCTTTGACATTACAAAAGCTTCTCATCAAGTGAGGAAGTATCACTACATTATACGCTCAAATATGGATTCAGGCTTCAATTGAAGAACAAATTTAATCTTTCTAAATACAAAAAAGATGTTTTTGATGAAATGTTAAGCAACAACAAAAAGGGGCTCACCTGTAGAGCATTGTAGTCATAATAACCTCGTCGGAGTCATGGTCAAGCTCTCTCCTCAACAAAGATCACTCCCGGGAAGATGGAAGGGATTTGGAATAAGGGATTCACGCTCCTCGCGGCGAAAAGTGGCGTTGATTAACAAGCAGCTAGCGTCGGTGGACGGACAACGGTTATCGGTTGATGATCAACCGGCGATGACGCGAAGACAGTGGTGGACCGGTGGCGGAGGATGCGAAGACGGTGGTGGACGGCCGGCAGTGACGTGAAGATGGTGGCGGACCGGTGGTGGAGGACGAAGACAGTGGCGGACGCGAAGAGGGAGGTCGTGAGATTAGGGCTTGAATCTGAAATTTTCTTATTATTTTAAATGCTGACTATGAGAGAGAAGGGGAGTGCCACGTTGGTTGTGATTTATTTTCGTGACAAGAAATTGTGATGGATAGCATTACTCAATCATTGCTTATGCATTCCCTTCACCCTGTTTTGATGTCATTTTATGGAGGTAATGATTTTATCCTGGTGGAAATCATTACCTCCACTAGGTAATAATTCATTCCCCTTAAATTGGGGGAATGGCAATTCTTGACCTAGTCAATTGCTATTTTGCCCTCAAAAAATAAATAAATCACCTATATAAAATAAACCCAATTAACAATAATTATATAAATAAGAAAAATTCATAAAATTCATTTGATTAAACAATAATTATACCAATTAACCATATAATAAAAATTAATTAATTAAATAATTTAAATAATTAATTTTAAAAAATGAAATGTTGACATTTAAAAATGAAAAAATAATTTAATTTAGTTAGTAATCAAATTAAAAAAATGAATTAACTTAATTAATTCTTCATGAGGATATTAATAATTCAAAACATTTATGTTTCATTAAATAGATATAATTTCTTTGCTACAAGGGTAGAAAGGTCATTGTCCAATATTTCTCTTTTTTTTTTTTACATTCCCAACGCCCAATTCTTCCAATCAAACATAGTTTTCAGTATCATTCATTTACTCATTAACCCCATTCCCATTACTTTCCCTATTTCTATTTCGCGAACCAAATGCAATCTTAGTATCATTTTGAGGATATTGGGCTTTAGAAAACTTATCACCTTTCTCAGTTGGAGTTTTTGTGAAAGAAAGGATTGCATGTTAAACCTCTTCAAAATACCCCTAATGTAGGTGGTTTGAGATAATTTCAAATACCATTGCCATGAAAAATTTGTATACTTGAACAATATGATGTTTCACCATGATTTTTCATGTTAAAATAACTAAGCAAATGTATTTTGTCACAAAAAAAATGTTGGGTCCAACCCATTTGGATGGGCTACAATAAAACTGGGCTCTAGCCCAAGTTGAAAAAAAAAACTATGTCAATGAAGAGAGAGAGAGAGAGAGAGAGAGAGAGAGAGAGAATAGAGAGAGAGGTTGATTAGGGAGAAGAAAGCCAAGTGAGAGGGTGAAGGAAAAGGTTGAGCTAGGGCAAGACGATCGGACGGCGATTCGGCACCGGATCTCACTCAAATTCGGGGTGAAGAATCATTGCAAAAAGCTCTTCCTATTGATTAGGTTTGATCTTTCCTTTGATTCCTATTTGGTGTGTTATCCATCCATGATGATGATGATGATCCTTGATGAATGTTGATGCCATTGGGCATGTGTGCCTCTAGTTTAATATAGAGAGTTTTTATAATCTTTAATCTAGGGGAAGGTTTTGACCTTTCAAATTCAGAAAACAAGCTCAACACGACTGTGCTTAATTTAGCACGCCCGTGCTCAGGGCAGCGAGACAGTGCTCCAAGCCGTGCATTTTGCAGTTTTCGAATTTTCGACGTCTACGGTAATTTGCTACATTACGACGTTACAATACCGTTGCTACGGTAGCATATGAACCCAGCCGTGCTTCGCCCGTGCTCAAAGCCGTGCGGATTGCGGGTTTTGCATTTTAGGGTGCTACGGTACTTTCGGGGAAAAATTACTGTTTGGTCCCGGTTCCTCCCCGACAGTGGTATCGAGCCTAGTTGGCTAGAAATATCTTGAGTACAAAAATGGAAGGAGAACTCAAGTGGAATGATGAAATTGAACCCCTCAAATTACTCCATTTGGAAGTGCAAGATGCAAGACATATTGATTGTGAAAGACATGTTCCTACTGTTATAGACAAGCCAAAGCCGGAGAAGGTGAGTGATGATGAGTGGGAGATACTACATCTAAAAGTTGCTTTGCAACAATTCAGAAATGGGTAGATGTAAACATTTTCCACCATATCTCTGAAGATGTAAAAGCTTATGAACTCGGAAGAAGTTAGAAGCCATGTATGAGAAGAACACATTCGAAACATGGCCACAATTATTAGAAGACTTGTAAATTTGAAGTACAGGGATGGCAGGAGTATGACGAGTACACTAGTGATTTCGAAGGCTTAGTGAACCAATTGGTAGGTATGAAGATATCACTTGAAGATGAGTTGCAGGCATTGTTGCTTTTGAGCTCTTTACCTGATAGCTGGGAGACATTGGTGGTGTCTTTGAGTACATCTGTACCTGGAGGCAAAATGACGATGGAAATAGTCAAGGAAAGTCTCTTAGGTGAAGAGTCCGGAAGGAAGGAGAAAGGTTAAACTTCCTCCGGTGTACTTGTTTCGGAGAAGCCTGAAAGCCATGGTAGAAGCAAGAATAAATATCCTCAAGGTCATGGCGGCAGAGATATATCCGAGCCATGGTAGGAAGAACAACAAATGTTTCGATTGCAACAAGATGGGCTACATAAAGGAGTGCGGGTTCTTGAAAAGAGAACAAAGTGGAGGCAATAAAGAAGAGAAGGAGACCAATATAGTAGCCACAGAAGGTGACCTAAGTGTCATTTGTGATGATAGCTGTATCAGTCTGGTGAGTCAAGAAAGTGATTGGGTGCTTGATTCAGGAGCCTCATTTCATGTTACCCCTCACAGTGACCTCTTTACTACATATTCCAGTGGTAACTTTGGAGTAGTAAAGATGGGAAACAGTGGTGCATCAAAGATAGTGAGTATTGGAGACATTTACTTAAGGACCAGTCAGGGACTGAAGCTGGTACTCAAGGAGGTTAGGCATGTTCTAGACATACGCCTAAACCTAATATCTACAGGCAAGCTTGATGATAAGGGGTTTGCCAGTTGGTTTGGTGAAAGCAAGTACAAGCTCACCAAAGGTTCTCTAGTGGTTGCTAGAGGAAGAAAAATGAACACACTCTATGTGATACAAGCTAAGCTACACACAGGAGAGTTAAATGCAGTTCAGAAAGATGCAAGCATCGAGCTATGGCATAGGAGGCTTGGGCATGTTAGTGAGAAAGGACTACAACTTCTCGCTAAGAAAAATCTTCTACCGAACTTCCAAGGTGTGTCTCTCAAAACATGTGTTGATTGCTTAGCAGGTAACACATAGAGTAGCATTTCATTATCATCCCCCTTCTAGAAAATCAAATATACTTGATTTGATTCATAATGATGTCTGTTCTATGCAAGAGAAAACTGTTGGAGGAGCATTATATGTTGTGACCTTCATCGATGACCATTCAATGAAGGTGTGGCTACTGCGCTGAAAACCAAGGATCAGGTGCTTGATGTCTTCAAAGATTTCCATGTCAAAGTTGAAATGAAGACGGGGAAAATAGCTGAAGGCGGTTAGAGCGGACAATGGTGGTGAATACGGAGGGCCATTTGAAGAATACCGCAAACTTCTTGGGATCGGGCTTGAGAAGACTCCGGCTAAGACACCTCGGCTTAACGGTGTGGATGAGAGAATGAACAAAACAATTAAAGAGAGGATATGATGCTTGCTCTCTCATACAAAGCTTTCTAAATCCTTTTGGGGGAAGCTATGAGGACTGCAGTGGACATTATAAATCTTTCTCTAGAAGCGGCTCTAGATAGTGATGAACCTAACGAGTGTGGTATGGGAAAGAAGTTACCTATACTCATCTGTCCATATTCCTAAAGATGAAAGGTCCAAGCTTGATGATAAAGCGAAGCCATGTATTTTCTTGGGTTATGGCCATGAGGAGTTTGGGTATAGACTATGGGATCCGATTAAACAGGAAGCTTGTCGGGGAGCGAGAGATATTGTGTTTCTAGAAGACCAAATGACTGATAGTGATGAGCAGGGGAGAGGCCTCTAGTTCCTCGGTTGAAATTCCTGTCAATTTAGATCCAGTCACTCCTCCTGTACGAGTTCGGCTCAAGGGGGAGCTACCTAAGAAAATGGTGATGATATAGATAATGTTGAAAATCATTCAGGTGATGATGCAAAACCGGTTGAAGAAGAAGAACAATCATCACCATGACCACTAGTTGAGACCCAAGTGAGAAGATCAACTAGAGACCGTCATCCCTCCAGTAGATATACTACTAATGAGTATGTTATGCTCGGTGATGGGAGAGAGCCGGAAACGTATGAGGAAGCCATGCAACATGAGAAGAAGCGAGGAGTGGTTTAGAGCTATGCGGGAAGAGATGAAATCCCTTGGTGAGAACCACACCTATGATTTGGTAATGTTACCAAAGGGCATGAAGACACTCAAGAACAAGTGGGTGTATAAGTTGAAGGCTGAAAGTAACAGCTCACAACCAAAGTATAAGGCAAGGTTGGTTGTGAAGGGGTTCGATCGAGAAGAAATGCATTAACTTTGAAGAAATATTTTCTCCGAGTTGTGAAGATGTCATCCATTAGAGTTGTCCTTAGTTTAGTTGCTAGCTTATATTTGGAGGTGGAATAACTTGATGTGAAAACAACATTTTTTCACGGTGATTTAGAGGAGGAAATATACATGGAGCAGCCGGGAAGGGTTCAAAGTCAAGGGTAAGGAAAATCTAGTGTGTAGATTGAGGAAAAGCCTGCATGGACTCAAACAAGCACCAAGACAAGTGGTACAAGAAGTTTGACTCCTTTATGATGGCTCATGGGTGCACTAGAACATCTGGCGATTATTGTGTGCTTGTGGAGAGACACTCAAATGATGATTTTATTATTCTATTTCTCTATGTTGATGACATGCTAATTGTTGGCCGTGATGCAAGCAAGATTGAAGACCTGAAGAGACAGTTGAGCAAGTCCTTTGCTATGAAGGACTTAGGAGCAACAAAACAGATACTTAGTTTGAAAATCTCTCATGACGAGGATGAAAGGGAAGTTGTGGTTGTCTCAAGAAAATTACATTGAGAAAGTTCTTGAGAGGCTCAACATGAAAAATGTCAAGTCTGTTTGTTCGCCACTTGCGGGTCATTTTAAACTCAATTCAAATCAATGTCCTTCAAATGACAAAGAGAAGAAGGAGATGAATCGAGTTCCATATGCATCCGCAGTTGGCGGTTTGATGTATGCCATGGTGTGTACAAGACCGGACATTGCTCATCTTTGTTGGAGTTGTGAGCAGATTTCTCTCCAATCCGGGGAAAAGAACACTAGGCTGCGGTGAAGTGGATCCGAGGTATCCGAGAGGTACTTCTCGGGTATGTTTGTGTTTTGGTAGAGGTGATGGGTATACCGATTCGGACATGGCAGGTGATGTGGACTCTAGAAAGTCGGTTTCGGGGTTCATGATGACTTTTACGGGGGAGCTATTTCTTGGCAGTCAAAGCTGCGAAGTGTGTTGCACTATCCACCACGGAAGTTGAATATATTGCAATTATTGAAGGTTGCAAAGAGGCTTTGTGGATGAAGAAGTTTCTTAAAGAAATAGGTATGCAACGGGGAAAAGTGTATAGTCTATTGTGACGACCGGAGCGCCATCCATCTTTCCAAGAATTCAACATTCCATTCGAAGTCCAAGCATATTGATGTTAGATATCATTGGATTCGAGATGTTCTTGAAGCCAAAGAGTTGTACTTGGAGAAGATACACACTAGTGAGAATGGGTCCGATATGTTCACCAAGGCATTATCCAAGGAGAAGCTTGAAGCATGTCGGGAAAGAGCAGGTTTAGTAGAGCCCCCCAAATGGTGCTGAGGGGGAGAATTGTTGGGTCCAGCCCATTTGGATTTGCTACAATAAAACTGGGCTCCAGCCCAAGTTGAAAAAAAAAACTATGTCAATGAAGAGAGAGAGAGAGAGGATAGAGAGAGAGGTTGATCAGGGAGAAGAAAGCCAAGTGAGAGGGAGAAGGAAAAGGCTGAGCTAGGGAAAGACGAACGGACGGCGATTCGGCGCCGGATCTCACTCAAATTCGTGGTGAAGAATCCTTGCAAAAAGCGCTTCCTATTGATTAGGTTTGATCTTTCCTTTGATTCATATTTGGTGTGTTTTTATGATGATGATGATGATGATGATGATCCTTGATGAATGTTGATGCCATTGGGCATGTGTGCCTCTAGTTTAATCTAGAGAGCCTTTGTAATCCTTTCATTGACATAGTGAAAATGATTTGAAGTGGCTCTAAGGAGTCCCGTGATTTTTCCCTCGACTTGAAGGGCTTTCCACGCTAAATTGTGTGTCTTGCTTGTTGGTTTTTGACGATTTTTTTGTGTCGATTAGATCCCAAAAGATTGTACTCAAAAGGGGGAGGTTTTGAGCTTCAAAATTCAGAAAAAAGCTCAACACGGTCATGCTTAATTTAGCACGCCCGTGCTTAGGCCAGTGAGGCCGTGCTCCAAGCCGTGCAGTTTGTAGTTTTCTGAATTTTCGACTGCTATAGTAATATGCAACAGTAACATCATTACAGTATCCGTTGCTACAGTAGTAGACGAATCCAGCAAGTAGCATGCCCGTGCTCCAAGCCGTGCAGATTGCAAGTTTTGCATTTTAGGGTACTACAGTGCAAGTGCTACAGTCTTTGCTACAACTCAGGGAAAATTACTGTTTGGTCCCCGGTTCCTCCCCAACAAAAAATATATCAATGTCTATAGTAACAAACTAGATATCATGACCATATAATACCAGGAATATATATACTTGCCCACACTAACTTTTATCAAGATACCATTTTTTCATTGAAGCCAATAGTGGTGACAACTTCATCAAACTTGAGTTATCACCATCTTGAAACGTGTTTCAATTCATAAATTGACTTATGGAGTTTACATTCGTGTTTACTACTTTATACATTTGATGGTGGCAATCTTGGACATTACCAATGGATTGAATTCAGTTCTCCTAGAAAAAGAATCAAGAAATTGTAAATGCTAGCTATATCATTTTTGTTAAAACTTATTAAAAAAGGTTGCAACAAGTAAGAGATGATTTTCGCGGAGATCAGCACCCACATCCTCGAGAAGATCTGCCAGTACTTCTATCTCATCGGATAATTTCTGGTAATTTTAAAATGTGCTAGTTTTATCTATTTACTTTATTCACTCAAGCATCAGATGCTGTGTTTGTTGGCCAGTTTCATTTATTCTGTTTTATGATCATAAAGGTTGTTTATGATTATGGGTATGAGTTAAATCTGTGTTCTTTGTGTCAGTTGTTCATCAATTTCTCTTGCTTGATTAGGGGTTGGGTTGGTTTTTTGGATAATTTGGTATTATTTTTTCCCACTTGAATACTTGTTAAATAAATTGTTTTGTTGTTCCCACTTGAATACAAATAAAACGCAATTTTTGTTAAACTTTATTGTTATTATCAACAACATGATATGATTCTAGTTGGGATACCTACAGATCTGCAGATTTGTATAGATAAGATTATGTTTGATAGACTTGTTAGTCACCATCAAGACACTATTGCCTAAAGGATAGAATATCCCTCTCTCCAACAGCACCAAACAAATCAATGGCCACTGTATCCCATAAGATATACTGTTATTAATGTGCTTCCCATCCCTTCACTCTCTATGGGGTTTGTTTCCAATAAAGATTAGAAGCATGACCTTAGTAATAGAAATCCGCATGGTAGAATTACAACTTTATTATGAATTTTCCAATTACCCTTACCCATTCTAAATGGTGGGGTTACAATCTCATATTTTATTTAATAAACAAGTCACTCTACTGCCCATGTTTCTTCTTCTTGCCACTAGAACAAAAAAGACAAGTCACTTATCACCATATTTATGTATTAGAACTTTGTATATCATGATTGTAAGAGGGCTTACATAATGTTATGCTGATGTTGGTGATACACTTCTATGCAATGCCATGTATTTGATATTAAGGTTTAATATTAAATGGAGTATGCTTTTCTATAAGTTTATATCTTCAGCATAAATTACCAGAAATACCTGTTTATTCTTTCCATGGTGAAAAGATAATCTATGAAGAGATTATTGCTGTACTTGTAGTGCATTTCATGCATTTTCTCTTTGAGTTTTACTCTGTATATAATCAACTTTTTCCAGTGATTTCATTTGTAATCATTATTTCTAGTTCACTTTTGGGAAGAACAACAACTTGCTTAGTTTACATCTCTGCCTAGGACAATCATTTGGGAATTGCTTTCAGGACCTCCGGTATGGGCATCATTTTAAATGTTATTTATGCTATTATCAGCTACAATGTGTGATTGTCACTAACTAAATATCATTTGGTTAATATTGGTTAGTTTTGGATTTTTTTTGTCAATTACTTGTGTTAAAGTTCAACTTTATTGCTTGAGTTGGAACAACATTGAGCAATTTAACTTGAATGAAGTTATTGTGTGGAATTTGCTCTACAAAAGCTTTGTAAAAATGAAAGATGTTATCATCTCAGTTGATGTAAATAAAGCATAATAGTTACTAGTTAAAAATCATTAAAAATGAAAGAATGCAATTATCATTCTTTCTGGCAGCCATTTGGGATGCAGTGGTGTCCAAAATTTAAATTATAGGTACCTTTCATTACAACTTTATCACAAAATATTATGGGTCCCAAATTATGGGTGTTCTAATATTTTATTTCTTTTTCTTGCAATAACAACTAAAGATATAATGGCTTGCTTCAGATTATATTGCAACCATCTTCCATGCAGGTGGCTAACTACATATGGAACTGGTCCCTAATTGTTTCTTGTCCTGCAGTTTTTTTTATGGCAAGGCAACCTGCATAAACTTAAACAAAGTAACTTGATATGCCCTTTGTAATTGTTAATAAGCCATTTAATGTTTAGCTGAATGCAATTCAAAGTGTCTAGGTGCCTGGATGATAAATAGTAGAATTGGTGATATATTCATTATCAATAGGCATTGATAAGTGTCTAAATGTACGTATTTATATATTTTATTCTATTACTATTTTGCATGTATTTTGATGAGTTGATGCCCGTTTCGCGTTTAAATTGGTTTTATTTGTGTTACAGGCCTTGAAGAAGCCAAAATGAGCTCAAGAACGTATTTGGGCAAGCATGCACCCGCAAGGCCGCCCGTATGGATTCCCGACAAAGAGTTTTAAAAGCCAAAATTAGGGCATTTCAAGGGATGCTACACATCTTCTTCTTCTCCTCTTCTTGGGCCGCCGCCCCACCTTGGCCGGCTGCGTTTTCCGGCGATCCATGGTGCCATTCTTCACCAAGAGGGAGGCAAACTTTGGAGGAGGAAATATAGGGAAGATCTAGAGCTTCAAAGCATCGTTTGAGAAGAAATCTCGGCGACTCCGGCGATCTTCATCCATCCAAGGCGATCCAAAGCTTGAGGGAGTTTTTATAGCTTCTTTTTATGTTTATTTGTTCCTTGGATTTGTATGAGTGTTCCTCTTTCATGAGGAACTAACTTGTATGTGATTTGGGCATGATGAACCCTAGGGTAGATTTGTTGTAATTATGGGTGATAATCCTTTGTGATTTAGTGTTGGATGTTGAATTTCTTGTATAAGAATTTCTATGGTTTGTGATTCTTTCTATGTGTGCTTTCCTCTTCTTGGACCGCATGAGAACTCTGTTGTTCAATTTCTAGGTTGTACTTGGAGCGTGACCATCGCCCTTGTACTAGACTCACATAGACTGAAAGGGATTCATGTACCAATACGCCGAGGGATTCGGGTATTAGGTACCCCTCTGAATGTTAGGCTTAGACCCAGAAGAGTGTCTACTCCTGATAAGGGATTCCCTGAGTGCATTGCAATCGTAGGAGGAATTGACCGGAAGGGATTCCGGTCAATACTTGTATGGGATTAGGGCTAATCACCGAGGGATTCGGGATTAGCTTAATTTAGGAATCTCTCAGTCCAAACCACCATCACAACACATCATCCTTAATTCGGGCCTTAATGACAACCCTAGGGGGATTCTCTGTCCAAATCACGCCCTCTCCTGTTCGTCCGTCCCTTGTATGCTTATTTGGCGTGTAGTGGTAGCCTTATCCTTTTATTTATAGATTTTAGTAGATGTACTATTCTCTCGTATTGTTAGGCTAGGAAATAGATGAAGGGGAAGTAATAGTAGCTCCTTGGCCCCGTGGAATACGATCCCTGTGTCACACACAGGGTATTACTTGACGACCCCGTGCACTTTCGGGACGCTCATCAAGTTTTTGGCGCCGTTGCCGGGGACACAAGGGATACTAGGAAAACCTGTAGTCTATTGCTCTAGCCATTTTTTCTTATTTTTGTACATTCTACTTTATTTTCTTGTTTTCTTATTATTTATTTATTTGATTTTGGTCTTTGGTTTTTCTTTGGTGCGAGGTACAATTTTCTGAGCCAATGCAGGGAGCTTGTTACTTGAACGATCAAGATTCAGCTTTAGCCGCTACTATAGATGCACTTGAAGAAAGGCTGAACAAATTTATTGCACGGAGATCACTTCAGAGCGAGTCCATGCACCAACTCATACAACTCATATTAGGGCGCACCGAGTCATTTTTCGTGGAGAACAATGGGAATGCCCCCAAAATGAGATCATAATTTATGCCACACCCGAAGGGCGGTGGGTCAAGCCTCCTCCAAGTCCTCGGCCTCAAAAGCAGGAATTTACTACGAGAGGTTGTACTTGCAAGATTTATGGTTCACCCAGAAAGAAAATTTGCTCTTTGTTGACACTTGCACTTTTGGAGGTATAAACGTCTCTTCATAGAGTAGAGAAATAGATGGGAGATCTTTTCAAGGTATTGGCTGACTTGCCACCAGCTCCTGAACCAATGAGTGAAGTCCCATCTGAAAATATTCATGAAGAAGAAGAGCGTGTAATTGAAAAAGAGGTGGAAGATGATTGTGGTGTAGTGGAAAATGAAAAGGCAAAAGAAGTGGCATCATTAATGTTGGAGCAAGCCCTGTGCATAGAAGCTAATCTTCAAACCGAGCACAAACGGGAAGTGTCTGGGATTGTTGAAAGTGTGGGAAGGAAATCAATGCCATTTAAGAACCCACCTATGCCCGGCCTGGACAATTCCCACCCAAAGATTTTTCCTTGGCGGCCAAAATATTTTTTGTGGGCAACTACATTTCATCGAACTAAGGTTGAGAAGCAATTTGTGGAGAAAATCTTGCAGCCACCCAATTACCCACCCATGCCAAGATTAACAAATTCTCAACAAAACTTGTTTCCCTGGAGGCCCAAACAACTTTTCTGGGCATTTCAAGCACCTCTGATAACGGTTGAGGAAAATAATGCGGGTAGAAGATTAAAGCTATCCAATAATCCACCCCTGCTATGTTTGGATAATTCTCAACCGAAGTTATTTCCATGGAGGCCCAATTATTTTCTTGGGATTACCAAAGAAAACTTGGTTGGGGCCGAAGAAGAACCGGGGAGGAAGCTCACGCCATCTCAAAATCCTCCCAAATTAAAATTGCGTAATTCCCGACCGAAGCTTTTCCCGTGGAGGCCAAAAGGTAGTTCATGCATATCCTCCACATTGGCATTAACCCGGCAGGTGATTTCCATTTTCTGTGGTAGCTCTTATGCTATTTGTAGCCGGGAGGAGCACACAATCTTCAAACCTCCATGAGGTAATAAAAAGGTTCGTCGAGCTAATGACGTTAAACAAGCGCTTCTTGGGAGGCAACCCAAGCTTTAAATTCTTCTTGTTTCAATTTTTCGTACTTGTGTTGTTTGTTGTGTTTGTGGTTTTTGTTTTTCGTATTTGTGTGGTTTATTTGATCCATGCTTGTCTTAAATTCTTAGTGTTCGTTCATTTATTCGGTGTAGTTCAAGTGTGTTTAATTGTATATTTCGGCGTTAAGATGTTGTATATCCGTTTTTTCTTAAAGTTGCAGGGGAGACTATGCCAAAATTTTGAATTTTCGGGACCTTACGGGCGTCTAAACCCTAAACCCTAAACCCCAAAAGGTAGTTCATGCATATCCTCCACATTGGCATTAACCCGGGGGGTGATTTCCATTTTCTGTGGTAGCTCTTATGCCATTTGTAGCCCGGAGGAGCACACAATCTTCAAACCTCCATGAGGTAATAAAAAGGTTCGTCGAGCTAATGACGTTAAACAAGCGCTTCTTGGGAGGCAACCCAAGCTTTAAATTCTTCTTGTTTCAATTTTTCGTACTTGTGTTGTTTGTTGTGTTTGTGGTTTTTGTTTTTCGTATTTGTGTGGTTTATTTGATCCATGCTTGTCTTAAATTCTTAGTGTTCGTTCATTTATTCGGTGTAGTTCAAGTGTGTTTAATTGTATATTTCGGCGTTAAGATGTTGTATATCCGTTTTTTCTTAAAGTTGCGGGGAGACTATGCCAAAATTTTGAATTTTCGGGACCTTACGGGCGTCTAAACGCCCACAAATGGCATGGTCTAACACTTGAAAAGCCTCGTGGGCGCCTTCGCGCCCGCGAGGAAGGCCACGAGAGCCCCGGCCTCGCGGCCGGGAGCCCATGCGCCCGCAAGGCCGCCCGCGAGGCTACCGGCCTCGCGGGCCGCAAGGGGGGCAGCCTTGCGCCCGCAAGGCAGCCCTGCAGGCCGCTTGCGGGCGCCCATGCGCCCGCAAACCAGCCCGCAAGGCTGCCTGCCCTGCGGGCTGGGAGGCTTGCGGGCGCCCATGCGCCCGCATGGGTACCCGCAAGCCTGGGCAGCCACTTAAGTGGCTGCCCTCCCTTCTCTCCCCTCTTGTTTCCCTTCTTCTCCCCTTTCTCCCTCTCGATTTCTCTTCTTTTCTTCTTTGTTTTTCCGCTGTTTTTCTTCGTTTTTCTTCCTCTAATCCCCTCTCCTACCTTTAGCAACTTCAATTTTGTAATTTTTTCGAACTTTCACCGTCTTTTTCGCCGGATTTCTTGGACTTGGACTTTGAAGCCCTAGCTTAAGGTTTGCTCTAAACTTCATTTTTCTTCTTGATTCTTCATGCTTATGAGATGCAAACTTAATGGTTGAATGAATGGATGTGGATTTTGTGAATTTTATGAGCTTTGAGCTATGTTTGTAAAATTTTTAAAGCTCCAAATACAAGGGGAACTCTTGCAAAATTTTTTTTGGGGCATCTAATTTTCTTTGGTTTGATGACATAATGAGAGCCCCAAAGCCCTTGTTTTCATTTTGTTCGGATTAATCTTGTATTTTGTGTTTATAGGCATGCCGAACAAGAGCCTTAGTGTCCACCGCATCCATGACACCGACAAGGCGTACAGACGAATAGCTTCTTCATTGTCTTAAAGACTTGCGTGGATTTTCGTTTTCGTATTTTTGTTTCGTTTGTTTCTTTTAGTGAATTCTCCCTCTTTTATTTAAATTTTGTGATGTGATGAGCCCTATTATCCTTGCAGGGATTATAGGGCATGATATGCACCCCCATCATCCTCCTCGAGGCCGGCCACAACATATAGTACTGGCCACACCCCGAGTTCAAGTTATGAGCTAGGGAAGTTTCTTTATTCCTTCCCATTCATTTCTTGTTTATCTTTTCACCATGGGCTGCTGATTTATGTGCATTGAGGACAATGCACGACTTTAGGTGTGGGGATGGGGTATTTCATACATTTGCATGCAAAATTTACCTATGATAGCTATGATCATCTTGTTGAGAATCTCCTAGCATGAAAGGATGATAGATATGAGTTGTGATTTATTTTTGTATTTAATTGGAAGTCCTGTTGTATCTCTAGTATAACCCACACATTTTGTCACTAGACTTCCTTCTCGCACACTCTGACCAACCCATCTTGTTGATACCGAGTCTTAGTTTGTTAAGGGCTACTTTCAATGGGCCTTTAAAAACTTTTGATTCTTATGACACTAGTCTTAGTAACATCTTGACATGTAGACTAGACCGGGAGACATGATATAGGCTGTAAATAGAAATAAGTCAAAAGACAAGTATTCCTTTGCTTTCATTGGCTAAGTAGCTCAGGGTACAGGCTCCTAACCAGAGTGCACCTTAAGCCAACGGCTAATGAAGCATGAATGCGTTTATGTAGATATGTAATAAATCGAGTAGATGGGTGTTCTGGTGCCTAAACAGCATGTGCACCCAGTCGAAAGATAATGTACAGTCTACGTTAGTCTATTTAAAAAAAAAAAAAAGAAAAGAAAAGAAAATCCTATTGATCTCCAGGATTGTCTACAATAATTAAAATGAGGCTAGAGTTGAATATAGGAATCAAAAGGATCTTAGTTGACCATTGAGGGTGTTCTTAGCAGTTCTAAGACCGGTAGTCATTGTGTGTGGGGTGAATGGACCCCTAGACTGATCTAGGGTAAAGAGGGCGAGATAGGAGGTTCACACACTCACGGGAACACTATAGATGGGTACTGTAGCATGGCACTGTAGCACGAAACGGGGTTTTTCTTGGAAAAAGGCTGGGAGCCTTGCGGGCAAGCATGCTCCCGCAAGGCCGCCCGTATGGATGCCCGACAAAGAGTTTTAAAAGCCAAAATTAGGGCATTTCAAGGGATGCTACACATCTTCTTCTTCTCCTCTTCTTGGGCCGCCGCCCCACCTTCGACGGCGGCGTTTTCCGGCGATCCACCGCGCCATTCTTCACCAAGAGGGAGGCAAACTTTGGAGGAGGAAATAGGGGGAAGATGTGGAGCTTCAAAGCATCGTTTGAGAAGAAATCTCGGCGACTCCAGCGATCTTCATCCATCCAAGGCGATCCAAAGCTTGAGGGAGTTTTTATAGCTTCTTTTTATGTTTATTTGTTCCTTGGATTTGTATGAGTGTTCCTCTTTCATGAGGAACTAACTTGTATGTGATTTGGGCATGATGAACCCTAGGGTAGATTTGTTGTAATTATGGGTGATAATCCTTTGTGATTTAGTGTTGGATGTTGAATTTCTTGTATAAGAATTTCTATGGTTTGTGATTCTTTCTATGTGTGCTTTCCTCTTCTTAGACCGCATGAGAACTCTGTTGTTCAATTTCTAGGTTGTACTTGGAGCGTGACCATCGCCCTTGTACTAGACTCACATAGACTGAAAGGGATTCATGTACCAATACACCGAGGGATTCGGGTATTAGGTACCCCTCTGAATGTTAGGCTTAGACCCAGAAGAGTGTCTACTCCTGATAAGGGATTCCCTGAGTGCATTGCAATCGTAGGAGGAATTGACCGGAAGGGATTCCGGTCAATACTTGTATGGGATTAGGGCTAATCACCGAGGGATTCGGGATTAGCTTAATTTAGGAATCTCTCAGTCCAAACCACCATCACAACACATCATCCTTAATTCGGGCCTTAATGACAACCCTAGGGGGATTCTCTGTCCAAATCACGCCCTCTCCTGTTCGTCCGTCCCTTGTATGCTTATTTGGCGTGTAGTGGTAGCCTTATCCTTTTATTTATAGATTTTAGTAGATGTACTATTCTCTCGTATTGTTAGGCTAGGAAATAGATGAAGGGGAAGTAATAGTAGCTCCTTGGCCCCGTGGAATACGATCCCTGTGTCACACACAGGGTATTACTTGACGACCCCGTGCACTTGCGGGACGCTCATCAGGCATATATGAGCCTTCATAGCTAAATCTTGTGATGTTCAAAGACTAGAATACTAAGTATATGACCTGTTCATGATTTGTTTGGGCACCTTAGAAGGTGATATGATCAAGAGAAGATTTCAAAGGATCTGGACACTTATTATAAAATGTTTGACCAATGGAGGCTTATGCCATGGTGTAATTGGTAAACTTGTAGGTGACGCAAGAAAACAAAATAGGATGGCGAGCTGAACAACCCAGGATGGTTTATTCCATAATTAGTGGTTTTAATGTGAAACAGGCTAATATCACTCAACATTAGAATTTGATTATTCATAGAATGAGAGGGCCAAAACAAGGCTCAATAGATAAGGAGGACGTAGGGAGTGAAACCGCCCAGTCACACAATAGCTTAATCTGGTGATGATACCACTTGACTATGAAAATAGATATTCCTAGAATAAGAGTCAAAGAACATGACTTAGATAAGCAAGTTTCCTCCTTGATCCCTATATATATACTCTTAACACCTAACTGAACATAGCCTAAAAGTATAGATGGTTTAATGTTCATGGTTAATTCATGTTGCCATTTGCTCTACAGTGGTTTTTTAATAATAAATTGTTATTTTGGTATTGGATTTTTTTAAGATCTTTCTATAAATGACTATGTATTGAATTGCTTTAACAAGCTTGTTTCCAAAATCTGTGCTATGGAGTCATATTTTTATTCAATTAACGTTTTATTTTCATGGAGTCATATTTTTATTCAATTAACGTTTTATTTTCATTTAATAATAAATACCATATGACTTATAGATGGATTCAAATTGTGAGAGGGTGCATCTTTGCGATCGTAACGGTCTTGTTTGTCACTATTTTCACCTCAATGTGGTATAAAAAAAGAAGAGAACTTCAGTTACCATTGGAGCCTTATTATAATAGAGATGAACAACGCACAAATTACATTGCAAGAATATTACATGGATCAGATGAGATTAGTATATCTATGTTGAGGATGAGTAGAGCATCATTTTTTAGATTATGTGATACTCTGAAATCAAAAGGACTACTATACAACACTTTACATGTAAGTGTTGAAGAACAAGTAGCTATGTTTTTCTTCATATTGTCGGCAATAATATGAGAAATAGGGTTATTGGAGTTAATTTTTTACGGTCTGGAGAAACTGTTGGCCGATATTTCAACCATGTTTTACATGCTGTTGGAGAACTTCGAGGTGAATTAATTCAGCAACCTAGCACAACTACTAGTCCACTAATCACACAAGATCCTAGTTTCATGCCATATTTAAAGGTAATTAATTGACGATTAATTTTAGTTTAAGGTAAATATTATTGACTAATTTGTTACTTACATAGGATTGCAGTGGAGCACTTGACGATACACACATCCATGCATCGGTTCCAAATGATATTGTAGCCCGTTTCCGTGGACGAAAACCCTATCCCACCCAAAATGTATTGGCCGTGGTTGATTTTGAATTAAAGTTTACATATGTACTAGCGGGTTGGGAAGGTTTCGCACATGATGCACTTGTCCTTGGGAATGCTTTGGAAAGAGAAGATGGACTTGTAGTACCGGAAGGTATTATATCTATCTAATAAATGGTAAAATATTAAATTTATTGTAGTTATGTAAAACCTTGTTACCATTTTTCTGATAGGGAAATACTATCTCGTAAACGCCTGGTACTCTACAAGGCCGGGTTTTATTTCACCGTTTCGTGGCGTTCGATACCATTTGAAAGAATTTAGTGCACTCACACCATCAAACATGAATGAATTATTCAATTATAGACATTCTTCATTGCGCACTTCTGTGGAACGAGCTTTTGGGGCTTTGAAAAATCGTTTCAAAATTTTAACATCAGGACCATTTTTCCCTTTTAACACCCAAGTTGATATTGTCATTGTGTGTTGTATTCTACATAATTATATTTTACGAAGAGGTAAAGACATATATATACCAAACCATGAAGAATGGGAACCAAATGTGTGTGAAGTTAGAACACAATCTCAAGTTCGAGAAGAAGCAAGAGAATGGCTAGCAGTTCGGGAAGCAATCATGAATGACATGTGAAGTAACATATAACACGTTTTTTAGGTTTTGTGTGTGTTTTGTAAACTACATTTTGTGTGTTTTTTAAACGTATCTTACGATTTTGTAACTATAACTTTGTTTTCATTAGTGGGGATATTGCGTATTTTACAATTTTCTGAATACCCTTATGTGTGAAATAATTGTTGTAATGTTGATTATGATACTTAGTAGATGGAGTTTGAAGATATGACACCAGAAAACTACGATTTTATTGGAAGGATGACATTAACTAATTTCCGATGGACACCCACCATGACCTCGTTTATGTTGTCATCTCTTGTTGAGCAAGCAAACCTTGGGCTTAAATTTGATAAAGGATTTAAAGTTACTGCTATCAATGCTTGTTGCTTGGGCCGTTGGAGCAAGATTCAACTTGGTGGTAAGTGACACACATGTCAATAATTATTTGCGGTATGTGAGAAAGATATGTTTAATAATAAAGAAAATCAAAGGTTTAAGTGGTGTGTCGTGGATGATGCGGAATAAAAAATAATTATGGGAGAGGAAGAATACCGAACATACATACAAGTAAGAAGCAAGTTGTATTTTATGATTAATATATAGTTTTACGTAATATTTGTGCATTGATCTAAATTACAAAAATGTTTATTTTATGTTTGTAGGCACATCCTAGGGAGGAAATCTATATTAACAAACCAATCCAAGACTATGAAGAGATGGCAATTGTATATGGAAATGATCAAGTAACGGGATCGTTTGCAAGAACGAGTTCTCAAAGCTCTAGAAGCTTAGGTGTCCATATGGAACCACAACCACCATCACCAATAATTGATCTTGACAATCAAACCCAAGGGTTTAATGATTTTGATGAGGTTGCATAAACGAAATCTCCTATTAGCGATGAACCAACAAGTTCTCTGCGAATGCTAAGGAGGGTAAAAAATGAGCTAAACGTGCTAAGGTGGATGAAGAAATCATACGAGTTGTTAAGTTTGAATTGGGTAGGATTACAAATTCACTGGAGGCTGATAAGAGTAAATTTATTAGCAAAGACTTGTTTGATGAGATCATGACTTTGAAAATTATACTGAACATGAAATTGGACAACCTTATCACTATTTGTTACAGAATCTCCCTTTAGCAAATGGGTTCATGAACAAAACCCGTACCTTCCGGTGCATTTGGATGTATGGTTTTCTTGAGCATCTAAGGGGTGGTCGTTGAGTTTGAGTTGTTATAACAATGTGGTATTTTCTTTTGTTGTTTGGACAAGTTTGATGTGGTAATATTTTTTTTGTTGGGACAATGTCATGTTTGAACAAGTGTGACTTTGTATTTTAATATTGTGTTTGGACAAGTATCATGTTGCTTTTTTTTTTTTTTTGTGGAAAGTGGCTATGAATGCTAAATGTTGTATTTTGTCTTGTGATATTTTCTTTTGTTGTTTGGATAGGTATGATGTTGCAATACTTTTCTTGTTTGAACAATGTAATATTTGGACAAGTGTGATTTTGTATTTTAGTATTGTGTTTGGACAAGTATATGTTATCTTTTTTTGTGGAAAGTAACTATGAATGCTAAATGTTGTATTTTGGATAGTATTAGGTGATTATTAAACATGAAGGTTAAATCTTTCTTTTGAATAAATGTTGTAATGTTGAATGGTACTAATGTATGTGGAAACAAGTTTAATAGTGAATATCGAATGTTGAATGTTTTATATGAAAAAATCTCGATGTTATTTTAATTATTTTTAATTTAATAATATGGTATGAAATATATTAATCATTATTTAAATTAAAAAGAAATATTTTTAATGATTAAAAAAATTAATATTTTTAATTTTAATGAATTTGTAATTAAATTTGTTAATTAATTTAAATTAGTTTTAATAAGGAGTACAAAATAATTAGGGGTAATAATATACAATGGGGGTAATCACACCATTACACTTACCCGGTGAGTATACCCTTTCACTTACATCAAACCAAACAAACAAAAAATAGTTACAGGCATTTCTAATTACAACAAACTAAACAACAATGATGTAAGTTAAATTACGGTATTTTCACTTACATGTAACTCAAATTACAAACAAGCAAACAACCCCTAAATATTCCTTTTGGTGAGGTAGGCATTGATGGCCATGGAGTTGGTCAATGGATGTTAGGTTTCTCACGACTTAAAATTCCTGGGTTGAGAAGTGTATTTGAAGTCCCGTGCTTCATAAAATCAAGAGACAGATGATCTGATCCATCTATCTAAACAGAAATGACCACGTGTCATACACAAATACATCGTGATCCAATCACGATCCAATAAAAAATAAATAAATACATCCAGTCATCATGTACACAAATACGTCGTGATCCTATCATGATCCAATAAAAAAAAATACATACCATCGTGTCATCATATACACATACAAACATGCACATACGTAATTGGTGATTAGTGATAAATTACATGGTGAACAAGGCTTGGATGAATTATTAAACTATGAATAGGCTGCCGACCATATTGTAATAGGTTTTGAATTTATGATACCGCTTTACATGTGTCATTAGATATGGAGTTGCTTATCATGTAAGCATGAGAATGAGCAACGGAGTGAGGATCTCTATGTGAATCGTGCAATTATGATATATAACAATTATTAATTGTTCCTGTTACCCGTGACCATGATGGTCCGACCATCATGGTGTCGATAAAATAAACGATCATTTATTTAAGAGGGTGCCATTATCATTGATTTAAGGATTCCTAATACATTAATATGTGAATGACCATAATATCCTCCATAACATAGTAATATGAATAGAAGAATTTCCATAATATCCTAATTGTTAAATCATAGGGATGCTATAAATAGCATCGCCATTTATGTAGTTGGGCCTGAACAATATTAATAGAAAGCCCGCTTAAAATATTCCCAAAAACACCAACACATGTTCATAAGAGGTTTTTGCAAGACCCAAATCATTATTGCAAAGGTGAAAAGCTATATAATATAATATTCACAAGACTCAGATTCCTGTGAAGACTAGGTGGGCACCCTAAGCAATGGCGCGATCGTAAATAAATGATCATTTATTTAAGAGAGTGTCACTGAACATATATATATATATATATTGAAGAATTCTTCACACAGTTTACCAAATGTTAATACATAAACATCTACAGAGATGCAGTCATGAATCAAGAAATTCCGAATCAACGCAAAGAATATTTTTTTAACATACACACGCTGTATTTTGACCAAAGATGAGGCAATGGATCGTTACTGAATGTTCGATTACCGACTCCAAAGCAATATATCATCATTGCCAGAGAGTTACACGACGACGGACATCCGCATCTCCACGTACTTATTCAATATTCCGATAGAGTAACCTTATCAAATGACAGGTTATTTGATTTAACACATTTTCTATCTAAACGACCTTTTCATCCGAACATATAGAGCATGAGATCTTCCCCAGATGTCAAGTTTTATATTGAGAAAGACGGTAATTATATTTAATGGGGGACATTCCATAATGATCGAAGAACAAGCAGTTCAATCAATGTTGAAATAGCAGCGGTATACACAAACGCGCTCAATGCGTCTTCCATACAAGAATCCTTGATATTATACGGGTGCATGATCCGGGAACGTACTACCTTTAGTACTATAATCTGCGTTCCAACGCAGAACGTATATTTCAAAAACTCATTCCTCCATTTACACCTACGTGGGCATATACTACATTCATTATACCACCGAGACTACAAAAATTGGTCGATGATAATTTTATATCGAGCACGGGACCACAATGTTGATGAATCGGCCCATTTAATCCGAAGACATGATATAGATCTGCCCATAAGCTTGTTATAGAAGGCCTAAGTCAGATTGGAAAGACTGCATGGGCCAGATCATTGGGGCATCATAACTATATATGTGGGCACATGGATCTCAATCCGCGTACATTTCACAATGACGTCATGTACAATGTATTGGATGATATTTGACATGCCCTTTGCGTCACCGCAAGTGCACGGGTCGCCAAGTAATAAAGTGGATCCCAAAGAGGGATAGGGTTGTCGAACCTCAGGGAGCAAACACACTAGTACTAACTTCGGTTTATGAAATCTAGTCCGAACGAAATTATGATTGACAAAACTAACAAAAGTAACGAAATGAATTGCAATCGAGGGATTGAGAGTATGGAGAATAATGGGAGCACTTGGACAATACTCCCTTGGGGTTTATACGCTAACACCCTAACTCTACAGGTAACCCTTACTCTATTACAATAGAAATTTAATAGAAATGTGGAATCACGACGGGTTTCCACCGCACGCTGGTTCCCAAGAATCAACGGGTTTTCACCGCACGCTAAATCAGGGGATTGACGGGTTTTCACCGCACGTCGACAACTACACAACATGCAATAAGACATACATCCGATCATACATGCATTCCTGAGATTAAACTTTAAAAGTAATTAAAATTAAAAGATTACGAGATAGAGCTCAACAATTCCCACAAGGTTTCAAGTCCAAGCTTCCCAATAAGGGGATTAGCTCATAACGCAAAGATACGAAATCAAAAGATTACAAATGTTCATGATCATAATGCGCAAATAAATGGAAAACTCCCTCAAAACCAAGAAGACAAGGATTGGCACAAAATTCCCCTCGAGGTTGGAGGAGTTACAATACTTGGCCGCGACGGTGCCCTAATGGATGATGAAGATGATGTTGATGGACGACCTCGTGGATTCTTGGCCTTGGAATGGGGAAATCGACTCTTGATCTAGCGGTTATTATCTTCCTTTCCCCAGCCGCTCTCTCAATCCCAACGGGTAGAATAAAACCTAAAAAACGAACCGCCTCTTCAACTTTAGTAAAGCCTTATATAGGCGTAAGTTTACGGTCGGCTTACGGGTGTAAGCTAGGCCGTAAGCATCGAAGCTTCAACTTTCCTCGTGCCTTACGCCCCCGTTTACGGCCGTAAGCCTCTCCCGTAAAACTGCTCGTCTTCGGGGTTACGGTCCCGCTACGTCCGTAAGCCTAGGACCATGAACCTCATCCGCCGAATCTTGCTTCCATCCTTATGGGCATAAGCTACTCCCGTAAACGCCTCGTCTTACACTTACGGTCTCGCTTACGGCCGTAAGTCCGGACCATAAGCGTCTCGTATTGTAGGGCTTCTCCTCTTACGGGCATAAGGATGCCCGCAAGGTCTTTTGAATATGGCTTACGGCCGTAAGCCTAGCCGTAAGGCCCGTAAGCGATACAACCCTTCAAGTGCTAAGTTAGGAGCATGCCATCTTCGATGTTTTTATTCCCAATTGCTTCTTTTGGCTCTCCTTTGGCTTTAACCTACACTTGGTGCCCTGCGAAGACAGTTTATACTTGATTTAGGCTAGTATTCCACTAAATTGCTCAAATACTAACTCGATGAGTATACAATTTAATATATAAAATATGCATAATTGTATACTTATCAATATTACTCCCACATACTTGAAGTTGAAACACTCGGAAAGAGTTTCTCGGATCACAGCGTGATCGGCAATCTAATTGTAAATACGACAAGCCGGTACATGTATAAGGCGGTATACCATCTATAGTATTGTGTAATCCTCCCGATGGTTTTTATGGCAAACCGTTGTTGAAGCTTGCAGAAATTCCCAGATTTTGCAAAGCATTAATTGGGGGGGGACATTTTGTTCCATAATTGTTAGTTCGTTGGCACAAGCAACTTACTTTCGATGCTACATAGGAATCACCGAATGAGTTCAAGATTGATTATCCGAGTTTGACCTTGAGGATAAGGTCTATTTCGCGAGATGGAGGCAATGATGAGATCAATACTCCCAAGCAAGTAAAGAATGGGCCACGGGATTCAACACTAGCAACATAATCAGTTAGAAGAAGCACACGAACAATTAATTAGCCACAAAAGCTCAATAACTTCATAACTAAGTAGGTGCATTGCTGTAATACAATTATGAGCTTCAAGCGCATCCGCTCGACTTTATAAACACGAGTAAAGCACTAAGGAGAGGGAGTTACCTCTTAGTTTCTCTTCAACTTCCCTCTTGCCTCTTTATCTCCTCCTTATCATCTCTCTCTATTCTATCTTTTCTCCCTCCTCTATAGAAATCTGCAGTAACATTACCCCTGGTGCTCACCTAATTCTGTTAGGTGTGCATCAATAATAATTGATAATCAATATAGGAATTGGAATGGATCCTATCCGACTAATGCATTCTTATATATATATATATATAGGAACATAATTATGGTATAACTCGCGTACTAGTACACACTGCACACGCATATGCGAGTGAACTGTGACGCAATAAAAATACTATTAAAAAATCAACATCGACAACCTTTCTTTAATAAAAATTAATTATTTAAATAAATATTTTTATGATTATATGAAAAAATTATTAATAATGATCATTATTTTACAAAATATAATTCCAAAAAATTCAATTTTGTTCAAATATTAGTTAAATGAAAATTAATTAAAAAAATTCTCTTCGACTTAATATTCTAAAATAAATTCTTATAACTCTATGCTTTCTCCCAACCAAACAACTCTCATGACTTTGGAAACAAATACATTCTTTTATAGCCATATAATTATACAAATACACAATAGAGACCATTTGATAAATAAGATGTAATATTTGTTACTTTTAGCAAGGTTGTTGTGGGTAAGTAATCACTCAAACTCTCATGCAAGAACACACACAATAAGCCAAATAATCAAAATAAGTAGACACATGAAACTGATAACCCAGTTCAACACACCACTTGCCTAAGTCTGAGGAGGAGGAGGAGGAGGAGAGGGGGGGGGGGTCAAGCATGGAGATAAAAATCGACTAAAAAAGAGGAATAAACATGAATACAATTTCTCACTCATCCCCACAAGGACTACAAGAACCTTCTCTAGATTGCGCGATACTCACTCTGTCACCTGGTGGTTCATCCTAAATCTCAAAGCTGGGTCTCTTATATAAACGTCTCCGCGTTCCAAATATAGCTAAATCCTCTTTTAGAATCTCCATGGTTTTCTAACTTAAACACTTTCCAAATTTGAACATCGCACCTCAAGTTACGATTGAGCTTGAAACACGACCCCACTGCTGATCCTGCTGAGTTCTAGCTTCTGTTGCACCGTGACCTCGGGACGCCTCCAACCCTTCAGGTTGTCCAATCCGAGTCAATGCAACTGAATCCTCTCGATCTAAACCTGCCAGCAATTAGCTTGTCTCCTTATGTCATCCCAGTAGTACTTTCTTCAATGGTAGCGTCTCACACGGCGCATCTTCATCTTGCTAAAGATGGTTTTCAAAGATCTTTAAATCTTCTTTCCAAACTTCATTCATTCATCCAACTTTGGTCTTCACAATTTTCAAACTTAATTATCATTCATCTAAGTTTGATTATTCAATCTTCTTGTTACTAAACTTGATTTCCATTTATTTAAGTTTAGTTCTTCATAATTTTCCAAACTTGATCTTCATTTATCCAAGTTTGGGTTTCAATCTTCTCCATATATGATAGTGTTTTTTAATTAGATCCGCCTATAAATAGCCTTAATCTTTTTTCTTTAAACCTAAACTTCAAATTGTCTTGCTAAATATGGTCTTCAAGGTCTTGCTTATTTTCTCTCACCTTATTTAGTTTGTGTTTGCATTTAGCTTCACACTAAGCTAGGTTTCAAAGAATCTTGGTCTCCAAATAGTTGATTTCCATTATTGATTTACTTGTTAAAATTAAATTATATCATCTCTTAGATTTTTCTCCATATGGTCAATGCTTGCACTTCAAGAGAAATCCTCCAAATTGATGCACTTGCCAAATATAGCACCTCCAAAAAAATGTTCATGTATTCATGTGTTCATATCTCCACGTAATCTCTTGTCACATCACCATGATTGACACATCATCCTCCCACGTGCCAAATGATGGCAATTATAGAGCCTAAACTCTAACAATTATTAGTTTTGGTGGAGTGTTGTGGGTTAATAATCACTTAAACTCTTATGCAGGAACACACAACAATCCAAACAAGCAAGAGAAGAAGATACACAAAATTGGTAACCAAGTTAAGCATACCACTTGTCTATGTCTAGGAGGCCAAGCCCGAAAATAAAAATCCACTTAAAGAAGAGAATAAACATAAATACAACACTCTCACTCATCCTCACAAAGAATACAATAACCCTCTTTAGATTATCCTAAATCTCACAGCATGGTCTCTTATATAGACTTCTTTAGGACCCAAATATAGCTCAATCATTCTTTAGAATCTCCACAGCTTCCTAACATGGATACTTTCCAAACTTGGACATTGCACCTCTAGTTATGACTGAGCTTGCAATGCGCCCGTCTGCTGATCTTAACTAGGTTTTAACTTTCCATTGCAACTCGACCTAGCGAGGCCTCCAATCCTCCCGGTTGTGCTAGTCTAAGTCGATGCGGTTAAATCATCCCGCTCTCAATCTGTCAACGACTAATTTATTTCCTCGGGTCATAGCGACGATGCCCTCGTAAGGATTGCACCTTACATAGCGCATCTCCCTCTCACCAAAGATGGTTTTCAAACATCTTCAAATCTTCTTTCCAAACTTGATCTTCATTCATCCAAATTTGGTCTTCACAATTTTCAGACTTGATTATCATTCATCCAAGTTTGGTTCTTTAATTTTTTTGTTACTAAACTTGATTTCATTGCATCAATATTTAGTTTTTCATGATCTTCCAAACTTGATCTTAATTCATCCAAGCTTGGGCTTCAAGTTTTTCCATATATAATTGTGTATTCAAATATATTCTCCCATAAATAGTTCAAATTTTTTTCTCCAAATCTGAACTTCAAATTGCTTTGCTAAATATAATTTTCAAGATCTTGCTTGCTTGCTTTTGTCTTTCTTAGTGTCTTCATTTAGCGTCACACCAAACTAAGCTTGAAATACTTTTAGCCTCCAAATAATTGATCTCCATGATTGAATTACTTGCCAAAATTATATTATATTTTTATTTGGATTTTCTTCACATAACTATTGCTCGCACTCCAAGAGAGATCCTCCAAGTTAATTGACTTACAAAGAATTACTCCTCTAAAGATATCTTTATGTCTCCATATCTTTATGCCATCTCTTGCCACATTAATATGATTGCCCTATCATCATCCTATGTGTCAAATAATGGCATCTATAGAGCTTAAACTCTAACAATCATGTAAAAGTTCGAAATTTTATTCCAAGAAATATATATCTGAAGTCTATAATTAATCAAAAAAATATATTTAAATATTTATTGGATCCTAAATCCTAAAATTATCACTTTGTCTTCAAAGTACCAAACGACATGAAAATAAAATTTATTTTGATCGTTTCAGAGAAGTTCGCGGAGTCAAGAGTAAGAACGAAAGAAGGCTCCTCCACCGCACTCTCTTTCGACTTCAACGGTGAGACGCGAGAGAAGGAGAATGGCGACGGCGAAATGGATCCAAACCCTAGATGAGGCTCGATGTGGCGTCACCTCGGCATTGTAAAAGAATTTTATAATGATTTCTTTGGTAGCCACGTCAACGTTCTCGCCGAAAAAACAGCTATCAAACAGACCCTTATGGCCTTACATGCACCCGGAACAAACTTATATGGCCACCAAAATTACAAAAAAAAGATTTTTAGCCATAGCATTATAAATAAAAACTTTTGTGGCCACCAAGTGAAACTTACCCGGACAATATGATATCACCCCCGAATTTTGATCGAATACTGTAAGATTTTCTTATTTGGTTGCTTAGAGTATGAATACTATATTTTCGGAGTCTAATGATTTAGCAATATTACAAGTAATTGGATTATTAACTCAATATATGATGATATAACATTTCGGATGGAATGTAATATATTTTTTTTGCTTATTATACCTTTCAAATCTAAACATATTATCAAAATATCAACTTTTAAAAAAATCTGACTTAAGAAAAATTTCTTGTTCTTTATTTCCACATATATCTTTTATATACAAATAAATTAATAACAATATTTAGTTGGAGAGAAGAAAACTTTTGAGATTAAAATCCTTTTTCAAATATTAGGTTGGAGAAAACAATTTATATTTACTTAAAATAATTAAGTTTGATTTAATTAATATTAATAAAAATTGAATATTTTAAAATTTTAAATTTACTTTTATTTAGTATAATAACTGCCAAATAAGTTTGATATTTACATTAAAATATTATAAGTTTTAATATACTTAGCACTCATTTGATGTGAGTATTATAGTAATCAAATAATTGATAGTATAAAATTCTCATCTAAACCAGCACAAATTGCATATATCTCTGTCAATATGATTGGAGAATCACATGTAATGTAAGATATAGTGAGCCAAATAACTGTTGAAAATAACTAAAATATGTAGTTCAAAAAATAAATTCACACTATTAAATAAAAAAGCTAAATACAAAGTGTAAAAGAAAAACCTCCTTCGTGTTAGAAAAATAATAAATGCATGTTTGGGTACCACTTAATTCCATAGGAATGGTGGCAATTCTTATGGGTACCACTTAATATTACGTAGGAATTTATAATGAAAGCTGTTTGGATAATATTTTTACGGTATAAAGTTACTATAGAATCATATGATTCTATAGTAATTTTATAACGAGTTGTGAACCAAATTTTTATTTTGCTATATTTTTCGGTTGGTGGCTGCGACCGAGCGTTGAAACCTTCAACTCAGATCAACTCAGAGGAGAGGCAGAGGCACCCCCCCCCCCAACTATTAAATAAAAAAGCTAAATACAAAGTGTAAAAGAAAAACCTCTTTCGTGTTAGAAAAATAATAAAGGCATGTTTGAGTACCACTTAATTCCATAGGAATAGTGGCAATTCTTATGGAATTTAATATTATGTAGGAATTTATAATGAAGGCTGTTTGGATAATATTTTTACCGTATAAATTTACTATAGAATCATATGATTCTATAGTAATTTTATAACGAGCTGGGAACCAAATTTTTATTTTGCTATATTTTTCGGGTTGGTGGGCGCTGCGAAATATTATCCAAATTTGTTTTGCAGTAGTTTTATTGATTAAAGCTTCTGTTATCCGTCACAGTTTAATGAAAGCCTTTAGGGTATGTTGATTCTATTTTGAAAAAAGCTCTGTTGAAATTAAGAGCTTTTTAAATGGGCTTTCAGCAAAGCTGTCTTTGATCCTGGCTTTTTTTTTTTTTTTTTTTTCAGTTTTTATCTTCTGAAAGTTCACTTTGTAGAAATACCAAAATACTAAGCTTTCAATGATAGAAAAGTCTGTTTTTGAGATTGAATAGAAAAATAGTACTTGTTTACTGCCAATAATGAGACCCAACCAATCATTTTGGGATGGATTGTTGTACTTGTGCTTGAGCATGCATGCATAACCAGGAGACAAATAGCAGTGCAACTCTTACAAAATAAACAAGACAGTAGCCGATTATAATGATGAATGGAAAGATGTAAGTCTCGATAAGGAAAGGGAAAAGATGTGGTTATATATTATTACTTTTTTTTTAGGATTAATTAAGTCTTATATTACTTAAAAATTGACAAGTAATAAATATTGAAGTATGATTATTTCGTTATACATTTGTGATTATCTAGAGAGTAAGAGAAAGCAAGGGTGTGTTACGGCATTGATTGAAGGCTAGAATATTGAAGTATTTTTTTTTTTAAAAAAACTCTAACAGCTATTTTTTTTTTTTTTTTGAAATTAAATTCTTATGAGAAAATTTTTCTTGCATATCCAAACACTATTATGTAGGAATTTTTTTGTAGTAAATTTCATAAAAATCATACTCGAATTCTATGAAATAAATTTTCTATAGAAAAATTTATTATGCAACGAGGCCTAATTTTTTTCTTGTCTAGTGAAAGATTAAGAGATCAACACTCTATTACAATATTGATAGAGATAGGCGGTGCATTGAAAAAAAAATTATTGTGTGTGAGCCAATCATACAAATACAACAAATTATGAACAAATTATGAAAATCATTTGGTACGCTAATTCCTCATTTTTTTAGTTATTTATCTAAATATAAAGTACATATAAAATTTAATATCCATGATAAAAATTATCAATAACCTTTTAGTTTATACTATTGTTTTTTTGTGCAGGTAAAGTTTATGCAAAGTACAAATATAGCAAAAATATTAATTCTAATTATATATATATGGCTAATTTTTATGGAATGGGGATGCCTGCCACCAAAATTAAAAAAAAATATTCAAAGAGAGAAGAAAAAGACATCTTTGCTAACTATTGCATATACCTCAAAGATATACAGATTTCTAACTATTGCATATAGTAACGGAATTGTATTCATTTCATTATTTTTCCATCATCCCTTAATTTTAAATTTTCTATCTTCTAGGAGGGTGGAGGCAACGAGAGGCAACGAGCCGTAGGGTGTTTGGTCAGAATATGCAAGCGTAGCAAGAAATATAAATGAAAACCGAAAAAACAATTTTATTCAAACTGATACTTGGTAAGGGGTTGATGGGTGATCGATGGATGATCCCCTTACAAACACTTGTGGTCCTCTTATATACAAGCCCTGGATCGACTCAAACTTGCGGAGAAGGTAACTTACAAAGCAAGCATCAAACCTTCAAGAGCCTTCTAAGGCATCTCGACTACGTGTACAAGCTTAAACCAAAAGAAAATAAAGTAAAGAGAATGAGTGGTGGGCCTCTAGCCCACTTTGAACCACTCCCTTATGCTTTATTCTTTTCTTACATCCTGAAGTTTCCCAAACAGTTTTTCCGACTAGGCTAGTAGTGACTAACGTTGGGCCACTTCGAGCTACTTTGCTTTTAATAAAGCGTGGATGCTAACCTTCCATCATGTTAACCAGGTTATGCTCTTCCACATCATCTATACTTAGATTTTCTGGAATATTTTCTTACGGTGGCTGCCGTGCTTTCGGTACTTCGCATCTTGCTCTTCGTACGTTGTCATTTCTTCGAGTGTCGAACTTGGGTTGCCATGTTCTCGTAATTGAGCCCCGGGTGAGGAACGCTCAATTGTCCATAATCTGCGGACTTGAATTGGTGCGTCCATGCCATGACGCTTTTAAGATGGTGCTCCAGCCTTTCATCTTGCTAGAGCAAGTGGGGGAACGGACTGAAAACAAGAAAGAACTGTGGATCTATGTATAGTTTTATTACCTGTGTCTCTAATATCATTGAGACTACGGTGGGCTCCTCTAATGTGGGTCTTGTCCTCTTCCAATTAGTAGTGAGAGCACATGCTCTCCACGAAGCTAAGTTGCCGAGTAATACTCCTGCGGTTATGCACTACCGCTGGTCCTCGTGCGTCTACGTCATCCTGGATAGGCCTGTGATGACAAAGAATTGTTACCTTGATTAAATGTCGGCTTCATCCGGGTAGCTGGACTGTAGAGCCGGTGGGATTGAATTAATCTCCGGATTTAGATATCCCTCTCTTGGAGAGATCGTCCCGCATAGCTTTATTAGAAGATTGGCAAACCGATAGTATGTCCGGAAAATGTCTATCTCGGCGCATTTCAGTGATGATTACATGGGCAACCAACCCGTGTCGAATAGCGAGAGGAAGCGAGATAGGAACTCCTCCTATGACTGTATCTTTCCATCTAGCCAAGTTGATGGAACACACCGTATACTATGAATCCCTGGTCACATCTACACACGGGATCCCTCGTGCTTGTTTCCACGGTAAGCTATCCCCTGCAAACACCTCATCTAAGTGCTTAGAAACAATCTTGTTACCGGAAGAACAAGCGAGAAGATTGAAAGATGAAAATTTAGCATTATTACCAGGTGAGCATTTATATAAGAACGGTTTCTTTGATTACTCTAATAGAATTTATGAACATTATGATGAAATACAAGTCTCGTTGTCCTAACGACAAAACACATGATTAGATTTAATTACACGGGAAGCTTATGACAAATTAGTAAGCCAAGGTTACACGGTAATGCACTTAGGAATGGTATTACTAGGAATTCTTGGAATGTATAGAAAAGGATTAGGTACAAAAGTTATGTTGAGTCTAGTAGACATTAGGCATATAGGTGGCTTCAAAATTATTATTCATATCAACCTCTGCCAGTCCTATAACTCGATCGGAAACCGAGTCTATATGCCTAATGTCTAATAGACTTAACAATTGACTACTTGGGTCATATAGTTTCAGCTGCAGGAGTGCAAATGGATAGTTCTAAAGTTAATGCTATTCTTCATTGGCCTACGCCTCAATACATCAAACAACTGCGGGGTTTCTTAGGCTTGTCGGGGTATTACCGGATATTCATTTGTAACTATGCTCATCTGGCTGCTCTCTCACTACCTTGTTGAAAAAAAGATCATTTTAATTGGACGGATTCCGCCACATAGGCCTTTCATGTGTTGAAAGAGGCCATTACATCTGCACCTGTGCTTCATCTTCCGGACTTCTCCAAACCTTTTGTTATTGAAACTGACACATCCGGCAACGGTGTGGGTGCAGTTCTCAGCCAAGATAGACACCCTATAGTATTTTTTCTAGAAGATGTCCCCCGGGATGTAGCAACAATCGGCATATACACGGGAATTATATGTAGTAACGGAAGCCGTGATCAAATTTCGCCACTACTTACTAGACCATCCTTTTGTCATTCGTACTGATCACCAAGCTATTCGCCATCTTTGTAGGCAAGCTGTGCAAACACCGGAGCAGCAGCATTGGCTTCCTAAACTACTTGGCTTTGATTTTACGATAGAGTATCATCCAGGTGTTGATAATTTGGCCACAGATGCCCTCCCTCCAACAGGTTGACCCAAAGTGCCAATCCATTGTTTTTGCTATCCAGACAAATCAACAGGTAGACAACCACTTTTCTTGGCAACATGGCTTCTTGAAATACAAGGGTAAGATATGGATTCCTGAAGTGCAATCTCTTCGCGCACAACTTTTAAAGGAATTTCATGACTCCTTGTATGGGGGCCACACCGGGGCACTACGATCGTATGCTAGTCTAGCACAACAATTTTTCTGGCCCGGCATGCGTAAGGCTGTTCATGAGTATGTCAAATGTTGTTTTGTTTGTCAACAAGACAAGCACGTGACGACTTCCCCTGTAGGCTTACTACAACCACTTATCCTTCCCAACCAGATTTGGGAAGATCTCGCCATGGACTTTATTATTGGGCTTCCTCTTTCAAAAGGCTTCTCGAGTCATTTTGGTCGTCATCAACCGATTAGCTAAATATGCTCGGTTTTTTCCCTTGAAGTGTGACTTCACCAGCCAAACAAGTTGCTAATATTTTTGTTAACAACATTATTAAACTGCATGGTGTTCCCCTATCCATTGTTAGTGATCGGGATCGAGTCCGCACAAGTTCTTTTTGGCGACATCTTTTCGCAGCATGGGCACTTCTTTAGCAATGTCGTCCGCCTACCACCCATAGTCGGATGGCCAATCGGAAGCTTTGAACCATTGTGTCGAACAATATTTACTGTTGCTTCGGCTCCGGGAATCCTCGTCAATGGGTGGACTATCTTCCTTGGGCTGAGTTTTCTTACAACATGGCCACACACTCTAGCTCGGTCTCACGCCTTTTCGAGTCGTCTATGGTCGCGACCCACCATATCTCATTCCTTACGCGGCTACGGATACCTCACATCCCGATGTGACTAGCCTTCTGCACTTCCGCGATCAGCTTCTCTAACAACTAAAATCCAACTTACTTAAGGCTCAAGCCCGCATGAAACGGTTCGCAGATAAAAATCGTATGAAGTCTTATTTGCGAAGGAGAATGGGTGTTTGTCAAATTACAGCCGTATCGCCAACACTCCGTTATGCTACGACGGAACCCGAAGCTTAGCAAGCACTATTTTAGGCCCTTTCGGGTTTCCCCGGAAGATAGGTATTGTTGCATACAAATTGGCATTACCGGCCAATTTTCGTATACATTCCGTCTTCCCCATTTCATTGTTAAAAAATGTCACGGGAGTCCATAGCGAAGCACTTGTTCCTCTATCCCTTCTGAAGTCCGAGTTGGGTCCGGTGATACGGCCGAATATCTCCTTCAGTTTCGTTTTCTCCTTTGTCACAATATACAAGTTCCACAAGTCTTGGTCCAGTGGACTGGTCTCTCTCGAGAACACAATACATGGGAGGATTCGGCATCTCTTCAAGCACAGTATCCTCATCTTGACCTTGAGGACAAAGTCGGGCTACATGGGGGGAGTATTGCTACAATGCCATGCAAGGTGATGGTAAAAGAAGAATATGTGCATGAGGTTGATACATGGGAGTTGCGGGAGCATTGACCAGTCAAATAAAAGTGGAGGTCTTTATCTTGATAAAGTAGAGCATAAGGGACAAATGGGAGAAGGCCACATGCATGAGCATAGGAATGGAGAATCATCTCTCAAAGGGAAGCACTTATGACAAGGCAGGATGGATGAAGAAAGAAGGGGCGTGGGAGCACGGCATACGCGGACGAACAAATTATATAAAGACATTGTTTTGGCATGAGAGGGGAGGAGAGTAGAATCTGCTCAAAAACTCTTAGCTTGAGAGTTTGGGGGCAGTTTTCCTTGGGAGTTCCAGTGGTGAAGAGCCAAGAATGATCACTTTTCTTTCTCTACTTGCTATTTTATGTTGTTGGTATGTTGTTGTTGTTTATTTTCATTGAATAAGTGTAAGAGATTAAATCTCTTTTCAAGACTTTGGTGTGAAAACTATCTCTACAACTATATTTCTTCTACATTGTGTGGGGTTCCATACATAACATATTGCCATGGGAAAGTAATTCTACCAAAATGAGAAAAAGTAATTCCGTCATTACATGGTGGGAAAGTTGGATTCTCATGGATAGAAAAGTTAGCTTATTTTTTTAGTCCAAAATACCCTTAATCTTTTTTAAAATTACTTTTCCACTTTTTAGGGTTTTCTCAAAAGCAAATGCCTTTATCGCTAGAATCTCCATCACTTTTCTAAGTTTCCGACAACACCTCCATCGCCCAAGCCTGTATTTCTTCTCCCGACATCTCCATCACCGTTGTTTCACCAACCAAAACAATTGATTAAGTTAATAAATTATTTTATTAAATTTAAAAATATTTTTTTTAATTAATTTTTTTAAAAACATTTTATGCATTTACAAATATTTTTTTATTATTACTTTTTAACTTTAAAATGATAGACAAGTTTTTGATAAAGTATAATAACACAAGGGTAATTATGTCATTATGCCAAAAAAGTCTCAAAAATATATTTTAATACCACACATAGAAATATTACTTTTCCAACAATTTAATTAAATTTTCTAACACATACCAAACAAAGAAATGTTATTTTCTTGGGAATTACTTCCTATCAATCACTCTCTTATCAATTAAATTCCATCACAACATTCCCATAGTAAAGTACCAAACGCAACCTTTGAGTAATTGTTTGAAAGTGGGTGAGAATCTCGCTTTGAAACTTGCGAGTGGGGCATATCTGGTTGAAGAGCAGGTGTTAAGGCCGACCAAGAAGGTGCGGTCAAGCTCCCCGCCCAATAGTGTGAGTTATCCGATGTGCCAAGTAGATGAATGCGGGGCTGACCTTTTGGGTGCCAAGGATTATCATCGGCGGCGTAAGGTGTGTGAGGTTCATAGTAAGACAGCTAAGGCATTTGTTAGGAAGCGAGATTCGAGAGGTTTTATCGGCAATGCAACAGGTAACCGATTTCCTCCCAAGTTATCATCGATGCGATTCTTTCTAGTTTTTTCGCATCATGAGTGTAGATATCATTATTTGAATTGCATTCAACCTCTTAATCCAAACTAGGAAATATGATGCCTCAGACAATGATATGAAGTTTTGGATTGGTTGTGTTCTTATTTCTTTGAGTATATTCTGCTTTCTGGTTTATATTTAAATGCCTCAAGTGGGGCTTGTTTTCTAACAAAATCTTAATTCGAGATTAAGTTTACGAAATTTTTAAGTTTATATGATTCAGATTTCACCCTCTATCATAGTTTGATGAGGAAAAGAAAAGTGTAGACATAGGCTTGCGTGCCATAACCGTCAAAGAAGGAAGACCCAACCAGAGGTTGCTTCCTCGGTGTCAAGAGAATGCAAATAAAGGGGGTATGGAAATTGTTAATCTTCTTGCTGCTCTGGCACAATTAAGAGGTTTGTTCTATTTCTTCTGAGGATATGCATTTTGTATTTGCTTCAAAGTTCCATGCTAATTGTTTGGCATGCCACAATTTCAGGTACTAACATTGATAATCTTGTCAGTGTACCTTCTTTGAGTGATAAAGATAAATCTGCACAAATTTTCTACAGATTAAATTCTGCATTATCACTGATCTCTACTCCAAAGTTGCCTCTACCAGGAGGATTTGATTTTACTATCTCCCAATATCAAGCTTGCCAATTTGTTCCATTGGGAGCACCACATAAGTTATCAGCTCCAACAACCAGAGACTTGCTTGTTGTTCTCTCGGCAGCGGTTGCAAAAACTTCTCCTGTTGCCCTTACATCTCTTTCTCAAGGGAGCAGTAATGTGAATGTAGATGTTTGAGCTAAGATACATCATCCAAACCCTGAACCTGATGGTGTTTCTCACAGCAAGTCATACCAAATGTATCCGATGGTTGAGATGGGGCCAACCGGCACCATTCTTCAATCCACAGTGGAATTATGTGAACCTCCAGTTGAAGAGGCGCAGTCAAGCCTTCCATTTCAACTGTTTAGCTCTATTGAGGATGATGTTCTTCCACAACCACAATTAAGGAAATTTTTATCATCTGATAGTAGTAGCTAGATGGGAGAGAGATCCCCCTCCTCATCTCCTCCTGTAGTCCAAAATCTTTCCCCTTACGTTCAGAGCATGAATGTATAAAAAGTGGTGTGATAGTGGTTTCAAGAAAGGACATGGCAGTGGAAGCAAGCACAACTTGTCCATTTGAGCTATTTAAGGGACAGAAAAAAGAGCTGTAAATGGTGTGGTACGAACTCATCCATGTCATGTAGGTTATGTTAAGGAGAAGTCTTAGACCGAGTCAAAACTTAGTTAAGATCTTTGATTTAATTAAATTATGGTTATAACCATAAGATCCACATGTATATCCTCTGCTGTAAACTATGGCTATTTAAAACAAAGCCAATGTAAGTGAGTAATACACAACAATCATTCTTCAAGAGTCTACTCTTTCAGGTTATGCTTCCTCTTTTGGCACAGACCATTCACCTTCTGATGCTTAGGAGAAGGGGCGGGTGGAGAAGGGGGAGGGAGGGAGGGGAGGGATGGAGAGGAGGAGAAGAAATATCATGTGGTGTGAAGATTGTGCTTATAGAGTGAACTACATTGTTTTATTATTTGTGGTTAAATTTCTTCTTGATTGAAACTAAGCTAATATTTTTTCCCCTTCAGATAAAAAGTTGGCTTTCTCATAGTCCTTCAGAAATGGAAAGCTACAATAGACCTGGTTGTGTTGTCCTGTCTGTTTATATGTTAATGCCTTCTGTTGCTGGGGATGAAGTACACACGATTGTTGAGTTAGTTACCCTTTATCTTTTCCTCTTATTAACGGTGACTTAGCATGTATTCTTCTTTGCAGCTTGAAGATGGACTCTATTGGCATGTCCACTTACAACTTCAAAGTTCAGAGTCAGATTTTTGGAGAAAAAGGAGGCTTTTGGCCCGCACAAGTAAACAAGTAGTGTCATATAAGGATGGTATGTTTCAGCTTTCTTCTTTGATGTTTTGTTATTGCATGTATTGCTTGGTTTTACTGCAACATTTGAAAATTTTTAATCTCTCTTTCTACAATGAAAAATGTTCGGGTCATCATCTCTGACTGATTACCTTAGGGAGAAAATGCTTGTGCAAATCTTGGAAAACATGGAGTGCTCCTGAGCTTAACTATGTGTTACCTGTTGTTGTTATCAGTAGGCAGGAAACTTCCCTTGCTCTGAGAGACCGAAATTTAAAAGTTCCTGGAACCAAGTAAGCTGAGATTTAGTCTCACTTATTGTGGTTGTATATGTTATCCATTTTTCTTTATTGATAACTTTAATTCTCCAACTACGCAGAATTCATTGTGCATGTATGGGAATTTACACATCCAAAGGAGTGCTAGGTTCAATTTATCCTGGAATCATATTGAATGATTTTAGCTGGAAAAGCTTTAGTTTCTCTGGAGAATCTCTGCATGTTTTTGGTTGTTGTTTCATTGAGGTGGCATCTTTGCAAGTTCCATTACTAATTGTTGATGTGTAGCTTAATGAATACGTTTAATTTTTAGCATTCTATGTGCAGTTGGAAAATGGTTTCAAAGGGAATACTTTTCCTATAATCATTGCAGATTCTACCATCTGTCAGGAGTTGAGAACTCTTGAATCTAAGATTGAGGGCTATTTAGGAATCTCAGATGTGATTCAAGTGGATCAGATTCATGACTATCAGCGGCCCAAATCTTGGGAAGACATTTTGCACTTTCTAAATGAACTTGCTTGGTTATTTCAAAGAAAGAACAAATCCTCTGGCCCTTTCCTTTCAGAGTTCTCGGTTACAAAGTTCAAGTTTCTATTAACATTTTCAGTAGAACGAGATTGGACTTCCCTTATGAAAACCCTTTTAGACATACTTGTGGAAAGAAGTTGGAAAAACAATGACATGATTCAAGAATATCTGGAGATGCTTGCAGAAGCTCAACTCTTGGACAGAGCTGTGAAGAGGAAATACAAGAGAATGGTTGATTTGCTTATGCATTATTCTGTAAATGGAGTGATTGATGCGTCCAAGATATATCTTTTCATTCCAATTGTGGCTGGTCATGGTGGAATCACTCTCTTACACTTAGCTGCATCTACTCAAGGATCCAAGGACATTATTGATGCATTGACGAATGACCCCAAAGAGGTATATGTTCACTATAATTTGCAATCTTGTACAAGTTCACCTTGTTTTTTCTAAACTAGTACCTTTCCTGTTGCCTTGTGCATCGACATTATAATGGTAGAATTTTTTAGATTCATTCATAACTTTCCCTTGATTATTTTGTTTGGGTTTGTAAGTCATCTCCTGATCGGTTTGAACAACAGGAATTTGATTCGGGATGACGAGGTCCAGTCTCCATGTATATATGCCTCCATGAGGGACAACCATTCATACAACATTTTGGTAGCTACGAAGCTGGCCGACAGGAAGAATGGCCAAGTATCAATAGCTGTTCAAAATGGAGACCTCTCTTCCAACATGCGACATTCAGTGGGAAAACCTCTGTACTCAAGATCTTCTGCTCAGTGTGCTTGCATTGATGCTTCACGGATCAGACCGACTACACGATCACGAGGTTTCCTCCAGCAACCTTACTTGCATTTCATGCTTGCGATTGCTGTTGTTTGTGTCTGTGTGTGCATGTTCCTCTGAGGTTCACCGGATCATAGCAGTGTGGCTACATTTAAATGGGAGAGTTTGGATTTTGGACCAAGTTAATTGTGTTAGAAGTCCACTTAGAAGATTGATGTTTCTTACAGTTACAATCAGAAATCTCGTAGCAAGGTATCTTTTTCTAGAATGGTTTCCCTAGTGATTTGCAGTGTTATAACATCAGTTTCCAAAGTCAAGAGCAAAATGCTGTGAACATGGGAGCATATAAGCGAACCATATAAGAAGGAAATTATGAAGTTCATTAAGGAGGTGCATCTTGTTCAATTGAATGTAGAAAAGGAAGCAATCGTCGAGGTATAAGCTTCATAATAATGTTAAGGATAAATCTTCATTTCGCCTCTTAGTTGAGATCTCAAAATCCTTAGTTTTTTATTGTTGGGTGTATACTCTCAAATGCCAATAAGGATATTTGTATTAAGGTATTCCATTTGTATTATATGTTTTTGTTATCAATAATATGTATTATTTTGATGTTCATATAGAACTTGTGTTGCCATTTTACTAAAAGAGTTTAAGTACTTGTACACTTAAGTAGTTCACAAATCAAAAAATCTTTAACTAGACACTAAAAATTAATGCCATATGTTTTGACAAAGAGTGTCGAGTCAAACACTATGGGATAGTGGGAGCATGTGTCATATATACAATGGTGGGATTGGTGTATTCAAGCATGAGTTGTTACAATCCAATCACATGGGTTTTACTTTTGTGAGTCAATGATTGGATTGTTGATTATGATCTTATAAGTGAATCTTTGACCTAATGTATCAGGATCACAATGTACTTATGACGTTTAATATTTTATTAGAGCAGTTGGGCCCATTTTACACTTTGGTAGGGCCAACCTCAAAATGCGGCTATATCGGGCAAGTAGCAGTTATGAGTGATCATCAAGAAGGAATTCATCGTAGTAAACGAGTTAGTATCATATGCGGTCACATGTAAGTAAGATTAGAAGCCCTTGGCCAAAGCAATCAAACTAATCGTGTGGAACACGAAAGTTTGGTAATCTTACTCTACTATGGTTATTACCATATGATCGAGTTTAGTATGTTTGACATTATCCATGGCACTCACTCGGTTGGGATACAATAATGAAGGATTTATGCACATATGTTAATCATAATAGGAAATGTTAGTAATGATCTACTCATTCGTGTTCGATTGGGCTACGACGTGGGGTTACGTTGCTAGCTAGGTGTTACCCAAATCCTTTGGTATCCTCTTATTGCCGATCGGGACGAACCTAGAGATAAGGAATTCAAAATCAGGTAAAATTGTCAATTTACAATTTTACTTCATTAGATAAAGTATAATTGTAAATTGAATTAGATTTTTGTCTTAAATTTGAATTTTAATCAAAGTTCGATTAGATCGAATGATTAATTAAAATTACAAGGACTTGAAGACAAAGTTGTCTTAATGGATTTAAGACTCCTATTTCTATTAGGACTCCATAATAGGATAATGTTTATCATCTTCTATGTAGTCCTTATTATCATATTTATATTAGGACTTCAGAATAAGATAATAATTGTCATGTTTTGTGAAATCCTATAAATATTACTCCTCTCTAACCAAATGGGGGTGTGAAAAATAATTTTACTCTCTTATGAAAATAGTTTATAATCTCTCCTTTTTTTTTCTAACCCTAGCCAACTATTACGAAGAGGAAGAAGTGGTTGTTTCTAGATTTTGGTGTGTGGTCTAGAGGCGTGGGACTTTTGGTCGACGCTAGAAATCTATCCGTACAACAAATTTGGTACATCAAAAAAAAATTTAAAACATCGAAATGTATGTTTGAAATCTTACTTATAATTAGAATTAAATATAAGGTATTCATCAAATCAACTAGTTAATAGCACAAATCTTCCAAACTATGAACATTAATTTGGAGAAAACATTCCTTTTGTCCTTTTGGTAAATCTAATGCTAGTAAATCAACAAAATAATGTTCCTCTAATTTTCTTATTAAAACAAAATCTTCTGCTTTGTGTAACTAGCACCATTTTTCAAATAGAATTTTCTTATGGATAGGTAATCTTACATAACCTATATTAGGAATTAACTTTCCATACTATTGTCTTAATCTAATAATCGGTTCCTCTGTAGGAGAATCTTAAAGATTCCTCATTTCTAACGGTAACAAGATTATATTTGATCATTAAGTGGAAATTATGTTATGTCTGTACAGGGTGTGTTTTCTTAAGGGTCAGTAATTTGTTTATCCTTTAGTCATTATCTGAAAAGGATCCAAGGCTTTAGTCACTATCCACTCACGTGGAAAAAACTGTTCTTGATTCTTTTAGGATAAGATAGTGGAAAGAAAGTGGAGATGTCAAGTTCAAGGTAGGCTAAGATGCTTACTACTTGATAACTTTACTTTAGACCCCACTACATGTTAGAGTCATAAGGGTGAGTCATTAAGATTTACTTAAGAGGTAGTCTGAGTCATCTGCCACTAAAGGATTCATCTGTAAGAGTCCAGAAGGGTGCCCTTTTATCTATATAAGTGACCATTTGTCTTGTTTGTATGGATCATCAGAGATCCACCACCCTTTAGTAAATAAAATCGTCTTTTTAAACTTTAGTCTCTTGTTTGCTTTTGTCTGTTCTATTCCCTTCGTTCCTCTGACTTAACACTTTGTAACTCTGGTGATTTAGTGCCCTCCCCCTCTTTTGGTATCAGAGCACTAGTTTAATCCTTTGAAAAGTAGTCTTCATGGAGGTCACTGTCTAAAACCTTTACTGGGTTTTTCTAGTAAACTATAGCCTTAGAATTGGTTAAGATTTTAGTTAAGTTCTTTTCTTCCTTGTTGTTTGGGTTATTCGGCTTGATACTTAGTTCATTTAAGGAAATGAGTCTAAGATTTCAGTTAACGTGAGCCTGAGGTATTTTCTCTACGGATCTGGAGTTTATCTTGCCTTAATGGTTACTACTGAAGAGAGGCCATGAGTGTAAGTCCTCGTTACTGTGTAGTCGGATTTGGGCATAATGATTCCTAAAGGTTCTTTTGAGAAAAGCTTCGTCCAGAGGGTCAGCAAGGGATTTCGTCCACTCATCCAAAACTTCCTTAAAAAATTAAAGACTACCTGTAATCGATGAGAACGATTGAGAAAAGATTGTCAGCTAAGACCTAGCCATATCTGAAGGGTTATAGAACTAGAAAAGCCTAGGTTTGTATACGGAAAGTTCTCCATCACTTACGATTCAAGTTTAGTTTAATTTGTTAATTAAAAAAAATTAGTATTCAAATTCCTACTAGAAAAAGTAGTATTTTAATTTCTAAGGGAAAACGCAGTATTATAAGCTCTACAAAAAAATACAATTCATGTTGGTTTTGATATTGCTTATTATTAATTTACTAATAATATTATTATTAATAATTTTAATAGTTTATGAAACAATCGGAGTAGTCTTTGAATATCTCTATAGTAATATAGTCTTCCTTCACTAATGAAAGATAGACTAAGATTGACATAAGAGAGAGTATAAAAACAAGTAAAAGTAATTTTTAAGAAAATAACAGTTATAGAACAACATCTGAATAAACTAGAAACAATACTTTCAAATATAGATTATGTTAAGAAATTAAGAAATCATTAGAAAACATAAGAGACCCACAATCTTCTCCAATAGAGGAAGTTGATGAGTTATGTAAGCTTATGAAAAATATTCAAGTTAGCCCAAAACAAATTAAAGAGATATCACCTTATGCAGTCTGGACTAAGGAGGAATTAAAACAATCTCCTGAATATCGATTAAGATTTCCCAAAACATTCTTACAAAATACTTAGAATTGTGAAAATACATCTTTCATAATCACTACGTCTTCAAACTCTAATAGAGTAGTAAAGACCAAAAAATAGAACTAAGAGGTTTCCATTATTTGGAACATATCATATTAATAGAGTAGAAATAGTACTTTCACCACAATAACAAGCATGAAAACTACAAGAATCAAATATTTCACTGCTACCTAGTGAACATTTATATAAACATGGGTTCTTTGATTTTGAAAATAAAATATATGAACATTACGATGAAGTGCAAGTTAGTTGCCTAAATGATGAATCCTAAGTAGTTTGAGATTTAATATCAGAGAAAACTTACAAAGAATTATGTAAAGAAGGATATACAATTATGCATTTAGGAATGTTATTATTAGGAATTATAGGTATGCATAGGAAAGGTTTAGGAACAAAAGTAATGACAAGTTTAGTTGATGCAAGACATCTAGATTCCATGTTTAAATCAGCAATAGGAATCATGGAAATAGACATGAATAATAATTTTGAATTAGCCTATATGACACCTGATTATATAGTTTGTATAAGAACTTTATATAAGTATATTAAATTAGTAATAAAACTAAGGGTTATAATAAGAAGATATTGATAGAGCAGTCAGCCTTATATTTGAAGGGCCAAGTTGAATAGGTAAAACATCATGGCTCGTTCATTAGGTCCTCATAATTACGTCTGCGAACACATGGACTTCAAGGCATGTGCCTTCCGCAATGATGTAATCTATAATGTCATCGATGATGTCGTACTTTACTATCTAAAGATAAAGCACGGGAAAGAATTAATTGGTGCACAGCGCGACTGGCAATCAAATTGTAAATACGGAAAGCCTGTTCATATTTCTAGCGGTATTCCCGCTATAGTGCTCTGCAGCCCGGGTCCTAAATACAGCGGTATATTCCCAATAAGTGCACCTAATTGCTCTGGATCAATTGTTACACTGGGTCGTGCAACAATACTACTAGTGCAACCCAATTCAGCTATTGAAGGCCTAACAAATACCAAGCGAGTTTAATTTCAATGTTCCACTGCGCAGCCTTATGTAAAAAAATGATTCAATTTGTAAATGTTTCCGTCAAATTTGTCATCATTTAACAGTGTAATCGATTATATTCTTATTTCATAAATTGGTATTATCATTGTTTGAGGTATTTATTTCCGTTGTTCATATACATCCACATTCTTTAATAAATAATACATATACTGAGATGACAATAACGTAAAATAAAATATAACACATCCATTACATAAGTGACACAACAAGTACCTCCCCTGTACTACATATACCCGATACAGGTATTACATCCGAATTCTATACAGCTATGTATTGTACTGTCCTATGTTACATGTATTAGAACTGCATTCTTCATGGTATTGGAGTATTTTCTGGAGTTTTCTCCATCTTCATCGCGGAATACACTCCACACTGGATACATTCCTGACAGTCTAACATATCTTCGTAGATCTATATATACGTCACACCAAGCTCATTGATAACAATTTTCTTCTTAATTATGACAGAATACCTGAACCTTATCTGAGACTTAATAAGAGCGTCAGCTTTGCAATATGAACAACCTTGGAATATTCGGCCGAATTGCGGAAGCGTATTCCCTTTTGGTCTCCTATCTTGTATAACAAAGATTCCTAATACACCTTGTAATATCATCGGTGGTTTGCCTTCTTCAGACATCATTTCTTGTTCTGGTAAATTAGTCACTTTAAAAGATCCTGACACATATAACATCCTTATCACGATGTAATTCCTCTCCCTACTGTCTTTTCCTGTACCCATTGATGGGAGGCTTATATATGATACAACTACCTTACTGTAAGGGTTGATGACCTTACACTTGGTTGGCGAGCATACAGTATCACATAGGCCAAGCCACGAGAGCGCACAGCTGCGTGGATTTGGTAGCGCGTGCGGTTAGCGCGACGCGTGTGTTGTGTCAGGACCAAGGGCGGGTGGAATATCCCGCATGATCATAGTCTGAGACCGTGAGGCGCGCGTGCGCTAGACTGTGGGCGTGCGTGTGACCGATGAGCGCGTGGGGCAGGGGTGCCCATACCAAGAGTCAAGCGTCGCAGGACTTCATCATGTAGAGTGTTAGATCTCTAGCAAGTCTAGGAGGGGCGGGACACTTGATCAGGCCGGGTGACCGAGAGCTGATTCCGGATCTGACAAGCCTTTGCGCAGGCGTATGCAAGTGGGCACGTGGTCGGGAGCGTTGCCGAGCCAGGGGCGAGGATGGCACGCGGTATTACCGCGCGTGACCGGTACTGCTACGCGCTGTGACCAAGGGTGGCTGGTTAAAGCTACAGTCGAGTCAGAGGACACTGCAAGCTAAGTGAAGTCAGGGAATTCACGCCAGACCTGTATTGGGCATGGGGCTCAATCAACTTTGGATTTGGGGTAGCTCTTGTAATAGGGTCAAATGAGTCTTTGGGAGAAGACAAGGCCACTTGGAGTTGGTTTTCGCCATGGTTGTAAACATTTCTCAATCTAAGAGAGTTTTATGTTTTTCTCTCTCAAAATGGGTTTCATTGTGTCGTGTTTCTCGTACCGAGGGGTTTTCCGGTTTTGCTCGCTTGTTATTATTTCGCTGTGCTTTGTACTGCAAACAGGAATTCACTAACTGTTCTTGGAATGAAGGTTGACCTGTCGCTATGGTGCATGTCAAGTGCCGCACGGCCGAAGTTGATCGGTTGAGGCCGTGACAGCTGGTATCAGAGCTACGAGTTTGTGGCTTGAAGCGAAGCGCGAGAAGACACACAGGTGAAGACGGTGGAGATGGCGACTAGCAAGAAGGATCGTTTGGATCGCCTTGAGGAGAGAGCAGAGCGCTTGGAGAACGTCGTCGGGAGTGTCGATAATCAGCTCGAGAACCTGTCGAAGATGGTAGAAGACCTGGCGAGTGGATATCGCGAGAGCCAGATGACTGTCGAAGTTCTGAAGACGACTGTGGAAGTCCTGAGACGAAGGTGTAGTTTCTGGAGGCCGAGGTTGGCCAACTCAAGGAAGCTAGCGCTTCACCGGTCTCGTGGGAGGCGCCCACGAGAGTTAAGGTCCCCGAACTTTCCCCATTTGATGGCGCACGGAGTGCCAAGACACTGGAGAACTTTTTTTGGGACATGGATCAGTACTTTAAGGTTGCAAGGGTACCGGGCCATGAGCAAGTCCTGTTGGTGGGGATGTACCTTACTAGCGATGCAAAGCTATGGTGGCGAACTCGTCAACAAGAAGACGCTCTGGCGGCTCGGACTAGTTAAAACACGTGGGTCGAGTTGAAGAATGAATTGCGGGAGCAATTCTTGCCTAGCAACACTGCTTGGGTAGCTCATATAAATCTCAAGAAGCTACGGCAGACAGGCACTGTCCGGGAGTACGTGAAGGAGTTTTCATCCTTGATGCTGGATATCAGGGACATATCCGAGGAGGACAAGTTGTTTAACTTCCTTACGGGACTCCAGAGTTGGGCCCAGATCGAGGTACGGAGGCAGGGCGCAGAAACACTGGTGGACCTGCGAACCTTACCCGGTAGAGAGGGTGAGAAGGCGAAGTTCAAATCCAAAGACAATAAGCCAATCCAGAGAAGGGCCGGAGATGGGTTCCAGAGGAGGAAGCCTAACGGCCAGGCCAGATGGAATAGACCCAGGGATGATGAGAAAGCAGCGAGTGGTTCCGGCAAGATGAGTGGATGCTTCATCTGCAAAGGACCACATATGGCAAAGGATTGCCCTAAGCGCGAGAAGTTGGCCGCGTTTAGTAATGAACCAGAAAGCCATTCGGAGGACCCAGCAAAAGTGAGTCTTTTAAAACTGTTGGGTACCTTGAAGACTGTCAAGGGTGACGGAGCGGTGAATTCCTTGATCTATGTGGAGCTGACCTTGAATGGGAAGGCCATACAAGGGATGGTGGATACAGGCGCAACTCACACTTTCATCAAGAAGGATGTGGCGACTCGGTTGGGACTGAGCGCAGGGACGCACACGAGCCGAGTGAAAGCAGTCAACTCCCAGGCACTGGCGGTGACTGGGAAGATCTCCGACGTAACCGTTCACATGGGTGGATGGCAAGAGAAGATTGATCTGCTGGCGGTCACATTGGATGATTTCGAGTTGATAATGGGGATGGAGTTCCTCAAGTCTGTGAAGGCCGCTGTTGTTCCACATTTAGGTGGTCTTCTTATAATGGATGAGAAGAACCCATGCTATGTAGCGGGAGTGGCTGCAAAGGAGAAGAAAGGGAAGGAACCGATGCTTTCTACGCACCAGGTGGTGCAAGGACTGAAACATGGAGAGTCCACATATGTTGCTGCGTTATTGGAAGTGCAGGATGATCTGGTGAGTGATCTACCTTCAGCTGTGGTTGAAGTCTTGACGGAGTTTCAAGACGTGATGCCGCCGGAACTACCCCGTGAACTCCCACCCCGGCGTGCAATAGATCACCAGATTAAGTTGATGCCGGGCTGCAAACCCCCTGCCCGGGCTCCCTATCGTATGTCGCCGTTGGAGTTGGCGGAATTGAGGAGACAACTGACAGAGCTTCTTGATAGTGGCTTCATTCAGCCGTCAAAGGCTCCGTATGGTGCATCGGTATTGTTCCAGAAGAAGCAGGATGGCGTTCTTCGACTGTCCGTGGACTACCGGGTGTTGAATAAGATCACGGTCAAGAACAAGTATCCAATTCCTCTCATACAGGACTTATTCGATCGGTTGACGAAAGCAACATACTTTTCCAAGCTGGATTTGCGGTCGGGGTACTAGGAAGTCAGGATTGCAAAGGGAGACGAGTCCAAGCCACGAGGGCGCACAGCTGCGTGGATTTGGTAGCGCGTGTGGTTAGCGCGACGCGTGAGTTATGTCGGGACCAAGGGCGCGTGGAATATCCCGCATGATCATAGGCTGAGACCGTGAGGCGCGCGCGTGCTAGACTGTGGGAGTGCGCGTGACCGATGAGCGCGTGGGGCAGGCGTGCCCATACCAAGAGTCAAGTGTCGCAGGACTTCATCATGTAGAGTGTTGGATCTCTAGCAAGTCTTGGCGGGGCGGGACACTTGATCAGGCCGGGTGACCGAAAGCCGATTCCGGATCTGACAAGGCTTTGCGCAGGCGTATGCAAGTGGGCACGCGGTTGGGAGCGTTGCCGAGCCAGGGGCGAGGATGGCATGCGGTATTACCGCGCGTGACCGGTACTGCTACGCGCTGTGACCAAGGGTGACTGGTTAAAGCTACAGTCGAGTCAGAGGACACTGCAAGCTAAGTGAAGTCAGGGAATTCACGCCAGACCTGTATTGGGCATGGGGCTCAATCAACTTTGGATTTGGGGTAGCTCTTGTAATAGGGTCAAATGAGTCTTTGGGAGAAGACAATGCCACTTGGTGTTGGTTTTCGCCATGGTTGTAAACATTTCTCAATCTAAGAGAGTTTTATGTTTTTCTCTCTCAAAATGGGTTTCATTGTGTCGTGTTTCTCGTACCGAGGAGTTTTCCGGTTTTGCTCGTTTGTTATTATTTCGCTGTGCTTTGTACTGCAAACAGGAATTCACTAACTGTTCTTGCAAGGAAGGCTGACCTGTCGCTATGGTGCATGTCAGGTGCCGCACGGCCGAAGTTGATCGGTTGAGGCCGTGACACTTACCACCGTGCACCATACTTGCATTGACTTTAATCTCTTTTGAAATATACTTGTTTTCTTTCCTCGGCTTCTGTGTTTTACGGATACTACCTCTTTTATACCAACGGTTATCTTGATGTGGACTCTATTACGGCTGTTTATATAAACATCGATGTCTATTATAAAAACTAGTATTCTTACTATAGTTATTCATATACATGTTCCTATAACACTGCGTTGGAATTCTATATGCCATTTTACACATGCTCACTAAACACCGACCTTCCATTTATATAAACCATTTTCCTACTATTTCTTCAGGTGCGTGTGAAGCTATAAGATATTATATATTAATGTACAATGTACCGCTCTACACGGATATCATTTACCTATGTATAGGCCAACCATCACCACCAAGCCATAGCTAATATCTTTTATCAAACGGCAGGGTAATACGAATACAACACGTAGTTAGTGGGTTCCATCGTGGACAGATAGGTGATAACACAATGAACCACACCATCACATGGGCCCAAATCAATGCCCATCACCAACATTCCAACTGACGCCAGGGATCGTGCCATATGGACAGTCACATCAAGGCTGAGACATTTCTCTCATATTAGGATCCACGTGAGCATGGGGTCCACCACACACTATACAGACACATGGGTCTCCACACTAAGGGTGGGATCTTTATTTCAAACGGAGAGCCAGGATTGCTCCTCGTGGGCTACCAGCGTACGGGCGGATCCTTTATTATGAACATAGGGCCATGATCATGCCACGTGTCACTGTACTAAGGGGCGGCCATCTGGTAAATGTTTTCATCAAATTTGTCATCGTTTAATGGTGTAATTGATTATATTCTTAATTCTGAAAATGGTATTATCATTGTTTGAGGTATTTGTTTCCGTTATTCATATGTATCCACATTCTTTAATAAATAATAGTATATTCCTTCTCAAAGAAAATATTGATAGACCAGTCAGCCTTATATTAGAAGGACCAAGCTGAACAGGTAAAACATCATGGGCTCGTCCATTAGGTCCTCATAATCACATCTGCGGACACATGGACTTTAACGCACGTACCTTCCATAATGATCTCCTCTACTTAGAAAATTGTGGGTCTTTTGTGTTTTCTAATAATTTCTTGTTATAATCTATATTTGAAAGTATTGTTTCTAGCTTATTCAGATGTTGTTCTATGATTGCTATTTTCTTAAAAATTACTTCTACTTGTTTTAATACTCTCTCTTCTGACAATCTTAGTCGATCTTCCAATACTAAAGGAAGACTATATTACAATAGAGATATGCAAAGACTAATCTGATTGTTTCATAAACTATTAAAACTATTAATGATAATATTATTACTAAATTAATAATAAGTAATATCGAAACCAAAATGAATTATACTTTTCTGTAGAGCATATAATACTACTTTTTCCCGTATGAATTTAAATACTACTTTTTCCAAGTAGGAATTTGAATACTACTTTTTTTTTAAATTAATAACTTAAACTAAAGTTGAATAGTAAGTGATGGAGAACTTTCTTTATACAAACCTAGGCATTTCCAGTTCTATAACCCTTCAAATATAACTAGGCTTTAGCTGATAACCTTTTCTTAATTGTTCTTACCAATTACAAGCAGTCCTTAATTCCTTAAGAAAGATTTGGATGAGTGGACGAAATCTCTTGCTAACCCTTTGCCTTAAAACAGTCAATTCCACCCTTATAGCTTTTCTCAAGACTAACTGATTTGGCCTGTAAAAGCCTTTGTGATAGATAAATTTGGTTCAATAGTGACCATATTATAACCCTTAGTTTTTATTATTAATTTAATATACTTATATAAAGTTCCTATAGAAACTATATAATCAAGTGTCATATAGACTACTTCAAAATTATTATTCATGTCTATTTCCATGATTCCTATTGGCAACTTAAACATAGAATCTAAATGCCTTGTATCAACTAAACTTGCCATTACTTTTATTCCTAAGCCTTTTCTATGCATACCTATGATTCCTAATAATAACATTCCAAGATGCATAACTGTATATCCTTCTTTACACAATTCTTTGTAAGCTTTTTTTGATATTAAATCTAGAACTACTTGAGATTCATCATTTGGGCAATTAACTTGCACTTCATCATAATGTTCATATATTTTATTTTCAAAATCAAAGAACTCATGTTTATATAAATGGTAACCAGGTAGCAATGAAATATTTGATTCTTATAGTTTTTGTGCTTGTTCTTGTGGTGAAAATACTATTTCTAGTCTATTAATATGATAGGTTTCAAATAATGAAAACCTCTTAATTCTATTTTTGGTATTTACTACTCTACTAGAGTTTGAAGATGTAGTGATTGTGGAAGATGTATTTTCCATAATTCTAAGTAGTTTGTAAGAAGTTTTTTGGAAATATTAATCTGTATTCAGGAGGTTGTTTTAATTCCTCTTTAGTCCAGACTGCATAAGGTGATATCTTTTTAGTTTGTTTTGGACTAACTTGCATATTTTTCATAAGCTTACATAACTCATCAATTTCCTCTATTCGAGAAGATTGTGGGTCTCTTATGTTTTCTAAGGATTTCTTAATATAATCTTTATTTGAAAAGTATTGTTTCTAGCTTATTCAGATGTTGTTCTATAACTGTTATTTTCTTAAATATTACTTCCACTTATTTTAATAATCTTTCTTCTGTCAATCTTAGTCTATCTTCTATTACTGAAGGAAGACTAATAATAATAAGTAATATCGAAACCAACTTGAATTATATTTTTTTGTAGAGCTTATAATCCTACTTTTTCCTGTAGAAATTTAAATGTTACTTTTTTCAGTAGGAATTTTAATACTATTTTTTTTTTTAAATTAACAACTGAAACTAAACTTGAATCGTAAGCGACGGAGAACTTTTCTAATACAAACCTAGGCTTTTCTAGTTTTATAACCCTTCAGATATGACTAGGTCTTAGCTGACAATCTTTTTTTAATTGTTCTCACCGATTATAGGTAGTCCTTAATTCTTAAAGGAAGTTTTGAATGAGTGGACCAAATCCCTTACTAACCCTCTGGACGAAGCTTTTCTCAAAAGAACCTTTAAGAATCATTATGCCCTAATCCTACTACACAGTAACGAGGACTTACACTTATGGCCTAGCCTCTCTTTGGTAGTAACCATTATATATTTGGTTAGTATATTTGTCTTAGAATTTTGCAATATTTTGTAACACTATAATTTATATTGGGCTCTCTTTGCACTCATGAATCATTAACTTATTTGCTGCTGATGATGCGACTGTTGTTGAATCCACGGAAGTGTACCTATCCCGATCTGTATAACTAGATAAGCATAAAGGGTGATATTCGTTTTCAATTCTTAGCAAGTATCTACAAGTTCGTTCCATTCTATCATGTCTTTCTTCATCTTCAGTTGTTTATCTTAATGTTTCTCAGGTTTTAATGGTTCATTTTCTTTTATGATGTTGGCTATCTGACTGCATCTATATTTTAATTCACAACCACCGGCTAAACCTTGTATGGGAGTACTAGTAAATCATTGTCTTTTGCAATGATAGAGGAGTCATTAGATCCAAATTGCAGGCTATTTAATTGGACCATTTTACAAAAACAGTAAGCAATCTTGAACTTACCACATAACAGCCTCCATTCTGTCCAAGGATTATCATTTACAATTTCTCTAGAGTGGCTCCAGGGAGAACCAGTCACCTGGGAGTTTGAGCAGGGAACTTCAGAGATCCAAGCACACGAGGGAGCAGTATTGCAAATATTTCTAAGCTAAAAAACTTCAAATAAAATAATCAGCAACCTTGTCCTGAGGTAACGAAGTCCCATGTAAATATATTATAGAATGATGTGTAGCACATTGTAATAGACCATCAAAACAGGCCTTGAATCAGCCATTGAAAAGCACTGAACTTAAACCAAACCCAAACACCCTAGTTTTTAATGTCTTACCAAAGATTATAGGCATTAAGATGACCTAACTGCAAAATGGGATCTTAATTAGAATCAACAAGGATAAAAAACGAGTTGGACACCTGCAATTCTACATCTTAGCTTCCTTGTATTCAGCTTCAGGAGTCTGGTCTCCACCATCTGATCCTGGGCCAGAAGATCCCCCGCTTCCGCCACGTTGGTTCATGCTCTCTCCAATCTTTGAGACTGCCTTGTTCGCTGCATCAATCTTCTCTTTGATCTTGTCCGCGTCATCTTTGCTCATTGCATCCCTCAAATCAAAAACAGCTGCCTCAATCTCTTGGGCAACTTCTGATGGGATTTTGTCTTTGTACTCACCCAAACTCTTCTCAATGCTGTAGATCGTTGTGTCTGCAGTGTTCCTGATGTCAATCAGATTCTTCCTCTCCTGATCCTTCTGAGCATGGAGCTCTGCCTCTTTCACCATCTTCTCAATCTCATCCTCTGAAAGTCCACCAGAAGACCTAATGGTGATCTCCTGCTCCCTTGATGTAGCCTTATCCTTTGCGGAGACCTTCACAATTCCATTAGCATCAATATCAAAGGTGACCTCAATCTGAGGCATGCCGCGTGGAGCTGGAGGTATGCCAGTGAGTTCAAACTCTCCAAGAAGTTTATTGTCGGAAGCCATCTCTCTCTCACCCTGCAAGACCTTGATCCCAACCTGGGTCTGGTTATCTGCAGCAGTGGAGAAGACTTGACTCTTCTTGGTGGGAATGGTGGTATTCCTGTTGATCAGCCGAGTAAAAATGCCTCCAAGAGTCTCAATACCAAGAGAGAGTGGAGTAACATCGAGCAAGAGGAGCTCCTTCACATCACCCCTCAAGATGCCACCTTGAATGGCAGCTCCCATAGCCACCGCCTCGTCAGGGTTCACACCCTTGCTAGGGGACTTCCCAAAGATCTCAGAAACAATCTCCTGAACCTTTGGCACCCTCGTCATACCACCAACTAGAAGTACTTCATCAACTTCTTTTGCTGTGATGCCTGCATCTTTAAGACAGTTCTTGCATGGAATGCGAGTTCGCTCAATCAGATGACTCACCAAGGCTTCAAACTTCGATCGGGTAAGAGTCACATTGAAGTGCTTGGCACCAGAAGCATCAGCTGTAATGAAAGGAAGATTTATCTCTGTCTGTGTTGTGGAGGAGAGCTCAACCTTCGCCTTCTCAGCAGCTTCTCTTAGTCTTTGCAAAGCTAACCGATCCTTGGATAGATCAATGTTGTCAGTCCTCTTAAATTCATTAACCAGATAATCCAGCAATGCACTGTCAAAATCTTCACCACCGAGGAATGTGTCTCCATTGGTAGCCTTAACCTAAAGCCAAAAGAGTAATACCACTTAAAAACCTAAAATAACCAGCAAGGAAAAGTAACCATGATAATGAGCAGGACATCACAGGAACATACCTCAAATACTCCATTAGAAATCTCAAGAATTGAAACATCAAATGTACCACCTCCGAGATCAAAAACAGCAATCAAACCTTCTTTGTTGTTCATTCCATATGAAAGAGCAGCAGCAGTGGGCTCGTTAATAATTCTGAGAACATCAAGTCCAGCAATTCTCCCAGCATCCTTGGTAGCCTGTCGCTGAGCATCATTGAAATAAGCAGGGACAGTGATAACAGCTTTAGAAACAGATTTGCCAAGGTATGCCTCTGCAGTTTCCTTCATCTTGGTCAGGACAAAGGCTCCAATCTGACTTGGTGAGTACTGCTGTCCATTCATTTCCACCCAAGCATCACCATTTGGGGCTTTGACAATCTTATAAGGCACCATCTTCAACTCCTTTTGAGTTTGTGGATCATCATACCTCCTCCCAATTAAACGCTTGGTGCCAAATAGTGTATTTGTGGGATTTGTCACAGCTTGACGCTTTGCTGGTGTACCAACAAGAAGCTCACCCTTCTGATTGAATGCTACAACAGATGGCGTCGTTCTAGCACCTTCAGCATTCTCAATCACCTTTGGGGTCTGAAAAACACACAGATGGCATGTGAATTACAGACAATCTCTTTAAAGGGAAGTCATCATAACTCAAATGAAATTTCATAGAATTATTGATAATAATGCACAACATTTTATATCTTTCACTATACTAAGAAGATCGAGTCTTTTCCCAAGAAATCCGCCCCGTCAAAGTAACAAGTAAAAAGCCTTTCCCACATAACTTAGACATCAACCACTATGAACCACTTTATAAAAATGACTGACTAGCACATGTTTATGAAGAAGGGACTGTAACAAACCCATACCTTCCCTTCCATGACTGAAACACAAGAGTTTGTGGTACCCAGATCAACGCCAATGACATCAGCTCCAGCTGGCTTTGAGCTAAGCATATGAAAAAACACAGATATTAAGTAGTATGAAAGAAGCATTATATTTAACGCTTTCCACAATCAAACTTTCTACCTGAAAACCCTTGCAGCAGCAGCCCATCTTTGAGGTAAAAGTGAACCATGAAATGCATTGAGATGAGTAGAAGCCTAATTAAACATAAGCAACAATTATCGTAAATCATCAAATGACAAAATCATATCCATCTTAAGAAACTTACATGAAATAAAACTAAGTCAGGCTAGTACATTTATGATATTGATGATATATAAGACGAGCCTAGAGTGTCTCAAAGTCCAGAAATATTTATCAAGCAAGAATCTAAGCCACAGAACCTAAATCAGGAAACAAACACATATTTCTAATGTGAACATGCGAGTTGCAAAAAAACATCTAGTGATGCTGCTTGATTTGATGATTTGTGGGTTGTGAGCAAAGTAAGATTTCACAGGCTAATTATGGTAACAGATAGCATTAAGAAGAGCACTGGAAAATTGCTGCCCCACTAAATCATCTTTCATGAAATCTATAAGAAAACAACTTTAATAACACTCTCTTGGACATCTTTGCACTCCAAGAAGAAAAAGAAAACCAAATAAAAATAATCTAAATTACTTTGACTCTATAATATCATAAACCATTTACACCACAAAAGTAAAGTTAGGAAAACAAATTATAAAGGATACCTATAATAAAGTAGGCCATCAAAGGCAATTCATCAACAGACAACAGATAGTAAAACAAACAGGCCATAATATACTACATATCACACATTCATTATTTCCAGCATATTAAAAACAGAAAGCGCATTTCTTCAGGAAACAAGAAACAATAATTAAAAAAAATTACTAAAGATGATCTCTTATATGGTAAAGGCCATCAACAGTATGCATTCACTATAAATCGCATAACATTTATAAAAAGTGAAATTTACCTCTCAGGTTCACAGTTTATTCTCAGAATACAGAATCATCTACATATGAACATGTATATTTATGAACGCAATCCAATAGATCAATTCAGAGAGAAAGCAATTCAATAATCAACATCTCAACAACCAAAAAAAAGCCAAGGAATCCATTACCACAGCTTCAAAAACCATAAATTCATGAAAAACTAACAAATCCCCCCAAAAGAAGGATTGCTAAGAATTGAAAACACGGAATCATCAGCAGACCTGAGAGAAAGCTGAAGAGGCGCCAGAGACCAAGGCCTTAGAGCGAGACAAGCGGGAGAGAACGGATCCAATGGCCATTAGGGAGAGATCTCAAGAGTCTTGAAAGGGCTTGCTAGCTCGGGAGCCACGGAACGATGAAAGGAAGGACGCCAAAAGCCCTAATAAAACCCTAATTCTTGGGCAACGGGCAACCTCCAAGTTGGAGTACTTATAGCGAAGCCGTGGCCCAGAACGTTCTAGAACACGTGGTGCTTTCTCATCTTGACCCTCATTGGCTCCGTTTGTGGCTACGGGGCCGCGGGGCCCACGAGGTTAGTCAAACTGACCCGATAATCAGTTAGCCGAATTGATCCCCTTTTTTTCCTCAACCAAATTTGGTTCATTTTGGGGTTTTTAAAACCCGACTTTGAGGTTTGGTTTCATTTTAGATTTATGAAAACATTTAAAATAATTGATGCACTATGATGCTTGTCACAACACTCACCGGGAAAGGCAAGCTTACCGAACACTTAATCAATTTTTTGCTCTCAATGCATCCTCAGCGGAGCCTGTGATAATGCGAGGCAGCCCATGCTCGTTGTCAACCAAATTCTTTCTCATTAACTAATGCTAAAGCAAGTGGAAGCACAACACAAAAGGAACACCAAAGATAACCCCATACCGATAGGCATGCTGAATATTTAGTCTCTTATTTCTCACTAGATTTCATTCTCACTCTCCTCTCTCTCATTTATAAAACCTCACGAGACTTAAGTACAAAAGGTTTCACCGGTTCAACCAACTGCCAGATCATAAGGCATTCTTTCACCCCATGTCCTTAGAACTGCTATCAACAGCCGTCAACCGTCCGCCATCTCCCTTGGCGACGATTGGGGCGTGCGCTCCCGCGCATGCTCTGGTTTGATCACGTGCGCAATTGCTTACCTAGGTGTACACAAGCCTGACTAGGCACGGGCTACCGCTTGTAGAGCCCGCCTATGCGGGTGCCAACGATACCTAAAGGTGATCTGCTTAGTTGCTTACACAGGTCCGCTCCTAATGGCCGCTCACGTTACCCTGTGCTCAAGGCCTGCAATGGCCCAGCCTTGCTCTAGTCCGCACCCAAGGGCCACAACACACGGTCACTCGCGCCGGCTTGCTCCCAAGGCTCACGTCTGCCCAGCCTTACGTTGGTCCACGCCCAAGGGTCGTAACGCCTAGTTGCTTGCACCAGCCCACTCCCAAGGGAGGAAATGCCTCCATACTTGGTTTATTTATTGGCCTCTCCCCTTTAAATAGGCCCACCCAACCACGTGCTAGTTGCTGCAGAACGCCCACTTGGGCTGTTTCAGACCTCCTCCACTGCGAGAATCCGACGCCCTCGTCCGATCGATGTTGCCTAAACTAGCCTCTCAGACACTATGGATTTGTTATGCCTTCACCGTCATCGCCTGATGGCGCTGCACTGACTCCTTTGTCTTTGCTACCACGGCGCAGGAAATCGTTCCTTTGCCACCGCTCAATATCACCTCCCTAGCCCCTCAAATCGACGATTCGTTCTCTTCTGTTGTCAAGGCCAAAAGGCCTCTGTGGGGGCACACCTATCTTCAATTGCGCCTGTCCTCCGCACCTTCTTGCCGCTAAGTTGCTGCTCCAACAAACTGACTCCACCCTTTTGCCTACAAAGTCCATTTCGTTAGGGCTCATTTTGAACTTTGTAAGGAAAGTAATTGCATGCAAAGTCTTTGTAGGGAAAGATTTTGCATGCAATTACTTTCTCTGCAAAATAACATTACAATGTTTGGTGGATTTAATAAAACTTGTAATTGAATTGCATGTAAATTTAATTCCTTTGTTTGGTATGAATGCATTTTCATTGTAAAGTTAAGTTTATTCTCATTTTTGCCCTTAGTTATTGTAGTTATTAAAATTGGGTTTTTAATAAACTTTAATATATTAACTTTGTCCAAATGATAATTAACCTTTTCTTCATGAGTTTTTAAAAAAAAAATTCAAATTGGGTTTTTATGCTTTATAGTACACTAAAAAAATATGGCTTTCAAGCACTATGTATACTTTAGGATTATCTTACGAATTTTAAAATTGGTTAATCAAATATATACTATAGGATTATCTTACGAATTTTAAAGTTGGTTTATCAAATATATATATGTATATACTCGAGGGTTTAAGAAAACCTTTTTCTCTATTTCACAAATTTAAAATTCATAGCATAATATGCTTCGATTTAGTATATATATATATATATAGTTAAATATAAAATTTATAAGATAATCACATATTCATGTCTTTTTTGTTCAAATTCATAAAACAATTGTTGGCTAGAAATATATATGTCTAAATTCTCTTACTCTTTTTCATTCTTATCTTATCTATTAAATAATTCTATTAATACAGATTTGATTCAAAACAGATATTCTCCCACAAAAATATTATCTAAATAAAATTGCCTAATTTAATCCAATTAAAACAGAAATTTCATAATAAAAAACATAAACAACATTCAATACGATGATAATCAAACAATAATTAAATTTTAAAAAATAATTACCAGAATTGCTCGGATTTGAAAGAAGCGGCAATGTCGAATGTGTTAGGGTTTTTGCGAAGGGGAAATAAACGATGAAGAGTTTTTATATAATAAAAAGGTATTGTGGTAATTTCATAATTACTCACCTTTCCCACTCAATAATGCAATCACTTTCACACCACCCCCTTGTGAATCACTTTCACACCACCCCCTTGTGAATCACTTTCCCTAGTCAAAGGGAAAGTGTTTGCAAGGAGACCATTTGTATTTTAAAATTCAAACGAATGAAAAAAATTCATCCCTTTTATTTTGCAGGAAAAGTCATCGCTTTACATCGTACCAAACGGGCCCTTAAAGAGAACTTACGACACCATATTACAACAGCCAAAAAAAGGTAATTATATGCCATGGTATAATCTTACAAAGACTTTGTGACGCTACAACACATAACAAAACCCTATGCTACTATCATGCCCGTCCATCGGGATCGGCACTCGACAACCGCGGCGACAACCCGAGGAGAGACACCCCCATCACTCAACCCTCGAGTCGCCGCAAAGCTAACCAAAAACCTGAGGACAACAACTCTGAACAGAGATCACGAATCCAAACATACATAAAAGAGTTCAATAGATAGTTTAGAGGAAGCTACTAAACATTACCATGATAATAGAGTTCAATAGAACATGCTTTTCATGAATACAACAAGGTTACCAAGGAGGTAGGCAGGTGTACCAACCATGCCTAAGAGTGTCAAGTACACTGGTGGATCCATGTACTTATACAATACATATGTTCAAGAAGAAACATACAATAAACAAGAAATTGAGGTAGAAGCTGGGGAAATGCTCAGCACTCCGGTCCACACGCACTACCACTACTATCAAAAGCTTGGAAAGGGAAAGAGATGGTGAGTTACTAGAGTCACTTAGTGAATGGGTTAGCATAATTCTATGGAATACAAAATACTCTATAAAGTGACAATAAAAGCCTTTGCATAACATATATATATCTGTGTGTGTGTGTGTGTGTCTATCAACTTATACACAAGTATAAGGAAAACATACATAATATAGAAGAATTACTTTGCTCAAATGAGGTTTTAGTAGACGTAACGCATGAATAGCAAAATACGAGTTTTAAATCATAAAACATGATGTTCACTATTAAAACACATTTTACTATGCCTGAAGACTTATTTTCTCAAGATACAAAATTTTTCATCTCAAATAATCGATAAGTGGTCTAGAAATCCCTCTAAACTCTAGTCGTGGCCGCAGCTAAGTTAAGAGCTGCCAAGGCACTCATGTCCTTGACGTTGATCCACCGGGGTCGTGTGGTGACTCCCAACTCCCGATGTTCCTCCAGGCAGGACTCTACGAGTCACCTGATGTGGACAAATCAACTGGGTCCACCACACTACCTCTAAAGGCTGAACCATGGGGACTCCCTACTGAAGTAGGCGGGTTCCAATCCACTAACAAAATATCATGAAGTGTATAAAAATACATATAGATCATTTCACAGAGTCCTTGTCTAGAACAAATATTCACATATCGGTTATAAACCTTATTCTCGTATAAACCCATGCCAAAGATATAACATGTACATAAGTTCAAACATTTATTTCTGTATGACGTACCAACGTAGCCATAATTATTCCATCAAACATCAAGAGCTTTGTTTGTAAAATAAAAGCATGGAAATTTCTTTCAAAACATTGATTTAATAAGAGTTTCATTTATAAGAATCGAAAGTATAGAATTTCCTCTAAAACAATCAAACTCTCACTTTAACATGATAAAACCAAGGAGTTCATTTAAATCAAACTATGAATATATTTAGATAATAGTATGCTAGAATTGTGCAATCATAACCCACTCATAGACTTAGGAGAACAACTCCCCAACTGCACTACTCCTTCGGCTCCATGCCTCAGGCCGAGCTTTCACCACCTATACCAACACAAGCCACAATGGCTCAAAACCAAAAGAAAACACTAGAAGGAAAACAAACATGAACTTCTTCATGCTACAAACCATGAAACCCTAACAACGCTTGGGTATAGCTTGAACTTTAGCTCCATAGGTTCCAAAGGATCTCCATGGACATAAACTCCCAATACAACCAAGCATACAAAGGTTTAGCAATGGATTTCTCAGTGCTACAGTAGCTTTGATTTCCAGAACAAGCAAAACAAGTTTCATCAAGGTAAAAAGTGGTGGGTTTTCACATCCACTTCATGATATAAGAAAGGGTGAAAGAAATTTAACAAGACACTCAAGAAATCAACATCATCAAGCTAAGATTCAAAAATCTTAAACCTAGGACTAGCATGCTCATCCAATCAAAATGAAACAAGGGGAAATAGGAAGAACGAGAGCTTACCTTCAAAAAACTTTAACCAAAGGAGAGGAAAAGGTCAAGCAATGGCAGCTTTCTCTTGTCCAAAACAGCTAAAGGGAACAAAGATAGGAAGAAAAATAAGAAACAAAATTGGGGGATTAGGGCTCAAGTTCATGACCTTTTAAATACCCCTGGGGAACACGGGCTGAACATGGGCGTGCTTCTTAGCCCCCTGCCTGTGCACTCACAAGCACGGCCACGAAGCACCGGCATGTTTGGGCCCAGTGCACTTTACAGGAAACACATGGTGGGCTTTACTAGTGAAGCACAGGCAGAAATCACGGCATCTCTGTCCCTTGCACCACTGTGTTCTCACAAGATCGGTCGGAACCACAGGCATGCTTCGGCCTATATACTTTACAGGTTTGCTAAAGACAAGGTCCAAAACATTCCATGAAGTGCTCGGTCAAGAGCCCGGTCATAAGCACGGCCGTGCTTGCTCGGAGAACTGCATTTTAAATTCAAAATGACTAAAAGCGCACCAAAGCTCAAGACACAACTGTTGTCTAAACAGTTTAGGCAATGACGCACACTCAGAAAAGCCGAAACACCATAGCTACCCTGTACTCCGAGCACAACATCCAGCTTCATCGCCCTCCATAGCGCTGTACAGGCATGGCACTGTCCCCACTTCGTTTGGCCCTCCGAGCTTAGCTAGAAGCCTCATCGCTTCTTACACCGCATCATTGCTCCTCTACGGAGACACACAATTAAGGAGCCCCGCCCCTACTTCACTCTGCCCTCAGAGCACAGTACTCAGCCTCATTGCCTCTCACGTTGCATCACACCCCTCCATCGATACACACAAGTAGGCAACACAACCCCCACATCGCTCGATCCTCCGAGCATAATACTCAGTCTCATCGCCTCCCGTGACGCATCATCGCCCCTCCATAGGGAGACACAAGTAAGGAACCCTTCCCCCACTTCGCTCGGCCCTCTGAGCCCACCGTATAGGCTCATCGCCTCTCATGCCAACCCCTTCTTCGCTCGACCCTTTGAGATACACAGGTAAGGCCCCAGCCCCTTCTTCGCTCGACCCTTTGAGGCCAACGCTCTATCTCATCGCCCCTCGCAAAGTATCATCGCCTCTCCATAAGGAAGCCGAAGTGGGGCGTGGCCCCACTTCACTCAATCGCAGTCAAGTGTCAGTTGTCTCCCCACCACCTGCAAGAAGTTCAGCCGAGCAAACAACTACTGATCATTTCCCTCCGTAGCAACAAACCCGGCCAGCTTCTCCCACTTTGAGCACTCCTTTGCCAAGTGTAGGGCGCCACAAATGAAACAACCGGATAACCAGGTGGTTGAAACTTTCCATCGAGTCTCAACCTTCCTCTCTTGAGTCTCCTCCTCCTTGGGAGTCTTCCTTGTGTTCTCCTCACGATGAAGGTGCTTTCTTCACTCGGACTTCTTTTTCTTAGATCGAGGTAATACCTTCTCCATGTCCGACATGGATACATCTCGATAGTCCACCAAAGCTTCTACATAGGTGATCATGGTGCATGCCAAGTCCTTCACGCCTTGCCTTCGTACCTCCACTTGGGCCCAAGGTTTTAGTCCAGTGAGGAAGTTAAACAACTTATCCTCTTCTCGAACATGTCGTTGATGTCCAGTAGCAGCGACGTGAACTCCTTCACGTGCTCTTGAACGCAATATGACTACCTTAATGTCTTCAAAGCCACTCTTGCAACCCACCCAATGTGACAAGGAAGAAACTGCTCCCTCAGTTCCTTCTTAAACTCATCCCATGAGTTGAACGGATCTTGCCCCACAGTTTGGCATCAAGAAGACTCTCTCATCATCTAGAAGTTTCACCCAGCTAAAGTACTTCTTTACATGCAAAATAAAGTTTTCTAAGGCTTTGACACTCCGAACACTATCAAATGTTGAAGGTTCTGGCACCTTGACATGCACAACACTCCTTTCGGCGCTATCCTCAGTGAACCTACCTCCTTTAACAGGTTCACCTCGAGTACAAATGACTGAATTACCAGAGTAAGGACATCTTCGCCCATACTCCGGATCACATCGTCGCGCCTCCTAACGATGCTGTCGAACTGATCCATCACTTCCTCCAAATGATCCAACCTATCTTTGGTACTACCGGCTATCTAATAAACCAGTAACCTTATCTCTAGTACCAATTGTCACAGTGCTAGCTGGGGAAGACACGGTTAAACAAAACTTAGCCAATTTTTCGCCCTCAATGAGCTCTCAATGGAACCCGTGATGGGGCAATGCAGCCCACGATTATTGCAAGCCAAACTCTCTCTCACCAACTAAGGGTAAAGCACGCAGAAGCACAACACAAACGGCACACCAAAGATAACCCCACACTGATACGCAAGCTGAATACTTAGTCACTTATTTCTCACTAGATTTCATTCTCAAGCTTCTTTCTACCATTTACAAAACCTCACAAGACTTGAGTACAAAAGGTTCCACCTGTTCAACTAACTGCCAGATCATAAGGCATCCTTTCACCCCATATCTTTGGAACCGCATCAATCGTCCACCATCTCCATTGGTGATGATTGGGGCCAAGCATGAGAGCCGGACTGATCACATTTAAGGCCGCCTGCGTGGCCATATGCCAACCTGAGTGGGTGCGCACAGCAGCATGCCGTGTGCGCCTGTTCGGGCCAAGTGCTACCCAGCTACTCAGCACGCCTCTCTGCACTCAGCACTGTCGAGCGCATCTCTCTGCACCCAAGGCCCACTATACCTGATTGCTCATGCAAGTCCACGCCTAAGGGCCATGGCTCCTGGCTGCTCATGTTGGCTTGAGCCCAAGGCCTGTGTCTGTCCAGCCTCACGCTGGTCCACACCTAACAGCCGTGACGCCCGGCAGCTCAAGTCAACTCCCAAGACTCGCTTCTGTCCAATCTCACGCTGGTCTACGCTGAAGGGCCGCGACGCTCGGCTACTCATGCTAGCCCCGCTCAAGGACAACGTTTGCCTGACCTGCCTAGGCAAGGCAGGGCGTGCCACCACACTTAGTTTATTTATAGATCTCTCCCTTTCGAACAAGGCCACAATCCAAGTGCAGCCGGGTGCCCACTTCGGCTGCTACAATACTTGTGATACTAAGGACTTTGGTTGGATTTGTTTCCCATTTTGTTTGTGCGTAGTAGTTTGTTTTGAATATTTTGTACAATTCTTGGTTCTAGAATGGTGATTTATGCGTGTTTTTGCAGAATATATGGCCAAGAGTCTTCCTGAGCTTGTGCACGGTCATGTTTGAGCCTGTGTGCCCTTTCTAGGGGCCACAGGGGCAACCACACGCCAGTGTGGGTGCCCTTGTGCCCTTCTCGATTTGGGAGCACTGTAGCAGTGGTACTGTAGCAATCGCCATAAACGAACACTGCCGTTGAAAAATGTCACACGGCCGTGTGAACATGTCACACACCTAGTGGATGTTTAACACACCTAGTGGAGCATTTTCCAAGGTTTTCAAGCAAAGGTATAATGGTCTTTTACTTGTTTTTCTTCCCTTTTAACCCCTCTTCCTCATTTGCTCTTCATTTCCTGTTGAATGAGAGCTTTCATCAACATTCTCCACCTCCCTTTGCTTGTGGATTGAAGGATTATCCCTCACTTCTTCTTCTTCCTGAAATCATCAAAGTATGAATTCTTCTTCTTCTCTTTACTTCATGTTTTCCATTTTTTGATTGAGTAGATCTAGGGTTTGTGGTGGATGATGATTTTTGAACCTTCAAGCTTGCAATACCTTCTTGTTTGTTGTGTAAAATGTTGTAAAGTTTGATTCTCTTTGTATCTTGTTGAAATCTTGAGTAATCTTCATCCTTTAATCGGGTGTACTATATCACTGCTGTAGCACTGATAAATCTCTTTCATTTCCTTGCTTTTTTTGGTTTGGGTAGAAGCCAAAAACCTTTAGGAGCTCTTTGGAAACCCTTGAACCCTTTTTAGGCCAACCCTAGGACTCGTTAGGGTTGCATTGTATTCTTAGACTTAGAGTTTTATCCACAACCTAACAATCTCGCACTTGTACTACACAATCATGCTCATTCGGAATTTCAAATTGTTTGTAAGTTAACATCAATAACCAAAGTCTTTCTAGAACTAAAAATCATTTAAATCTATCTTGTCAATCAACCTTGTATATACATGGAACATGAAACAAAGGGGCACTCGTCACTAGTACAATGCAACTACATCCACAATGATCACATGTATAAACTCAATTAACGACATAGATCAAGTATAAATATGTAGCATGGAAAGTACAAGCCAATGCAATCTATGTTTGTCTATTTTCGACTGGTCCAACTTTAAAAACTTTATAGAACATAGTTCAGAATAATATAAGAAATAAATTGAAAATTTCATAAAATTTATTGAAAAATGTCATGACATCAATATTAGTAGCAAGCTAAGCAAAACTAAAAATAAACACCCACTAATCCAAAGCATCTCTACTAAAGACGCTCATATAAGCAACATACTCATGAAAAACTATAGATGCCAATGTGTAGGAATCTGCACCCTTGGAGTTTGTCCCTATAAGCTCAATACTAACTAAACCTCTCTGAACTCTTTCTCATGTTTTGAGAGCTTGAAGAAGAAGTGCCAAACTAGCACTCTCAACCTTATATTGTTTCTTCCTGTCTTTTGTTATATATTAGTTGTGAGATTAGCTACGTTGTTTCATCATGTCTTCATTTTGTATTAGATGCGAGATTAGCTCATTCAATGACCATTTTTTCTCTTGACAATTATAGCTTACTTCAAACTGACTGAATTGAGGAGTGAGAGAAAGCAACACCAAATGCATTAGAACATCTTTTGGTAGCTCAATTTTCAAACCCTTCAATTTCCCAGCTAGATGCATATCGAGAATATACTCCTATATGTTTCCAAGTGTAATACCTAAATTAGTCCCTATATTATGATCAAAGGGCCTCATTAGTTCCCTTAATATTTTTTTTTGTCTATAGGAGATCTCTCCATTATCCATTTTGGGAAAAGTAGTCCCTCACCCTAACGTGGCATTGAACCCTAATAAAATATGATTAAAATAATGCCATATATGGTTGCCATCGTTAATTGGCCCTATTACTCATCTAACACCATTGTTAAGTAATTGGATCTGGATCCAAAATAACTAACCTCATTATATAGTCAGGTCCAGGTCGAAATCAGATAAGGATCCAAAAACAAAATTATAAAATCTCCCCCTTCTTTACTTATCATCCACCCACTAGGCAGTGAAGACGCCCATTGGCGCTGCACCTGCCACTTCATCCAACGCCTGCGTCGGCATGCTGCACCTGCTGCAGCATCCAACCTTTCCCTATGACGAATCACTACCACCGCCAGTGAAAGAGGTCGTCCTTGCTATCCACAACCCCTATTTTTAGGGCAAAGCCTTCCTACCCAAACAGTCCTTCAATTCCAACGCAACGGTCAATCTACATCTTCAATCAACCAAAGTAGGCAAGCATTATAGATTTTGGCATTAGGGTTTAGATTTTTGTGTAAGTTTGAATTTGTGAATTGAGTTGTATGGTTTCAAATTGTATAGAATGAGATATGACATTTGTTTTGTCTTTAGATTGCTTAGATTGCTACCCATTTATAGATTATGCCAAGATCAATGTAGTTAATCTATGGGCAAGTGTTGAGTTTTTTTTATTCTTTTGCTTAGTATAGATGGTCCCCTCAATTGTGGTGTGGACCCCACACTTTATTATTATTATTATTGTTGTTGTTGTTGTTGTTGTTGTTGTTGTTGTTGTTGTTGTTGTTGTTATTTATTTTATTTTTCTAATTATCTCTTGAGATTCTTCCCTATCTCCTTAATAACTATTGTGATTCAGTCTTATAAATCCTTGATCACTGCTACCATCACGATTAAATTTCTGATCATGGTCTTTGGGAACTCATATATCGGCATGTGTGAGGTAGGTGATTCTAGATTTTATTTGGTATAGCTTGATATGAGAAATCTTGTTATGCTTAATGTTTAGTTCTTATTATGGTGCAGTTTGTAGTAGATATTTTTTTTTTAGAGTTTGACATCATCTAAGTAGCTGCAAAATTTTAGATTTTATACATTTATAGTTTACAAGATATAACCCTATTAATGTACTTCTGTCAATTAATATTCTATAAAACCTGAAGATTGACTGGCATGATCCATGATTTTAGAGGTTCAATACAACAAAGTGAAAAATAAAAACGTTGTAGGGTTCGATGTCAAATCACTGCTTGTAAAATTTTAGATTTTATACATCTGTAGTTTATGAGATATAACAATATTAGTGTAGCTATATCAAATAGTATTATATGCATAATTTGAAGAATGATTGATGTTTTTCATGGTTTTTTATGTTGAATCAGGCAAGGTGCAAAATAAAAAAGTGGTTCATTTTTGGATTAGCTATCTATTTCTAAAATATCATGTTATTTGAGGATATTTGCTGAGAGATACTCATGTTAAAAGGTCATGTTTGATTTTACTGGTTTGCAAAAATAGATGGACATTCAAATGGATGTTATAAATTTAATAGTATTCTAATCAGTGTAAATTTTGGATATGTCATAGCCTCATTTATCTAGTTTTCTAAGAAGAAAGAATTTTATGATTTGAAGAATGATAGACAAAGTTATAATGGTTTTAGTCCTCAATGGTCATGTTGGAATAATTCATATCTCCTTTAGGTTTGATAATTGATATTATACCCTTGAAAGCATCCGAATTTAGAAAATATAACAATAGCTTAACCTTTTTTGTATTTATTCCATTCTGAAATCTATTTTTACAACACCCTTACTTATTAGCCCTTAACCTTGGTAGCATCATTAGTGTCTTGAAATTTTCCTGCATACCCTCTGAAGTTTTGTGAATTTATATTTTGATTATTTAATTATTTTTTTTTAACAAATTTAAGAACTGGCCAAAGCCCTAACAAATTCTTGAGTTAGCCAGGTAAATAAATTACATATAAATTTTAGTATAAGTATATACTTTTCCATACATATGAAATTACTAGTTTAATTATTTTTTTTATTATTTTTAATAATTATATTTTTCTGAATAATTTTATTTATTAAATTTATTATTATTATATTCTTTTAAATTATTAAGTATTTACTAATTTCTAGTTATTTGTTTATTCATTTAGTTTTTTCATAAACAATGTAGATTATATATTCTAAGTTATATAAATTAGTCAATTCTTATTCATTTACAATCTATTTGTTAAGTTATTTGATTTGAAAATAATTGACTTATTTTGATATATGAAAGTGGCATCATGCGAATGTTAACATTTTTGCTGGGTGGATTATTTAGTATTTTTCTCATTCTGAATCTTGATATTCTGTCGTTTTTGCGAACGTTAACTATTTTGATCTCAACATTTTAGTCTCCAATTAACTATAACTAACCCTATCATTGGGGTTAAACACTAACCGTGTCGACATGTAATTCTGTTAAGAGAATATAGTTTTGCATCGTTCCGTCAGTGAAGAATAATGACCTCTGATATTCTAGCTTGGGTCACCGATAGTAAACAAATGAACTCTGAAATTCTACTCGGATCACCGAGTTTAAACAAATGACCTCTGATATTCTGTTTTGGCAATAGTGAATTGGGAGACCTATACTGTATTTATCTGAAAAATCAGACTATGTTGAAACATTTTGTTTTGTTTCCGAATTGTATTTTGGTAGATGTTCTATTATATCATATCAATGATTTTTGTTTTGGATTTTTGAAACTTCAGTTTGATCCCAAATGGTTTTAGTGGTTGCTTACTAGGCTTTCAAACTCATTAAGTTTGTTCCCTTTTTTTTTACATCAAGAGTCGAGTTACTTGGTGGGCAGCTTAGCGGGGTCATTGAGCAAATCTTAGTCAAGTTTTAGCAAGTTAATAAGCCCTCCTTTCTTGTGGACTTGAAATTCTATATTTTTGAATAATTAGTGTTCCAAACTCTTTAGTGAAACTTTTGTAATTTGCGTGCTATAGCTTCTTTTGCTTTAAGAAATCTATATTTCTGTTAGATGTTATTTTCCGGTGTGAGATAGGTTTTGAGACCTTACATACCTATTTGGTCTCTGCCTTGTAAGTATGTGGCCGTTTGTCGACGCTTCGGGCTCAGGGTATGACATGTGGTCCCCTAATATGACAAAGCTATTGAAGCTTGTGCCTTTCTCAAGACTTATTGTTCCTTGTGGAGAAAACTGAATGGGATCCTGACAGCCTCTACTTTGGCTCAACATGGTTGTAGGAAAAAATAGATTATTTAAGTGATTCTGTAATCTATGTTGAGGAAATCAAGTTATCTTTGCTTAAATTAATCTAGTCTTCCTCAAGGATGATGAATTCTCTCACCTTTGTTAAATTGGTCAACTCTTCATCATTCCGGGACAATATTTGGTTACCTTCATAGGTTCCATCGCACTAAAGCAAAAAATACCTTGACCAACAACCTCTTAGAACATATTTTTCTTTGTTTTTTATCCTCTTTTGATGTTTTTAATAAACATGTGTATTCAATACTTGCACACTAACATATATCTAGGGTATTAAACTTTGTATTTTTTTCTTATGCTTATACCTTCCATACGTAACACAATTGTGGATTTGTTGTGTGTGGATGGATGTGGGACATTGAAGCAAATCTCTGATGATGCTGAGATTGTAGCCCTAGCTGAACAGCTATGAAAACCAATTATAGCGGATGTGTATGTTGAGGCAACAAGTGTTAGGTATGGAATGTCTTTGCGATATATTTTAAAAATTGGTATTCAGGAGAAGTTGTTTGCACATTTTTTATCAACAGATGATGCAAGTGATGCCCATGATAAGACATTGCCATATGTGTTGGTTTCCTAATTTAGTGAGTGAAAGTGAAGAAAAGTGCACCAATGATTATGTAGGAGTTGATTTAGGGAATGAGACCCTAGGTGAGGAGCAGGATGATGTGTTGGTGACCTATACATTAGGGAGTAAAAGCCAAGTTGATGTTGAGGATCAAGACAATGAGCATGATGATGTGTTGGTGGCCTTTGCATTAGTGAGTGAAGGCTAAGTTGAGGTTGAGGAGCAGGATAATGTGCAGGCTGATTTGTTAGTGGCCTCTGCATTAAGGAGGAAAGGTTCAGTTGATGTTGAGGAGCAGGACAATGAGTAGGTTGAAGTGTTGGTGACTTCCATATTAAGGAGTGAAGACCTAGGTGATGAGCAGGAGCAGGCGACAGACACAAATCCAGAAGTGGTGACTACTTTAGGAAGTGAATGGGCAAATGTGGAGCAGGGCAATGAGAGTGAATGAGTTTGGTAAGGATGATGAAGAAAGGCTAGTTCATATACCTTTTACAAAGTGTAACACAGATAAGATGCCAAAAGAGATAAGGCTAAGGAGAAGCGGTGAAATTATGTCCAACTGAAGAAGAGTTTGCAGGTGGATGATGAGGATGCACAGCCGCCTGGATTGGGTAGCGCACGGCCAAAGACACGAGAGCGCACAGCCACCTAGATTGGGTAGTGCGCGGGGAGCGTGAGACATGTATTGTGTTATGACCAAGAGCAGGTAGAATATCTCGCACAATCATGTAATAAGACCGTGAGGCGCGCGCGCTGGACCGTGGGTGTGCGTGTGGCAGAAAGTGTTGCAAACAGGTGTTGTTTCACTGTTGTTCTAACAAGGAAGGCTAACTTGCCACTTGGAGCGTGTTAGGTGCTGCACGACCGAAAGTGATTGGTTGAGGCCATGACAACTGGTATCAGAGCCCAGGGTGGCACGAGGAGCATTTCGAGAAAAAGTACAAGTGGGGACTGTGAAGATGGCGGCTAGCAAGAAGGATCAGTTAGATCGCCTTGAGGAGACTATCGAGCGGATGGAGAATGTTATTGGGAGTGTTGACGATCAGCTCGAGAAATTGGCGAAGGTAGTGGAAGACCTCGCGGGTGGATGGAGAGAGAGACAATTGATAGTTAAAGCTTTGAAGATGAAGGTACAGTCATTGGAGGCCAAAGTCACCCTACTCAAAGAAGCTAGCATCGTACTAGTTGCTGCGTGTGAGGCGCCCACGAGAGTGAAGATCCCAGAACCTTCCCCATTTGATGGCACATGGAGTGCCAAGACACTGGAGAATTCTTTTTGGGACATGGATCATTATTTCAAAGCTGTAAAAGTGTCAGGCATGAACAAGTTTCATTGGTGGGCATGTATCTGACCAGAAATGCAAAGCTATGGTAGCACACTTAGTAACAAGATGATGCTCGCACTGGTCGGACCACTTCGAACTTGTGGGAAGAGTTGAAGAGGAAGTTGCGGGAGCAATTCTTACATAGGAACACTACTTGGGTGGCTCGTTCAAATTTGAAGAAGCTACGGCAAACGGGCACAGTCCGGGACTAAGTGAAGGAGTTTTCATCCCTGATGTTGGACATTAGGGATATGTCCTAGAAGAAAAATTTATTTAACTTCCTCACGGGACTGCAAAGTTGGGTCCAGATGGAGATACGGAGGCAGGGTGCGAAGTATCTCTCCTCCGTTATCATTGCAGCTGAAGCACTAGCGGACTCTACCTAGAGGAGAAAGTGAGGAATCCTATGATATTTGAGCCTTTCCTATTTTTCTTATCCGTTTTTTATCCATTTTCTGATGAGTTTTGCTTATTGGATGTTTTCTAAATGCAATGCCACGTATAGGGACCCAACAAGGGGCTCTTGGGGCCATATCGGGGCCTTAGAATGCAAGTTTGGGCATCCCAAGGGGTCACGCGGCCTACCATGCGGGTACCAGGCCGTATAGTGGCCGCATGGCCCATCTAGAGACACTTGTTGGCAACCTTGCACCCATAAGGAAGACCACAAGGAATTCCCAAAAGGCCTTGCTGCCTCTTTTGCGGGCGCAAGGATGGCCGCAAGGGCCCTTGACGCTAGTCCTATAAAGAGCGGTCTTTATAGGGTCTTTCACCTCCTTTTGCACCTTTTCACACCCTCTTTTCCCTCTCCGAAATCCCCTTCCAAATCCCTTCAATTTCCTTCTCCAAAACCTCAATTTCTTACCCCGAGATCAAATAAAAGCAAGGAAAGCTTGAATTATCTCCTTCTTTTCTCTTGTGAGAGATACACTTTGATTGTTTAAAGTTGAAGGTAAGTTTTTGTCTTTTCTTCTTCCCTTCCTTTTGGATGATTTCTTTGGGTTTGTTTGATATTATTTTGGTGCCAAATCATGTTTTGAGTTGAGGCTTGTGATCCATTGTATTTTTTGGCAAGGTTGGTAAGGATTAGTGCTCCTCTTTTGGTAGAACCCTTAGGTGATGATTAGAAAAGCCTAAGAGCATGATCTCCAATTATAGGACTTTTACCCCCTTTGTTACCTTGAAGTTTCTTGAGTTTGATCATTGTTTGCTTGATTTCTCTAGGAGGTGAGGCTTCGGCTAAAGAGAAAGAACCCGTGGAACTCTAACGTCGGGATAGCGAGGCTCGTCAAGTTTGTGAGTGGGATTAACACGTTCATACATACATAGTCATACATGAATCATTCTATACGTGACCTTTGGTTCGCTTGAATGATTATTATATTAATATTGGTTTCGAAAATATGTTTATCATGATGTTTGAAATCCTCATGTTTGATCTTAAATGACTTGATTTAATTGTTAAGAAAGAATGTGGATTGAGATTGAAAAGCTATTATTTCTTATGATGAACACTGTTTTCATGAATTCCTTGTGGTTTAAGCCATTACAAAAATAATGATGTGTGTATTTACCTTTTTCATGTGATGATGTTTCATGTGAGTTCACTCTTGAAGTGGGGAAATTGTTTGAATTGAATTATGAGATCTTGTTGAGATTTCAGGCATGTTATATTGTTGAATACAATATTGTAGGCCTTTGGGCAACATTATGGTTTATAAAGAAAATGTTTTTGATGGTGACATTCGGGATGGTGCCCGGTCTTACTGCAGTAATGGAGTTGTCCACGATCCGACCTAGTTGGAGTAGCGTGAATAGCTTGTTATAGTGTCTTTCAGGAGATGAGGAGAAACCCTGAAAGTGTACACGACTGGAGTCACCACCAGGGTGATCCGGTGCCAACGCCAAGAAGCACATGTCATGGCGGCTCCCGACCTAACCATGCCCACGGTTAGGAAAAGGAGAGTTCTGAGGTTATCTTACAGATGGTTTTGATCGAGTTATATGATGTTTTATAATCTTTGGATTGGTTGAAAAATAATGTATTTTGAGAAAAGATTTTCATCGTTGAGTCTATATTTTTTATAAACATTGATGTTATTCGTGTTATCCCATTTATTATGATTCCTACTTTAAATTGTGCATTTCCACATATTATGTTTCTCAAGTATCTTTATAACTCTAATAATACGTATATATATATATATATATAGTGCATGAGATCCATTAGCATATTTTTCTTTGAAGACTTGGTGTATTTTGAAATCATTCCTTGGAAACTCTATACTTGGTATTTATTTTGGGATTTGTTATATGAAAACCTATATCCAGGGCTTGTTGGACTTCATGTGTATGTTTGTCTCTTTGAGATCTGTTGATGTATATTGTTATTCTTCTCCAGTGGTTTAATTTTGATTAAAATAAAATAGATTAGCCTTACGATGACCTAGGGTGAGACAGTGTCTGCTCCCCCATTGGTTGTTGTGGTGGTGTGTCCCGTGCCAGACCTGCGGGTGAGGGCGTAGTCCAAGTCTAAGGTGAAGAAAAAGAAACCAATGGAGAAAAGGGCCGGAAATAAGTTTCAAAGGAGGAAGCCTAACCATGGTTAGGCCAAGTGGAACAGACCGTAGATTGATGGGAAAGCAGCAGGTGGTTCGGGCTGTAAGGTAGGAGGATGCTTTATTTGTGGTGGACCATATATGGTATGGGATTACTCCAAACGGGAAAAGTTGAACGCGTTTGTGAATGAAGCAGATAAGGATTCGAAGGGCCCAGCAAAAGTGAGTCCTTTGCAATTGTTGAGTGCCTTAAAGGTTGTCAAGGGTGATGACCCAGCGAATCCGCTTATAAAGCTATCAATTCTCAGGCACGGGCGGTGACTGGAAAGATTTCTTGCATGCCCGTTCATATGGGCGAAGGTAAGGGAAGATTGACTTGTTGGCGGGTACAATGGACGATTTTGAGTTGATTCTTGGGATGGAGTTCTTGAAGTCCATCAAAGCTGCCGTTATTCCTCATTTGGGTGGTCTACTCATAATGGATGAGAAGAACCCATGCTTTATAGCTAAAGTGGTTGTAAAGGAGAAAAAAGGGAAGGATGCGATGCTTTCTGTTCACCTGATGGTGCAAGGGTTGAAACATGGAGAACCCACTTATGTTGCTGCTTTATTGGAAGTGCAGGATGATTTGGTGAGTGATCTACCTCCAAATGTTGCTAGAGTCTTGATGGAGCCGGAACTACCCCGTGAACTCCCACTCCGGTGGGCAATAGATCACCAAATCGAGTTGATGTCGGGTTGCAAACCCCCTGCCCAGGCTCCCTACCGTATTTCTACTTTAGATTTAACTAAGTTGCTGAAACAGCAAATAGATCTTCTTGATAGTGGCTTCATTCAGCTATTAAAGGCTCCATATGGTGTGCCGGTGTTATTCTAGAAGAAGCATGATGGCTCTCTTCAACTGTGTGTAGACTACTGAGCATTGAACAAGATCACGGTGAAGAACAAGTATCCAATTCCTCTCATTCAGGACTTGTTCGATTGGCTAGCCAAAGCAATATATTTTTCCAAGCTGGATCTTCGTTCGGGTTACTGGTAAGTGAGGATTGCTAAAGAAGACGAGTCCAAGACGGCGTGTGTCACGCGTTATGGGTCGTTTGAGTTCCTTGTAATGCCTTTTTGACTTGACCAATGCTCCAGTGACATTTTGCCACTTAATGAATCAAGTGTTTTTGGACTTCATTGATGAGTTTGTGGTGGTGTACTTGGATGATATACTGGTTTATAGTGAATTCTTGGAGGATCACCTTATTCACTTAAAGCAGGTACTATCAAGACTGAGGGAGCATCAGGTGTATGTGAAGCTGGAGAAATGTTATTTCGCTCAACAGGAGATCAAGTTCCTTCGAAATATCATTTTTCGGGGTGAAGTCTGAATGGATTGGGTTAAGATGGGGGTGATTTTAGATTGGCATGCACCATCCAAAGTATCAGAGTTACAATCTTTTCTCAGCTTAGCCAACTACTATCGCCGATTCATTGAAGGATATTCAAGAAAGGTAGTGTCGCTCACCGATTTGTTGAAGAAGGACCAACTATGGGGTTGGACTGAGAGGCAACAAGCTGCTTTTGACAAGATTAAGAGTGTAATTGCAAGTGAACCAGTCTTAGCATAACCCAACTTCGATGGGCTTTTCGAGGTGCATACAGATGCGTCAGACAAGGCGGCTTGCCAATTCCTTGTTCAAAATAGGCATCCGGTAGCGTTTAAGAGTTAGAAGCTGAAAGACGCTTAACAGCACTATTCAGTGTAAGAGCGAGAGACACTCGCCGTTGTTCATTGCTTACAAGTATGGAGAGTGCATCTTCTGGGTAATAAGTTTCTTGTTCAAACAGATAACATTGCCAATACATTCTTTGCTACTCAAAAGAAGATGTCGGCTAGGCAAGCTTGTTGGCAAGAGCTCTTGAAGGAATATGACTTTGAATGGGAGCACAAACCGGGGAGATACAACCAGATGGCTGATATGTTAAGTCGCAAACAGATGGTTGAGTATGTGGCTGCATTGACGCAAGTGGAGAATGACTTTCAAAGTCGTATTAAGGAGATAGCAAAGACGGACACTCAGTTTGTTAAACTGATGAAAGATGTCCAAGATGGAGTTATACGCAAGTATTGGGTGAAGGATGGGTTTCTCTATGCCAAAGGCAATCGACTCTATGTGCGGAAGGGAGGGAAAATTCAGAAAGAGCTTCTTAAGGAGCATCATGATATTCCATGGGCGGGATGTCTCGGTCTGGAGCGAATGAAAACCTTGCTCACATTACATTACTATTGGTCGGATATGGGCGAAGACATAGAAGCATATGTGAAAACATATTTCATGTGCCAACAAGACAAGTCAGAAAGAAGACGGGAGACCGGTCTTCTCCAACCGTTGAGTATTCCAGAAAGGCCATGGGTGCCAATTTCCATGGACTTTATTAGGAGATTTTCTAAGATGGAAGAGATGTTAACTGTATTTGTGGTCGTTGATCAATTCACTAAGTATGTGGTATTCATACCCGCATCAGTAGTATAATCGGTGGAGGTTTCTGGTGAGCTATTCTTGAAGCATGTGGTGAAATACTTTGGGCACCAGAAGACATCATAAGCGATCAAGACGCTTGCTTTACTAGACGGTTCTGGACGGCGTTATTCGGGTCGTTGGGTGCAGAATTGAAGTTTTCAACTGTGAACCATCCACAGACGGATGGGCAGATTGAGAGAATCAATGCTCTATTGGAAGAGTTTCTTTGGCATTATGTTTCTGCTTCGCAGAAGAATTGGCTAAGTCCACGTGATGTAGTGCAGTTTAGTTACAATCTTCATCGGTCTTCATCAACGGAAAAGAGTCCGTTTGAGCTTGTATATGGATACCAACCTATTACTCCTTCAGAGGTGGTGAAACAGAAGACAGGAGGGAAATGTCTTGCACGTATCACTTTGCCATTGATCGGCAAGAGATGATGGAAAGTGCTCGAAATAGCCTTGCCAAGGCGGCTCGCCGAATGAAGAGTATGCAGATAAAGGGAGACGTCCTTTGGAATTCCAAGTAGGGGACAAGGTTTGGTTGTAGCTCACTCCACAGGTGTGGAAAAAGTTACATCAGAAGGATGTATACAAAGGGTTAATTGCGAGATATAATGGCTTTTTATTATTGTCCAGTGGATGGACAACATAGTATATCGTTTGGATCTCCCTGATCGGCTGAAACTCCATCCAACTTTTCATGTGAATTTCTTGAAGCCATGCCATGGAGACCCCACGGATACATCCAGGGCGAAGAAGAGTCGAGCCCCGCCGACTATTCGCAAGGAGTTCAGCAGGGTAGCTGAGCGGATCTTAGACCAGATAGTAGAATGCTAAAGCAAGAAGAATCGTAGGATGTTTTTTCTTGCCCAATGGAAGGACTTGCCTATGTCGGAGGCAAGCTGGGAGCTTGATACTACCCTTTGGCAGTTCGAGGAGTTGGTGTAAGACTTCTTAAGTTTAAGACCGACGAGGACATCAGGTTTAACTAGTGGGCGTGGTTTGTAAGGGTTCGTGCCCTTACACTTGGTCATTAGGAGGACAGCTTAACATAGGCCAAAACACGAGGGAGCGCAAGACATGTGTTGTCTCGTGATCATGTGCTAAGACCATGAGGCGCGTGCGCGCTAGACCGTAGGCATGCGCGTGACCGATGAGCGCATGGGGCAGGTGCGCCCATACTAAGAGTCAAGTGTCGTAGACTTAGATTATTTTAGAGAGTGGATCTCTAGCAAGTCAAGATGAGGCAGGATACTTGATCATACCGAGAGACCCAGATGCTGATTCTAGATTTAGCAAGGGATTACACAAGCATATGCAAGTAGGCATGCGGGCGGGAGCGTGGCTGAGCCAGGGGAGAGGATAGCACGCGGTATTACCGTGTGTAACCAGTACTGCTGCACACTATGACCAAGGGTAGCTGGTTAAAGCTACAATAACGTCAGAGGACACTGCAAGCTAAGTGAAAGTCTGGGACTTCTCGCCAAACCTGTATTAGGCAAGGGGCTCAATTTACCTTGGAAAATTGGGGTAGCTATTGTAATAGAGTCTATTATGTCTTTGGGAGGAGATAAGAGCTCTTAGTGAGGATCTTTGATCATGATTGTAAACTTTTATCAAATCTAAGAGAGTTTATGTTTTTTTCTCTCTAAAACTGGTTTCTTGTATCATCTTCTCATACCGTGAATGTGTTTTGCTTTTACTCGCTTCTTTTATGTGCTGTGCTTGTGTTGCGAATAGGTGTTGTTTCACTGTTGTTCCAACAAGAAAGGCTGACATGCCGCTTGGTGCGTGTTAGGTGCCACACGGCCGAAAGTGATCAGTTGAGGCCGTGACAATGGCCATGATGGAAGCAATGTTAAGAATGTTTCTAAATTTGGGAAGGTAAGAGGTTATGAAATTGACTATGTTTCATCATCAGATCTAAGGAGCTATGAAGACACCAATGAAAATTGAGCCGCATATACATATACCATGGAATTGTTGTTTGGCTCATATACATATAATGATGTGATTATTCTTATTTAATCAAGCTGATTACATATCATGGAGTGTTTTGTTGTTTAGACTTGTGTTATTCTTATTCAATCAAGCTGATCTAAGAAACATGAGTGTATGAACCAGCATCGCTTGATGGACTGTGGTTTTTTAAAGATATGACTCTATTTTTCCAAGTCTAAAATGACACAGATGAAAAGAAAGAAATTTGAAGAATGGTTTCAAACATGGCTTAAAGTTAGGAATGGCATCAATGTTTATATATATGTATATGTATATGTATATCTTAGAGTCCAAACTAAGGGTTTCTGTTTGCTTGCTAAGATGGGGGACTAATGATAAGACAGTAATTGCAATCCTTGCACACAAGAACTCACGCAAAGGAAACATATTCAACAAGGCTATGAAGAACTCCACAAGGAAAGTCTCACCAAAAGGCTAGAATCTGAACTCGGTGGTGATTATGAGGTACTTACATATCTCAACTCATCTCATCACTGTCAGATCCACATACATAAACTTTTACACATCTCTTGATGCAGAAAGCTGTGTACCGATGGATGTTCAATCCGATTGAAAGAGAAGCAGTCCTCGCTAACATAGCACTGAAGAACAGTGTTGATAAACCTGTTATCATTGAAATAGCTTGCATAAATTCACTTGTTGATATTCTTGTAGTGAAACAATCCTATCAAGCTCTGTACAAACACTCTTTGGAGGAATTTGTGGCTGCACGCACTTTTGGAGACTTGCACAAGGCATGCCATTGAACTAGAACTACTACCCTTTTTTGTTCTCTTCACAATATAGTTCAATGTTAACAAATTGTGTTGTAGCTCCTCACCATATTAGTTGGAACATATCAATACAACTAAAGAAGATAGATTTTTGGGAGAGAGTTTGAACCTTGTAGGACCTGAAGATTCTTTCCCTGAACATCTTGATGCAGATGAATACTGTGAGATTAATGACTTGTCATTGTTGAAGTGAGCAACATAGTATGAAATTTTTCTTATACTTTAATAATAAGATTAATTCTCTAATTCCTTTTCTTCTTGCAACATACAACACAAATAAATCTAGTGGTTCCTCCATTGCAGATGAGGCTGTAGGCAAGCATTAGACCTGCGGTTGATTTCAATTTCTCATCTCTGTTTTGTTTCTGCGAGGAAGGTAACAATTAATTTATAAGTTTAATTTTTCCATGTCTATTGTGGAATTTGAGTAAGAAGTCTTTATTAGATTTGCTAGGGAATAGGATTAATTAGTATGTTGTTTGTTTATATTTACTCATTGAAAATCTTCCAATCTTATATATGCATTGTTGTTGACTTTTTAGATTTACACAACATGACCAAGCTTAAACTACTTTGGCTATAATGTGTTATGATTGTATGCTACATTTACGTAATGACAACCATGACCACTGCATGTTTGGCCAAACAACGTAATGCAAGACAAAGAATGATTCAACATGATATTTCATTGGCATCTACTAGACACCGCAAACAACGTGAGTATCTCCACCGTATTGTTTTCGAGAGTGATGTCAAGTGCATTGACAAGCTATGCATGGATCGACGTTGTTTTCATAATTTGTGCCAATTGTTAACTACAACTGGTGGGACACGAGGCACAATAAACATTTTCGTCCATGAGATGATCGCGATGTTTCTAAATATCCTTGCGCACCATGTTAAGAATAAAGTCAATAAATTTGACTTTCTTCGATCGGGTGAGACAGATAGCTGTCATTTCCATGTTGTGTTAAAGTCGGTCATTCTATGTCATTCTCGTTCTTTTGAGTAAACCAGAACCGATGAGGGAAAATTCAACAGATTTTAGATGGAAGTGGTGTAAGGTAATAAAATGTGCCCTCTACTACCCATCAATGTTTTGTAACTAATAATTTTTTTTTACTGAATGTAGAATTGTCTTGGGGCATTAGATGGGATACACATACGTGTGAATGTACCTAAAGTTGATCACCCAAGATATAGATCGAGAAAATCCGAAATAACCATTAACGTCCTTGGCGTTTGTAGTCAAGACATGCAATTCATACATGCCTTGTCTGGCTGGGAAGGGTCAACTCATGACGGCCGGGTCCTTAAAGATGCCATATCAAAGCTTAATAGATTGAAGGTTCCAGACGGTAATGAACAAAATTATTTTTAAAATTGCTTTCCACGGCCTACCTACCTTTTACTAGGTTTTTACTAATAACAAATATTGTATACTTACTAGGCTTTTACTACCTAGTGGATGCCGGATACGCAAATTGCCATGGTTTTCTTTCACTTTTTTGAGTACAACGATATCACTTAAGTTCTTGGGGCAATGGGCATCAACCACGTACCCCTGAAGAATTTTTCAACATGAAACACGCTAGTGCAAGAAACGTGATTGAGAGGACCTTCGGTCTTCTAAAAAACCATTGGAAAATTTTATCAAGTCTAAGTTTTTATAACATAGTCACACAAAGGAGCATCATTAATGCCTATTGTTTACTACATAACTTCATTAGAAGAGAGATGGTAGAAGACCCTGCAGAAGATGATGCGAACAATCTTCAAGTTGAATAAAACACAGAAGATGATGTGGAAAACATTACAGCGATCGATCCAACGGACGAGTGGACACAATTTAGGTATAGCATGGCAGTGGACATGTTCAACATGTCGCAATCAACTTGAGTGTATCGGAACAAAGCTGACATTAGTGGTTTCATTTTGATATGTGGACATCATTTTGGTGTAGTGGAATAATAATGATGTTTTCCTATAATTATTACTAGTTTGTTTTGATACAATTATTAATGCATGATGATATCATTGGTGATGAAGTGATCAATTACTGTATACCTAATTGATATGACAATTATCACCCATATAAAATTTTGATCTTTTGTCATTTGATGTTGTATGTGTGTAGTATGGAAGCAAATTCACATTCAAGGGGAGGGGTCAAAACAAGCATTATTGGACCGTGGAAGAAGACAAAGCCCTTATCGATGCTCTAGTGGAGTTATCTACAAATCCAGTATTGCGAGCGAAGAATGGGTTTAGAAATGGCTATCTTGGTCAATTGGAAAAAAATGGTGAAAGAAAAAATCTCGAGGAGCACCTTGAAGGCATTCCCTAACATTGAGTCTCGGGTAAAATTGTTTAGAAGCAAGACTACTGCAATTGCTGATATTCTACAGATAAGTGATTTCGGTTTGAACTACGAGAAATGCGCTATCGAATGTGAAAAAAGTGCATATGATGAGTATGTTAAGGTACGCATAATTTTCTCTGGTAATTATAAAATGGACTGCATGGTAATGCATTATTGGCTTCTTCTTAATGCAATGTAGAATCACAAGGAAGCAAATGGTTTGTATGGCAAAGCTTTTCCTTTCTTTATGATTTGGCTGCAATCTTCGCATGAGATAGAGCTCAAGGAGGCTCTAGAAGGGATATTGGGGATGATACAGTGTAGTATTCATGTGAGAACATCCCTTTGGATGATGACACGGGCTTTTTCAAATGTCTACTGATGAGTTTTACATGCCTGTGGAGGAACCCATTCCGGGCCCATCACCTATGGGATCAGAGACAAGCACCTCCAGAGGACAGCGGAAAAGAAAAACTCTTGTGGATCCATCTGTAGATAAAATATCTCAAAAGTTTCAAAATTTCATAGAAATTATTGGTCCAGGCTTTAAAACACTAGTTGAAGCGGCTACGCATGAGGTGGCACGAGATTAAGCTCGTGATGTGTCCAACGAAGCACGTGAGACGGCTCGTGAGACTGATCTTGCTGAAATTGAACAAAGAAAACAACTACTGCCTCAAGTTATTTTTGAAATTGATGGTCTTTCAGATGATGAGGCGATGTTCATTCTACAGGTGGTTCCTACCTCGCTGTGTCTTAGTCATAATTTGTCTTGGAAGTTATTTATGATAATGATACAATGCTTTTTTTTCAGGTTTTGCCTAAGGATGATGATCAATTAAAAATTTTCATGGACTTGCCCGACAGCAAGAAGTTGCGTTTCCTGTCGTGTCTTATTATCAAGGTTGGGCTATAGTCCACCGAATATGTAATATCATTAGTTTATTTAATTTGGTTGGATGATGCAAAATCTATTGAAGCATATATGGCACATGTGATGGTAATGTTATGAACTTTAGTGCAAACATAATATGTTAGGTGAATGTCTACTGTATGTTTAAATTGTGCACGACATATGGACAATGTGTAATTGTTATTGTATGGTGTAGGTGATTTGATTGGATTTTGTTAATGAATTGCATGTTTTTTGTCATTTATTTTTTTTCTTAAATAGATTAGAACAAAATATGCATTGATTTATTTAAAAAAAATTGTGACATGCCTGGGGTAATTCATGTTAATTAACATGTTGTTGCTTCGATGATTTTGAGTTTTGTTTATTTGATTTGGGTGCTGCCAAAAGTACCTTATTTGTTGCTGGAAGCATCAAGTGCAATCAAATCCTTCCATCTTATCAAGTTTTTTCAAGGTAATTTTGCCCTAAATATGTGTTATAGGTATAATCTGCAATGGATTCTTAAATGTGGTCTTTTGCAACAGTTGAAGAATTAGACAATGTGCCAAGAGTAGTGCTCTTTGGAAATTTTTGTTAACTAGTTGGTGAATTCAGATGTTCCTCCACTTGTTGATGCTTTATCGAATATCAATTTATTCAGCATTGATGCAATTGATGTATATCAAAGATCAAGTGGTCTGCAGTTAGATGAAGAATTTGGATGAAGTTGATAGAAAAAATGTCATGGTTGCTCTTTCGTGGATTTATGGATTCAGTGTTCAAAGCTCCCATGTTGTTCTTTGATGCAACTTTGGTTAGGAGAATTTTTTTTTTGTTTTTGTTTGTATGTTGTTATTAATGTAATAATATGTTATCTGAAAACAAATTTTGTGTCATTTTGTTCTCATTTCATTCGTATGCTATTGAATGAAGTTGTAGTTGTTCTCATTTTGTTCTCATTCTTTTGAACCATTTTGTTGTTAATTTTTATTTTTTATTGTAATAAAATGTTGAAGTTTTTTATGAAAAAATGTTTAGATATTTTACAAAGTCCATCAATATAGTTAGTAATATATTTTTGTAAATATATATTTTTGGAAATATAATTAGTTCCGCAAACTAATTTCTAATTACGATAAAAAAATTGGATATTAAGTCATCATTAATTAATTGTTAGTAATAATTATGTCAATAAAAATTTTGAGATTTTGTGATCTATTAAAGTTAAATATTTATGTATAGTAATTAATTTATGGTAATAATAAATACTTAATTACTTAATATCTAAATGTTTCAATAAGTAATTATCACAACTCATTATTATATATACCAATATATAAAATATTTATTTGGATAAAGGGCATAATAGTTATTTTCTCATATTCTCTTTTTTTTCCCATTCCCAATAAACTACCTCTCCAATCATTCCAACCAAACATAGTTTTCATTCACATTACTTTCCAATCCCCCTCATTTTCATTACTCTCCCACTCCTCTCCTTTCCATTCCTCCTAACCAAACAGCCTCTAAACTTTTCCAACACCCTATTAATATACTTCTCTCAAGATAATTTAAGTGTACTCTTAGATCTATCCCTATTGATGCTCATACCAAGGATTTGTTTTGAAACACCCAACTCCTTCATCTTAAACACTTCATCTGTCTTTTCAATTTGTTGATTTTATTCATGTCAGCTCTGGCAATTAATATGTCATCAACGTATAACAGTAATATAATGTAGGATAAATCATATTTCTTTAAGTAGCAGCAATGATCTAATGCACATCTCTTGTACCACTCCTCCTCATAAAACTGTCAAATTTCTAATACCACTGTCTTAGAGCTTGCTTCAAGCTATATAAGTTTTTTTCGCAACTTGCAGACTAAGTTTTCTTTCCTAGATACTTCAAAACTTTTTTACTGTGCCATGTAGATGTCTTCCTCAAGATCACCATGCAAGAAAGCTGTGATGTTTTAGCTTTTCCGAGCATGTGTTGTTGTCCAAACTGATCTAGAATAGTTGTGCCTTAAGTTTTAGGGAATTTTAAGTTATTTTGGGCTAAAAAACAGTGAAAATTTGATTGATGTAAACGTATACTGGCATAGGCTTATTTGCGTGACCATGTACTTGCCCGTGTAACTCTCTCGTTGAGTGCTGAAAAAAAGGTACACATGCAATAGCTGAGATACACACCCATGTGCTCTGCCCATGTAAATCTACACAGGAAGAGACTGATTTGCGAGACCATATTCTTACCCATATAACTCTCTGGATGCGTGATTCTCACTCCATTCAGAGAGATACATGGCCCGGCTAGGATTTACACGGCCTTATACTTAGCCTTATATTTCTAGGGATATTTAAAGTCCTGAACTTAAGCCCTACTTCTCGAAAATTTCTTCTTTTTCCTCTTCTTCCCTTTGTTTCCATTGCTTTTGGATGAGAAGAAAAAGCCCTTGCTTAACCTGTATCTCTACTCTTGGTTGAAGATCCTTTGAAAGTGAGTTTTTCTTCTCTCTCATTTTTCTCCTTGTTTCATAGTCTGGGAGGAGTAGCACCGTAGAGGAATCGTTCTTCTAAGTTTATGAGTGGGTTATTGCACAATTCTAGTTATTTCTCCCTAAATGTATGTATAACTTGTTTTGATGAAAACTTGGGAATTATCATGTTGAATTGATAATTTAAAAGCTTGAAAAGAATTTCCATTTTTTATATTCTGAAAGCAAAACTCTTGACATTAGAAGAAAATGATTAATGCTATATTGCTATATTGGATTGAATTGAATTGTGAAATTTCATATATACATATATTACACTCTTGTGAAGTGAATTATATGAATATACAACTATGATGTTTATCATTGCGATATGAGTATTTGTCCTGACAAGGACCCTCTGATATGAGCTACATGTATATTATTGAAACATTTCATGCTGTTTTGTTGGTTATAGGGTTGGAACCCGGCCGCCGTAGTAGAGGATCCCCACAGTCCAGCTTTTAGAGATAGTGTGGTGGACTCGATCGATCTGTCCACATCAAGTGGCATGTAAAACCCTGACTGGATGAACATCGAGAGTCCAGGTCACCACACGGCCAAAATAGGTCAACCTCAAGGACATAAGTGCCTTGGTGACTCTAAACTTAGCCGCGGCCAGAGCTAGAGTTTAGAGGGATTTCTAGACCAATCATCGATTGTTCGAATTGGAAATCTTGTATTTGGGGAAATTAAGTATTTTCATGCTTAACAAAAGTGTTTTGATGGTGTACATCGTATATTATGATTTTAAAACTATTCATAAGTTATATCTATTGAAACCTTATTTGAGCAAAGTCGTTTTGAAATGCTATACATGTTTTCCTTATAGTTGTGTGTGTGTGTGTCTATATATATATATTACTACAAAAGCTTGTACTATCGATTTTAGATTATTATGTATTTCTAAGATCTGTGCTAACCCATCACTGAGTGACTTTAGTTACTCACCCTCTCCCTCCTGCTGGACGGGGCATGACAAAATCATTCTTAACATCTACCTACTCTAGATGTAAACCTTCTGTAGCCATAATACCTAGCACAAGTCTGATAGTAGGCATCTTAACTACGGGAGAGAAAATCGCATTGTAGTCAACGCCTCTTTTCTGCTGAAACCCTTTGGCCACTAGTCTTGTCTTATACCTTTTATTGCCATCAAGCTCTTCTTTGATCTTGTATACAACTTATTATACAAAACTTTTCTCTCTGCTGGTAACTCAGTCAATGACCAAGACTCATTCTTTTCAAGAAAACTCACTCATCTTTCATGGCCAACTCCCACTGAACTGAATCATCCATCTACATTACCTTGAGATAACATTGAAGCTCACCATCCTCAGCTAAAAGAAAATAATTTACTGAAAAAGAATACCTCTGTAGAGGTCGCAAAACTCTGCTAAATATTTTGACTTTTGTTTCTGGAGTAATTGAAACCACATCTTTTGTAGTTGTACTCCTTGAACTCCCATTATTTCCTGCAACATCAACTTCTTGAATCCAGCATGACATTTTATTTTTCATTTTGTTTCCTTAGAGCCTCAGATTCTGCTACAAGCCTATCCTTGTACATCACATTCTTATTAAAAGTGACATTGTTGCTTCTAATGATTTTTCTGCTCAACTTATCCCAAAAGCGGTAGCCCATGTCATCTGACCCATAATCAAGGAAAACACACTTTCTTGCTTTTTGATCAAGCTTGTCTCTATCGGAATTTTTAATAAGGACATAGAAAACACATCCAAATACCTTCAAGTGTAAAAGAGACACTTCTTTGTCGTGCCACTCCTCCTCAGGAATCTTGAATCCCAAAGGAACTGAGGGTTATCGATTAATGAGATAAGCTGCTACATTTACGAAATTTGCTGAAAACACTTTTGTCAACCCTGCATGAAGTCGCATACCCTTTGCCTTTTCATTCAAGCTTCTATTCATTCTTTCAGCAACACCGTTCTATTGTGGTGCCTTAGGAACAATTTTCAAAATTATTATTCCATTTTCAGCACAGTAATCTATAAATTCAACATTACTGTACTCACCACTATTATCAAACTTCAAACACTTGATTTTCAATCTTGTTTCATTCTCAATAACAGCTTTACACTTCTTGAAGATGGCAAAAGAATCAAACTTATGTTTCAAGAAGTACACCCATGCTTTCCTAATGAAATCATCAATGAAGGTAACACAGTAGCGTGATCCTCCTATCGAGACAACTGATGTTGGCCCATATATATTTGTATGAACTAGCTCCAGCTTCTCAACCTTGGATGTCTTCCCTGATTTAGCAAAAGTAACCCTTTTCTTCTTTCCAAGCACACGGTTCACAGAAACCTACTTCCACACTCTTCAAATTTGGAATCTTCTCTTTTGAAACTAGCATCTTCATACCCTTCTCACTCATGTGACCAAGTCTTTGGTGCCACAGAATTGAAGGATCACCTCCACTAGTAACTACATTAGCTTCATCTGACGGTACTTCAACCATGTATAGAGTCCCCTTCTTCTAACCATTAACAACAACCAAATTTCCTTTGACTATTTTTCACCCGCCATTTCCAAACACGACAAGATATCCTTGATCATCTAACTGTCCCACAAAGATCAACATTCTGTTGAGATCGAGGATATATCTCACATCCTTCAGCGTCCAAACAGTACCCAATGAGGTTTTCAGATTTATGTCTCTCATGCCCGTAATCTCCAAACTCTCATCATCAGCAAGGCGTACTTTATCAAAATTTCCACTTCTGAAATTTAGCATCATATCCTTACAAGGAGAAACATGGAACGAAGCACTGGAATCCATGATCTAGAATTTGAACAGACATTCAACGCAATAAACTAATGCATCGTCTACCTCTTCTATTGCTGCATTAACGGACTTATTTTCCTTTTTTCTGGGAACTGAGGAAGCCTTGACCTGATTTCTAAAGTGACCCGTCTTCTACTAATTCCAGCATGTTATATCCTTACAATTTTTGGACTGGCCCTTCTTTTTCGACTTCGATCTACCATACCACTAATTTTTCCACTTTTCAAGTTTTATGTCGCTGCTCTCTGTATTTAGCAAGGAACCTAATGAACCCCCTGAAGTTCTCCTCCGAATATTCTCTTTAAATATCAAATGCCGAATCCCTTCGAAAGTCAACTTAGAAGTTCGGATGAACTACTAACTGTTGTGACTGTCCCTGACGAACTCTCAGGTAATGAAGATAATAACATCAAAGCATGCACTTCATCATCGAATTTAATATCTACTGAGACCAATCTAATCATGATAGAGTTAAATTCATTCACGTGATCCGTGACAGATGCACCTTCCTTTCTCCTTGTATTGACTAATTGGCGGATAAAGAATACCTTGTATGAAGTATATGGCTTTTCGTACAAATTCGATAATACCTTGAGTAAACCGTGAGTGGTCGTCTCCTTGATAACGTTGTATGCGACGTTTTTACCCAATGTCAATTCGATCACACCAAGAGCTTGACAATATAATAATTCCCGGTCTTTCTTACTCATCTGATCTGGCTTCTGTCCTGACAGAGGTTCATGTAGCTTCTTCTTATACAGATAATCTTCGATCTACATCTTCCAAAACCCAATGTCGCTGCCGTCAAACTTATCGATCTTGACTTTCCCTTCATCAGCCATCGTTCCCACTCGCCTCACAACCTATAGCTCTAGTACCACTTTTACAGATCTGGCAATTTGAGCAATGACAAGAAAATAAAGCGCACACACAAAAAAAGATATAAGAATTTTACATGATTCTATCTTGAAGACCTACATCCACAGCCGCACTAATACCAATTTATTTCACTCATAGCAAATTAGGGCTTTATAATTATATGGCTATTTATAGGGAAACGAAAAACACAAATCAAAATTTATATATAGGCCTTGGACCTGAAAAAATAAGCACTAATCAAAATTCTTATATAGGCCTTGGACCTGAAAAGATAAACACTAATCAAAACTCCACATACCCAACATTAAGTTTACAGTAGACACTTTATAACTATCAAAACTCATTAGTCATTATCACATTTGCAAATAAATCTCTGCTAGAAAATAGCCTTTTGTTGAGTCGATGTGTCACTCACATGAGAATAAGCATGCATTAACACCATTGTTATTCACAAACAAAAGTTTCCACAATTGGTGACTATGTTGTTTCTACACATTCCAGTAAACAACCAAACAAGCTTATGACAAGCAACCTTAAGTTGTTATTTTTATCAATAATTATCATAAAAACAATCTTATAATCATGGGCAACAACAACATCCAATAATACTGAAATTATGAACTAGAATTAAACAATATCCCACTATCAAATTATACATAAATCCAAAAGTTATTTTAGCACAATGAACTAAGGTAAAAACCAACTAGCATAATATAAAACCTTAATTATGCAACTTAATCCTTAGTTAATGTAAAATTATATATATATATATCAACAACATGATGAGATTAAAAGTCAAAATTAATAAATATATATATACATGGACCTCAGATGATAATATTAATTGGTAATCAACCACACCCAATATAGTTGGAGTAAAAGCACATTGTTGAGTTAATCTCAAGCATAAGCACTGTATATGTTTATATAAACTATAGTTAATTAATGTGTATATCTATATATATAAACATTAACCAAAGATTCTCGAAATCTGTGAAAAGCTATACAATGTTGGTGAATCTTTGAAATCCATGTAAAGAACTCCACCTATGTTGATTAAAAAGCTGAGAGACATGAACTCGAAGAGACCTCACACGAGAATATTTCAACAGCCATGTTAGCCAACCGCTCCATGAGGCATCTTGAGTAATTTTGTTTTTTAACAAATTCATTTCGAGATCATAAACAACATTATTGAAACTATCGTTTCATTTTTCCTCACCTTTAATAATTAGAGTTTCAACATAGGTGTCCCATTATTGAAATTTAACGTAATAAATAAAATCCTAATAGTAATATATCTCAAACAATTCTAAATAAAGATCGCTCTGGTACCATATGATGGAATTTGATGGGAATAATCCTTATAAAAACCCGGATCCTTCTTGGTAGAAATTACTTGAGAACAAAAAAGAAACTCTAATTCCAAATTCTAATAGTTCACATGCATCAGCACTTAAATCCATCTATGTGGATAGTTGAACCTTGTGGATTCTCTCACCAATTACATGCAAAAAGGGACATGAGAACCCTAATTCTGAATTCTAGTAGTTCACATACATCGGTATCTGCACTTGAATCCATCTATTCTAATGGGCGGGCCTTGTGGATATTCTTACCGATCGCACTCAGAAGGGGAGCTTGGAACCTAAATCTAGAGAAAACCTAATTCAAAATTCTAATAATTCATATGCATCAATTAGGGATCACATCCTATTTTTAAGAAAATTTATGGGATTAATAACAAGTTTATCCATTATAGACTTGACAATTTTGCCCCAAGGAACTCTTTATATTATAATATAAATCCACACATCTAATTTACCTAATTGAAATCTTATCCAAACTTTATTTATATCACTACAATTAGATTCTTTAAATTAAAAATGGTTATGCATCCTTAGGTCCTTACTTAAAGTGTAATCCACAACCCAACATGCCCCCACATTTAAATCAACTAAACACAAAACACTAACAAGCTTGCATTAAATTCGGACAAGGTGTTCAAAGGACTTGTAAAATAAAATGATACTTTAAAAAAAAATAAAATGCAACAAACCATAACCCATCACCAAGCTTAAAATCTCCATATTCTCCTTCTTCCTTATCTCCTATGTTTCTCTTCCTCTCTTATTCTATCTCCTTCATGAAGCCTCTTGTTACTGTAATTCGTAACCTCAGCTGGATCCAAGGAATATTCAAAGGAGAAAGGTAGGAGAGAAAGGGAAAGGAGAAGAGAAGGAGGTTAGAGAAGTAAGGGAATTTTGAAAGTTTGGCCAAAAGATCCCTATTCTCATCGAATGCTCCGCTATATAGCTATGAGCTGGAAAAATGTAACAGCATCCCCACTATGGCATTTCAACAAATATTTTATATGCCATCACAAACAGAGTGTGTAATAACCGTTTAGCAACCTAATAAAGCAGAAATTACACAATCATTAGTACTAATGGGTTGTTCATTAAGCCACCAATTAATGGCTAATAAAGTCTTCAAATTTCCTGTCATTTCTCCCACGCCTAGACCTAGAGCTCCTCCTAATACCTTGGCATTCCTGCTGTTGTTTTGCATCACCTCCCATACCTGCAGCTTTAGTAACAATTGTCCGCCCTTTGAAGGCATCCTTGTCCTCAAGGATAAAGTCTGGAAATGTAGTGTGAAAGGCATCAGTATCCTCCCATGTAGCATCCTCCACGGCCTGCCCTTTCCATTGAACCAACACTTCATTAAAAATTTTCCCCCGCTTCAGAACTTCCCTTGCTCTCAGAACTACTTCAGGTTCATAAAGAGGGTGTTGATTAATAAATTCATCTGGCAAAATACGACAATGAGCATTCAGATCTCCCACAAACGTCTTCAATTTGGATACATGAAACACATTATGCAATTTTGATGTTGGTGGAAGTTGCAGCCTATATGCCACTGCTTCAATTTTCTCAGTAATTTGAAAAGGCCCATAGAACCTGCGCACCAGTTTGTTAGAACTACGACGCGCCAGAGTCACTTGCCTATAAGGATGTAACTTCAGCCAAACCCAGTCCCCACATTGAAATTTAATATCGGTGCGCTTAGTATTCACTTGATTGCTCATGCGTGTCTGAGCCCTTTTTAAATTCTCCCGCAATGTCGCAATGAGTGATGTGCGCTCAATGAGGATAGCATCCACCACTGCAATAGTGGATAAGCCCTCCAAATAATCCTGAAAAGAAGATGGTGGTCTTCCATAAACAGCTTCATCCGAGGTCATTGCGATAGCGGAATGCCAAGCATTATTATAGTGCCATTCGGCCCAAGGTAAATACTTGACCCATAAGCGAGGATGGTCAGCAGTGAAACACCTTAAGTAATCTTCCAAATATCGATTCAATACCTCTGTTTGGCCGTCGATTTGAGGGTGGTATGCGCTGCTCATGGCCAGCATTATACCTTGAAGCTTAAACAACTCTCTCCAAAATCGGCTCATGAAAATCGGGTCCCGATCTAATATAATCTGCACCAGCAGCCCATGTAACTTGAACACATCTCGTACCAACAACTCCGCCACTTGAGGTGCAGTGAAATTGGGATTTAGAGCAAAGAAATGGCTATGCTTAGACAGCCGATCGATCACTACCAGAATTGATGTCTTCCCTCCAGATGGTGGTAAGCCGGTGATAAAGTCCATGGCGATAGAGTGCCAGATTTTGCCCTCAATTGGTAATGGCTGCAGCAATCCTTGGGTAGCACCGTTCACTAATTTGACAGATTGGCAAACCGCGCATTTGGAGACAAAATCGTATACATTGCGGCGCATGTCCGGCTAATAGAAAATTCTGGCCAAATGTGCCATTGTCCGCTGCTCTCCGATGTGACCTCCAATTGGGGTATTATGAAACTCTGCCAACAACAACGGTTGTAAAGCTGAATTCACCAAAACCCACACTCGGCCATAAAACAGAAGTAAACCATCACGAATTGTGAAATTTGGATGATTACCAGGAGTTTTGGCAACCTCATCCATTAGAGTCAAGCTGGCGGGGTGGTTAGTGTAGGCTTGACGAATCGCTTCCACAAAACAGGTTGCGGTTGAGATTATGAAAATAGAGCATGATAAGAGGCCCTAGTTACTCAAGAAAGAGCATCAGCTGGGCCGTTGAGAGTACCACGTTTGTACTCGATATCGAAGTCGAATCCCACCAATTTATAAAGCCATCGTTGCTGCTCCGATGTTTGATTAGTTTGGTGTAGCAGTGCATGCAAACTTTGATGATCTGTTTGGATAGTGAAGCGCCGACTGAGCAAGTACTGTCTCCATTTCCGAATTGCTTCGGTGATGGCAAACATTTCTCTTGCATAGGTGGATGCAGCTTGCAGCCTTGGAGCCATTTGCTTGCTGAAATAAGCGATCGGGTGTCCATTTTGTAACTAAACAACTCCAATGTTGGTGCCTGAAGCGTCCATTTGAACAATGAAGGGAAGGAAAAAGTCCAGTAAATGAAGCACTGAAGTTTCGGTTTAGGCTTGTTGAAGTTCTTTGGAAGGCGCGAGTAGCGGCCGAAGACCACACAAGGGCGTCCTTCCTTAGTGACTCGGTCAATGGTGCGACCAACTTGGAATAATTGTCGACAAACCAGCGATAATAACCACATAACCCCAGCAATCCGCGTAAGGCACAAACAGATCCAGGAAGTGGCCAGTCCTTGATCACTTGAATTTTTTATCGGGTCCACGGCGACGCCCAGCGCCGGTGATGACATGTCCCAAATAACCAATGGAAGCACACCCAAATTCGCACTTTGATAACTTGGCCAATAAGCGGTGGGATCGCAGCCAGTCGCAGACCTCTTTCAGATGCAACAAGTGGGAGTGCCAATCGGAGCTGTAAATTAAAATGTCATAAAAAAAATATGAGAACAAATTTTCTAAGTACTGGTCTGAAAGTGCTGTTTATGAGTGATTGGAAGGTCGACGGGGCATTTGTGAGGCCGAACAATATCACTAAGAATTTGAAATGGCCGTCATGGGTGCGAAAAGACGTTTTCTCCACATCGGTTGGGTGAATCCGGACTTGGTGATAGACCGCCTGCAAATCAAGCTTGGAGAAAACTTGCGCGCCCTCAATTTCGTCGAGCAGTTCCTCCACCGTCGGAATCGGATACCAATCCTTCACGGTGACGGCATTGAGAGCTCGATAATCGACGCAGAAGTGCCAAGTGCCATCTTTCTTCTTGACAAGGAGAATAGGTGAAGAAAACGGGCTCGTGCTTTGGCGAATGATCAAGTCGGCGAGCATCTCCCCGACCAACTTTTCAATCTCGGACTTCTAAAAGTGGGGGTACCTGTAGGGTTTGACGTTCACCGGTGTAGATCCTAGAAGCAATGGAATCCGGTTGTCTTGCTCTCTAATCGGCAGCAACCCGGAAGGAACAGCAAAAATATCACCGCAGTCTGCGAGGATGGTTTGGAGGTTATTGAGGAAGACGGTGGGTGTCGTGTTGCCGAAAGTCGGTGTCGGATTCGGATCCTGGTGAACGGGTTCAACCATTAACTAGTAGAATTGGGCGGAGTCGGTATTTGGTTTAAGAAGGGAAGCGGGGCATATCGACTCGTACTTGACCCGATCTAATCCAAATAATCGGACCTGTTGGCCCATGTGGGTGAATTCCATCCAGAGCTCATTATACTCAAATAGGATCCGACCCAGCTGGCGCATCCAATGCACCCCAAGAACAACATCAGCGCCGTAAATCAGTAACAAGAATAGGTCTACTGTGAAGGTAGCGTCTCCCAACTTCAATGGCACCCCATTACATGCACCACCATACGTGACGGCATCACCATTGCCAACCGTAACACGAAGGTGCGTTGATGGCTGGACCGTCAACCCGAGATGAGCAGCTAACTTCGTCTGCACAAAGTTATTAGTGGAGCCGCCATCAATAAGGACCATGACTTCCTTCCCATTAATGGTGTAGGCGATCTTCAAAGTAGACGGCACAATTTGGCCCGTCAAAGCATATAGCGAGATACTCAGAGAATCCGTCACCCAAAGTGGTTCGAGTGTTGGGTCCGGCGATGTGCTAGGACTCGTCGATGGTGGTTCCTCCTCAAGGTTAAGAACTTCCTCTTGTTCCACCAATAAGCAGAGGAATTGTGCTGGATTACAGCGATGCGCCGATGTAAACTTAGAGTCACAATTGAAGCAAAGACCTTTTTCTCGCCTTGCAGTCATCTTTGATGGAGTAAGGCGCTTGATTGGTAGAGAAAGGGTCCTCGATGTGGCCATAGGGGGCATGGAGGGCGGTGGTCTATGAAACATAGGGCAAGGTGGGGTCGAACGAGCTGTTTGGCATTTGTCCTCCACTAGTTTAGCCATGCCGACTGCGTCATGAAGAGAAGCTGGCTTAAGCAAATAAAGCTCCCGCTGGATATCATCTCGAAGACCGGAGAGGAAACAATTAAGAAGGTTGGTTTGGCTTAAGCCGATCACCCGTGTAGAAAAGCATTCGAACTCCTGTAAATAAGCACTGATTGTGGTGGTTTGCTTGATCTTAAACAGAGCCGCTTGGAACAAGATCGAGTTTCCTGATGAACTCCTCCCAATGATGCGGTTAGTCGGCGGCGTGAAGCCATTGGAACCATTGGAGTGCCGGACCAGACATGTAGAACAGCATGATCGAGAGCCAATTTTCGTCGAGTATTTGATGAAAGGAGAAGAAATGGGTGATTTGAAATAGCCACGCCAAGACGTTTTGTCCGGTGAACATCGGTACATTAACCGTAGGTAGTTTGGTGGTCGGCATGGAGGGCGGGCTGTACTGGTGGACGGAGAAAAGGAAAAAGGGCAAGAGATGGGTATAGCTGATTTGGGTGTTAGAAGTGGGAGGAGAGGTGGAGGATTGTTTTGATGCTGGAGCTTGAGCATCATCTCCGCCATCACCGATTGTTGGGCAGCGAGAGAACTACGAAGGATGTCAAAGGACTCCGCGTGATTCTTCTGTAAGAGATCAAAGGACTCAGAGTGTTGCTGGACGGTTGAACAGAGCCCGTCGATCTTGGAGAGGATGGCTTCATGGCGAGAGAGTTGTTCAGAGAGAGAGGAGAGTTGATCCTCCACAGCGCGAGCTCGTGTTACCATGCCTTCCGCCATGAGTCAATGAAAGCACCAAGTTGTTATGGTAATTCGTAACCTCAGCTGGATCCAAGGAGTATTCAGAGGAGAAGGGTAGGAGAAAAAGGGAAAGGAGAAAAGAAGAAGGTCAGAGAAGTAAGGGAATTGGGAAAGTTTGGCCAAAAGATCCCTATTCTCATTGAATGCTCCGCTATATAGCTGTGAGCTGGCAAAATGTAATGGCATCCCCACTATGGCATTTCAACAAACATTTTATATGCCATCACAAACAGAGTGTGTGTAATAACCGTTTAGCAACCTAATAAAGCAGAAATTACACACATCATTAGTACTAATAGGTTGTTCATTAATCCACTAATTAATGGCTAATAAAGTCTTCAAATTTTCTGTCATTTCTCCCATGCCTAGACCTAGAGCTCCTCCTAATACCTTGGTGCTCCTGTTGTTGTTTTGCATGACCTCCCATGCCTGCAGCTTTAGTAACACCTCTCCTCAACTACTCAACTTTTCTAAGCTTCTCTATTTCTTTTCCTTTATCTCCACAAGCCTTCTCTTCCAAACTTATCTTCAAAAGCTCATTGAAATTCAAGAGAATCTCAAAGCTACAATAGCCACTACAGTTGTTAACTACTGTAATGGGTTATAATAATGTGCCACATTAGAAAAATTATGGTATTGCTCTTGTGGCAAGATGCGCGCCCAACAATGCTACTACAATTCCCAAACATTCTAAATAAATCCCAGAAAAGCCAGAACCACCCAGTTAATTCTTATAATTTCCTTTCAAAGATTGAACGGATCAAGTTCCAGGGACAATTATCACAATCAAGCCCAAGGAAAATTTCAGTTTAGTCTTTCACCCAAAAACCTTTGACCAATAAGTCTTCACAAACATTTAAAATAAGTCCCTGAGAGTTTGGGATTGTATATTTTTTAATGGCACATAGTCCCAAATTGTGCCCTATACCCTTCAAATTCAAATTAGACCTTTGAACTCCATCAAATTGTAAATCAAAATTTTCACCGTCCAGTAAATTTTATATTAAACCATTGTTGTATATTAGAAGGTTTAAATATCTAAATGGTCCCTCTATTATTCGAAACCCGCCCTTTGAGTCCCTCAATTATAATTTCAGCCTTTTCAATCCCTCTATTTTAAAAATCTGGCAATCCTAGTCCACTTTGTAACGGGCGTCTCTTTTGCCGTGAGAAGTTGCTGACGTGGATTTTTTATATATTAAAAAATAATTAAAAAATAAAAAACAAAAAAATATATATTCAACTCATGGATTCGGATCTGATTTACAAAATCAGGATCCGAATCCAAGAGTGAATCATACTAACATATTAATCTAACAATTTGTAAAGCAAGACCATACGATTGACAAAGCCATCTTAATCCTGCTCACATTGGCATAATATCTAATATTCTAAGCCATCATTATCATACATACAAAAAAAAAAAAAAACATCGTGCAAACACACACACACAAAAAAAAGAAAAAACAAAAAGACCAAAAGTAAGCCCTATGATTCCTTCTTTCAGAATCAATCATTTCCTGCAGTTGTCTGATTTGTCATACTCTGTTGAGTTGAGAAGTCTGGTGATTCATTTGTGATTGAGGTTTGCTGACTTGATTCAATTCCTGTTTCTTTACAGCAAGTCTTGTGTTCCTTTGAGCCTGAGAGTAATAAGCATCACAAATTATATGTTACTATCTAAAAGCTTAACAATAAGCCAAGTTCAAAGACAATACAATTATTTCACTAGCAGTAATAATTGATGAAGCATGTGGCACCTCCCTCCCAATGATAAGTCCTCCAGTGTGTCTACCTTATGCCATTCATAAAACTATCTCATTACTCTAAACTCTCACAAACACAATTAATCATTTGATCAAGTCATTAACTCTTGAGAAATAAATATTCAATAGATTTCTTACTCTGAATATAGTGATTGGAGCTTTCCTACTAGCAACAACTCTCTGTTTTGTCTGCTCTGTTACATCAATTGTTGCTTCTCTTTCATTTACCTTTCTCCCTTCATGTTCTCCCTGCCACACAGACACACAGTTGACCAAAATCATCAAGTATTTATAATTAATTAATTCATTACAATAGCATAGTATTCTGATGAACATTGCTTACTCCCAATATAATATTTGAATCTTGAGTAGCAGCAGTTTTCTTTTTTTTCCCTTTGATATAGCAATTGCCTTTTTTTTTCCTTTGACTTCCAGCCTCCTTCAGTTTGTTGGCCATTTGAACCAATATTACTACTAGTTTCCTGCATAGATAGTGAAGTTCTCATTAGATACACTCAATTAACTTGTAAGTAAGAAATAAATAAAACAGGTCAATACTAATGAAGACTTACGACATCAACTCTTTTTGGACAACACCTCTTATTATGCCCTTCCTGATGGCATATTCCACACTTGAAAACCCTACCTTCTCTTGAAATTTTTTGAGTGCTTTTGCTTTTTCCTTCCAATGGTTCTCTCCTTCTTTTTCTTGATGGTCGACTAGGCATCCTTCGAGCTATAGGTGGCATAAGTTGACCTTCTTCACTTGTTGGCCAAAATCTTCTCCCTCTCACTGGGTTGACGGTGAATTGATATGCTCTAATGTATGTACTTTTTTCAAACCATTCAGAAATGTAACTGAGTGGATTATTTCCTTGGAATACAATAGCAGCAATTGCATGCTGGCAAGGTATACCAGTCTTGTCCCACTTTTGACAGGAGCAACTCATGCTTGATATGCTAACATCAAAAATCTCCCTTATCTGCAATACTAGATCATCGCAATATACCTCATGGCTTGCAGCCCCATTCCAATCAACTTGCCATTTTCCACTTTTGTGCTTTTCTTTTTCAAGCTTAGTGACAATATTAGGACCAAAATCAGTGTTCCACTTCATAGCATAACTCCTTTTGGCAACAATCCTATTCATCACATATTTTCGAATGTCTTCAAGCATGGTAATGATCGGTTTACTTCTTGCTTCTAAGATGACTCCATTAAAAGTTTCGCACATGTTGTTGTCAATACAATCACACTTAACATTAGTATTAAAAAATGCAAGACACCAACCACTTATTGGCCATTTATGTAATAAATCCTCTGCTGCCTTTTCTCCTCCCTTCACACTTCTCATGCACTCTAATTGCTTATGCATATCAGCTTGACATGTTGATCTAGCAGTATTCCAAAATTGGAGTTGAAGATCTTTACCTGGGTGTTGCTTCCCCCATCTTGCATATATATGTCTTGCACACATGCGGTGCTCAATTAATGGGAAAAGATTACTAACTGCATGAATCAATCCCTATAAGATAGAAAAATCAAAAGGTTAAAATAAGATTGTATTTAACATATTTTACATTAGAGAAATTCATACCTTTTGCATATCACTAACAATTACCCAACCAAGGCCATCTCCAATACATAGATCTTGTTCAAGTTGTTGTAAGAACCATGTCCAGCTTTCAGTAGTTTCCTTCCCAACAAGTGCCCATGCTATAGGGAACATTTGATTGTTCCCGTCTCTTCCAACTGCCACCAACAGCTGTCCCTTCAATAAACCCTTCAAAAAACAACCATCAATACCAATGATTCTCCTACATCCAGCAATGAACCCTTCTTTGAGAGCTGAAAGGCAAATGTACATTTTCTGAAATGTTGGTAGTTCATTAATTCTTTGCCTTTCAGATATAATGAGGACACTGCTGCCAGGATTAGATGCTTTCAATTCCATAGCATAATTATTCAGTACCATGAAATCATCCCTAAATTGCTGCTCAACCTTTTTAACAACCAAAGCTTTAGAATTCCTACACAACTTATCTGTGATGAAGATACCTAACTCTCTCCTAACCATAGCCTTTAAATGCCTAGGCCTAATAAAAGGCATACTGCTTATGACATCACCAAATTTACTTGCAATTATATGAGCTGTCACCCTTTTATTCTTAGTAGTCCCAAGCAAGCATGAATGATTTGGTACATAATGCTTGACGACATACCTTTTCTTGCCACTGCACCATGAACACAATATTAACCATGTACATCCTTTTGCAGAGCACTTGGCTCTCACTCTAACTGAATCATTCTTCATATACTTGAATTCAAAACCTTTCCTGGTTGAAAATTCCACAAGTTCTTTCCTGAATATTTTCAGATCATCAAACCTGAGGTCTATGAAAAAATCTGCCAATGGAGTATTGGGGTCATAATACTTTTTGCTTGACTTATGTCTCCTTGCATCATCAGTATCATAACCACTTGTATCCATATAACTCCCTGGGTCTGATGAATCTATATAGTCGCTCTCATATCCATGAACTTTCCCATGCTCATTCATAAGAGGTGTAACAATGGCTCCAACATCCCTTTTAGCACTATCAACAGACCTATCTCCCTCAACATTCTCATTGTCATTGTCATTTGCATTGTCTTGTATAGATTTCTTCAACTGTAAATATTTACTGACATTATCTCTAGCATGGTCCCTCTCTTCATCGGGTTCTGAATTGTAATTAACAAAAGGAACATCCACTAGCATCTCTTCAAAATCTTCACTTGACTCACCTTGACTGTCACCACCATTATCCTCATCCATGTCTAATTCCACAACAGTATCTGGAACAGACTTTAATGTCTCCGAAGCAGATTTTAATGTGTCTGGCATATTCAAATCACTATCAACACCCAAAAACTCAACATAAACATTTACTACACATTGTTTTCTTAATTGATCAGCTAGACATACAATCCCCTCATCGACACAAATATATTTTAACTGTCCCTCCCCATCAATAAAAAACAATTTGATAGACTTCTCAATGTCATAACCTAACTCCTTGATATCTCCCAAGAGATCCCAATGACATATCTTGTCTAGGTCAACTGCAAACTCTATCACAGAACCATTGATGTAATTAACCCCTACATCTTTTATTAGTGTTCCTCCATGATGATACCTAATAATATACTCATCGAAAGCAACCATTCTGTTTTCTATAGAAAAGTAAAACAAAATAAATACCCACTTTAAGTAGTTACTCATATTAGATGATAAATTCAATTTAACAAATGTAACACAGTGAATGCTTAGAATAAAGAATTGTACAGTAAATACCCCTCAATTAATTATGATTCTACAATAGAGAATTGCACAGTCAAAGCTTAGATTAAAGTACAAATTGACACAGTTAATGTATAGATTAATATGTTAGTATGATTAATTAACTGAAGATAAGCCTTAATTTTCTTTTACATTGTTTACATATATTATTAAAAGTTTGCATTGTCCATGTTAGTAAAACACTCATTTTAAGCACTAAATGACACGGAGAATGTCTAGATTAATATGTTAATATAATTAATTAACTAAAGATAACTCCATTTCATGAGAGCTTATCGAATGGCTATCATTCTATTGTTCATTAGCCTATTCAATGTAGATAATTACAATGACAAAAAGGTATAGATTAGATAGATACTTTCTAAGCATATAAAACAAAAAGCCTGTAAGACTACTACAATGAAACAATTTAAAAATGAATGAACAATCAAAGAAAGATTTCAATGTGAATACTTTTCATTAGATTGGATAACGCCACTGCTTATATATGCTTTTAATCAAACTAATTATCAAATAAAAACGACACTTAAGTTGAGGTGAGCAACTTAGAATTAGTTCAAAAGTGAAAATTTAAAATCATTTGAGGCACGAATAAGAAAAAGGCTGCTATCACCAAACACATAAATTATAATTCAATAACTTGGTGTCTAGGTTGTTTTTGTTTCCTTGTTCTTTTCTGGTTGATTAATGATTTGTATGATCTGTCAGTGTGGCTTTATTTCGTTGTTTTAGATTGGTCAAGTTGGGTTTGGTTTTTCACTCGTCTTGTTACAAGCTTATTTCGCTTCATTTGGTGTTTTGTGATGAGGTTTTGACTGATGTTTAAGGTTTAAATTATTTTAATGTCACGGTTTAGCCATTGTTATGTTTGGATGATGATCTTGATTAGAAATAACATTCTTGATGAAATGGAATGTTGTGATCTTGGCTGGAAATATTAATCACATGTCATGCTTTAGGGTTTGGTGGTATTTGAGGTTTGCCTGTAAAGAACTATCTGATCATTGAAAGAAAAAAAATAATCCAAATGCAAAAAATCAAGGCAAATGCAAAAAATAATCCAACGAATTAACAAAGAAATTGAAAAATTACAAGATAGAGAAGAAACAAACGAGATGGGAGTTTCGGATGGAGGGGGCCTCATGCGTTGGTGTTGGCTGCGGTTGGGGAGTTCACCACCGCCGTGAAAAAAAGGGTAAAGGGTAAAGGGTAAAGGGTCTTGGGTTCACCGGCGTCGGGAAAGAAAGGGGTTTGGGGATTTCACCGGTGTTGGGTGAAGGGTGTCAGGATTAGGGATTTCTCACCGGCGTCGGGAATTTGCTTGTATGATTCAGTCTTGGATTCGGATCCTGATTTTGTAAATCAGATCCGAATCCATGAGTTGAATATATTTTTTTGTTTTTTATTTTTTTAATCATTTTTTAATATATAAAAAATCCACGTCAGCAACTTCTCACGGCAAAAGAGACGCCCGTTACAAAGTGGACTAGGATTGCCATATTTTTAAAATAGAGGGATTGAAAATGCTGAAATTATAATTGAGGGACTCAAAGGGCGGGTTTCGAATAATAGAGGGACCATTTAGATATTTAAACCTATATTAGAATCAAATGAGCCCTTTATGGTCCTTTAAATTCAAATTGGACTCTCAAGTTCTCCTCAAATATGAAATCATGTTGTTGTCGTTGAGCTTAAATTTGTGATTGTGGTCTTTCAAATTCAAATAAATTAAAATTACACCATTTATAGTCTATCAAATTTTTAAGTCTAACCCTCACAATACAATAATATGAAATTCGGCTTTTATGGTCCCTCAAATTTAAATTAGTTCTCCAAATGCAAAATTGGAATTTTATGATCGCCTTAACTTTACATTGGGTCACATGACCTTTCAAATTCAAATAGGACTTTCACTGTCTCTCAATTTAAGCTATAATATTCAGTTTAGTATCTCCATTATACTGAAATAATTGTTTTGTCATTCCAATATTTTTTATCCATTTTGAGAAAAGTTCATCCCTCCCTCTTAACAGTCATTAGGTTTTCTGTTACGGTTCAAGATGCAATATTAAATAATATAAAAAATAATATAAAATTATTAAAAATTCTAAAAAAATAAATAAAAAATTATTAAAATGCTATTAAAATTTTCAAAATATTTAACTTCTAGAATACAAATTCGTATGTAGTATATAACCTATTGTTGTATAATGAGATAAATTGTTTAATAAAATTTTTAAATGTAAAAATAAACATAAAGTTACTCATTTTAAATTGCGATTTATTAAATTATTATTTTATGTTAAATATTATGAAAATTATACTAACATGTTAACAATTCTTTTGATTTTTTTGGGAATTTATGATAATATTATAACAATTATCTGTTAATTGTATTTTAATATTATTTAATGCCAAGCAAAATCTAATGCTTGTTAGGATGACAGACAATTTTTCTAAAAAGGATATCCTGCAGACAAAAGATATTAAATGGACAAAATGATCATTTCGCTACAATAAGGACTAAACTGGATGTTACACCCACCCAAATTTAAATTAGATTCTCAAAGTTTTTAAAATGTGAAACAGGCCTTTCATGGTCGCCGAGTCTCAAATTTGGGTCCTATAGTCCTCAAATTCAAATTGGACTTTTGAGGATTACCAAAATCCCAAATCAAAACCTTTTGTGGTTTATCAAAAGCAAATCATGCTTGCATGGCCTAATCAGACCTTTACAGTCCGCCAAATTTCAAATCAAACTTATTACACACTTTACAAAAACCCAAATCGGGCCTTCACAGTGCATCGAATTCTCAATCAAACCTTCATGGTCCACCAAATTCAAATCAATCATAATAAATGATCGACTAAATTCTCAAATTAGACCTTGTAATTCACTAAATTTAAAACAAACAAGGCTATTTGATTTTACAAACGTAGACTAGACCACCTCAAATGGTTATATCAAAAGTTAAAAACAAAGGTAACACCATATTCAAATTTTGGTCTTCAGTCGTCTACTTATGGAGTAAGATCGAAATCCTCAGGTGGATGATACAAAGTGCACACACTCTCATTAGAAAATTAAGCAGGTTTAAGTAAGGGGATTCAAACTATGTGAAAACAATGGCATTCCAAGAAAAGTGATGCTCTAGCTCTAGAGCATCCTTAAATGTGTTAGGTGGACAAAATCACATTCATTTCATTAATCAATAATGACAATATACAAGGTATATATAGATACACAGGTATATAAATAAGGTAGCTATACAGATATAGAAATACAACTGTATACATAGCTGTATTTTCTAACATAGAAATACAGCTGTATACATAGCTGTATTTCCTAACACCCCCCACAAACTCACGGGGGATCGGACATCGAGAGTTTGGACAAGAGAAAATCATGGTGTGCCCGTGTCCGAGATTTAGTAAACAAATCCGCAAGGCGACGCTCGGAAGGAATAAGCCTGGGGGCCATAATGCCTTTGTTGTGCGATCACGCAAGAAGAAAGCGTCAACACCAATATGCTTGGAGAGGGAGTGTTTGACGAGATTCAAAGTGATCCGAATGGCACCGGTGTTGTCACAATGTAGAGGAGTAGGAGCATGCGAGACAACACCCGGATCATGCAAAAGCCAACGCAACCAAACAATCTCCTCGGCAGTAGTAGCCATGGCGCGAAGCTCCGTTTCGATACTAGACCGAGAAACACTCGTTTGCTTCTTGGACTTCCGGGCAATGAGAGAAGAGCCCAAGAACAAACAGAAACCAGTAACAGAACGACGATCAGACGGATCACTAGCCCAAGTAGCATCAGAATAGGAACGAAGCTCCAAAGAACTATGCTGAGAGAAAAGAAGGCATCGAGACGGAGTAGCCCGAAGATAGCGCAAAAGCCTCAAAAGATGGGCATAGTGAACAGAAGTAGGTGCACTAACAAACTGACTCAAGACATGCACAGCATAAACAATGTCTGGTCGAGTAAGGGTAAGATAGACCAGGCTCCCAACCAAGTGACGATAGCGTGTCGGATCAGATAAGGGAGTCCCCTCATCAGCATTCAACTGAAGATGTAGCTCCATAGGAGTAGTCACAACACAAGAGTCAGAGAGAGCTGCCCGTGCTAGGATATCAGATGTGTAACGCTGCTGAGACAACTGAAAACCAGTAGAAGTAGATGTGACCTCAATGCCCAAAAAATAGCTCAATCGACCAAGATCAGTCATCTGGAAATGTTGCTGAAGGTGATGCTTAACAAAAACCATATGAGCAGGATCATCACCAGTGATTATCATATCATCCACATAAAGCAACAACAAAGTCCGACCACGAGAGGAAGAGTACACAAACAAAGCGGGATCATGCGGACTAGGCTGAAAACCAGCAGCAATCACAGCAGTACTAAACCGCTCAAACCAGGCCCGAGGAGCCTGTTTGAGACCATAGAGAGCACGCCGTAGGCGACATACCAAACCAGAAGGAGAAGAAAAACCAGGGGGAGGAAGCATATAAACCTCCTGCTGGAGATCGCCGTGAAGAAAAGCATTCTTCACATCAAGCTGAAAAAGACACCACCGTCGAACAGCAGCTACAGCAATAAGAGCTCGAACGGTAGTCATATGAGCCACGGGAGCAAAAGTCTCATCATAATCACGTCCCTGCTCCTGCTGAAAACCACGAGCCACAAGACGAGCCTTGTACCGTTCTACAGAACCGTCAGAGCGAGTCTTAACTTTATAGACCCACTTGCAGGTAATGGGAACAGCACCAGGAGGAAGGGGAACCAAATCCCATGTAGAGGTGCGCTCGAGCGCCTCCAACTCGGCGAGACATAGCAGCCGCCACTCGGGTATTCGGACAGACCTCTCGATAAGAAGGCGGCTCTCGGAGGGCCATTGGAGGGAGGAATAGGGAGGTCAAGAAGGCGAGAGGCTAGATTAAGGCGGTCGGGGGGATGACGATCGCGAAGAGGATAGCGACGTGCGGGGGGATCATCCGAAGGGGATACATCGGAGGAAGCCATTGGCGCCGGGGTGACTGCTCGGGGAAGAAGAGGGGCAGGAATGGGAACTGGGGACGGGAACCCGGACGAGGAGGCTCGGCGGGCAACGGAGAAACAGATGGAGGAGATGAGGGAGGTGGGGATAGAGGAGGTGGTGAGGACACAATGAGAAACTGTACATCGGTCAATGTAGTAGAGGAGTGAGAAGAAGAGGACTTAGAAGGAACAAAGAAAGGACGATCCTCAACAAATGAGACATCACGCGAGATACGGAGGCGACGTGCAACAGGATCATAACACCGATAGCCTTTGTGCTCAGGACTATAACCAAGGAAGACACAAGGAATAGACTGAGCAGAAAGTTTAGTCCTCTCTCGGGGCAAAAGAAGGACATAACACAAGCAACCAAAAACACGAAGATGAGAATAACGGGGTGGACTGGAGAAAAGACACTCCCCTGGACTACAACCCTGAAGAAAGGAAGAGGGTTGAAGATTTATAAGGTAAACATCAGTAGAGACAGCCTCCGCCCAGAGTACGAGCGGTCTCATGAATATGACGATGTTTTCTTTCTGCAGTGCCATTCTGAGCATGGGCACCAGGACAAGAAAGCTGAGGAAGAGTGCCATGGGAGGCGAGAAGCTCACGAAACTCATGAGAAAGATACACCACACCTTAATCGGAACGGAAAGTACTAATGGTAGCGGAAAACTGGGTGCGCACCATACTAGAGAAATCAACATAAACCTTATAAAACTCGGAACGAGAACGCATAAAATAAATCCAAGTGTAACGTGAAAAATCATCAACAAAAATAACATAATAACGATGTCCACCTTTGGAGACAAACGGGGCAGGGCCCCAAACATCCGAATGAACTAATTCAAACGGAGAAACAGACCTAGAAACACTCGAAGGATAAGGGAGTTGTAGCTGTTTGCCAAGCTTACAACCCGAACAAGAATGAGAGCTATCAACTAAGACACGACCTAAAACACCTTGATGAATAAGAGAAGACAGACGAGAACCACTAGGATGGCCAAGACGATGATGCCACTGATGGAAGCGAACAGAAGAAAAACAATGAACAAGTGCAGCTGGTAACGTAGAGGAGGACGGAAGACGAAGATGATCGAGCACATACACCCCACTATGGCGATGGCCAGCTCCAATGAGGGTCCCTGTAAGACGATCCTGCACACGGCAACCAAACTCATCAAAAATAACAAGATAGCCAAGAGAAGCAAGCTGGCTAGCAGAAATAAGATTCATGGAGAGCTGGGGTACAAAAAGCAACATCAGGAATATGAAAATGAGTGGTGTGTAAAAGGCCACGACTAGGGACAGGAAGGGTTGTGCCATTAGCGATAATAACACGAAGATCAGAAGAAAATGGGTGAAGAGAGTGAAGGTGGGTAGCATCATAGGTCATATGAAAAGAAGCTCCAGAGTCAAGCAACCAAGAGGATGAGGAAATACCTGTAGGGGCAGAGGCTACTGATGGATGAGTGGAGACGTCTGATGCATCCTGAGTGAGTACTGGGGCTGAAGAGGGAGACATGTGACTCCGGGAAAGCTGCTGAATAAGCTGCTAAAACTGCTCAGCAGACAACGGACCACCCTGAGATGCTGAGGGTGGGGTGAGGGCTGTGCGCTGCTGTGCTGTTAGCTGAGCCCGTTGTAGCTTGCGACACTCAGTACGAACATGGCCAAGAGCATGGCAGTAATGACACCGAACTGACCGTCGATGGGAGACACTAGAAACTGGTCCCTGAGACTGAGAAAGAGGACGGACAGGAACACTAAGACCTGGAGACGGCAACAAAGGAGCAGTGGTCGGCACTGGGTTCTGCTGGGGAGCAGCAAGAACAGAGTGAGGAGCAGCAGGTGGTGGAACCACATCTAACGACCGAAGACGGGTCTCCTCAGCAAGCACATAAGCCAAAGTATCAGTAACAGACGGAGGTGTAACCCGGTGAAGTAGCTGAGCACGAACAGCCTCGAACTCAGGCCGAAGACGCATGAGAAACTCATAAGTGCGAAGATAATCGCGATCCTGAGCAATTGCAAGACACTGGGCACATGTCGGAGAAGGAGAGGGAGTCATCTCATCACACTGACGCCATAAGTCACTGAGGACGGCAAAGAAATCTGAGACAGAGTGCTCACGCTGATAGGTGCAAGTGATAGTCTGCAGCAAGGAATAGCGCAACGCCTGACTGGAAGGAAGATAAAGTGCGCGCAGATGATCCCAAATCGCCTTGGCTGTAGAAAAATCACAAACAACCAAGCGAATAGGAAGCTCACGGGGCCGACGAGATGATAGCAATGGTACGAGCATCATCCTCGGTCCACTTGAGCAAATCGGGAAGACAGGGGAAAGAGAACGCACCGGTAATCGTAGACGAAGAGGAGCTAGAAAAGGCGTCAGTAGAAGAAACCGGAGGCGGACGGGTACCATCAACATGACCCCAAAGATTAAGTCCGCGAAGGAGCACACGTAGAGTGGAAGACCATGCTTTATAGTTCTTGCCATTAAGCATGACGTCCGCTTTTTGTAGGTAAGAGACCCGAGCGAAGCCATGGAATTTCTACACAAAACACGAGACGGGCACACGGGAGCCGAGGACGGCCGGAGCGCGCGGAGGCCGAGGGCGACACGCGGGGCCGCGTGCGCGCGAGAGCCAAGGGCGGCACGAGGGGCGGGGCCGGGGCCGCGTGCGCACGGGGGCCGAGGGCGGCGCAGGCCGCGTGCACGCGGGGGCCGAGGGTGCAGGCTGGGGCGCGCCGGCGCGGGGTCCGGCGCGAGGGCGCGAGGCGGGGGCCGCGGGCACGCGGGGGCCGAGGGCGGCGCAGCTGCGTGCGCACGGGGCCGAGGCGGCGCGGGCCGGGGCGCCGTTGGAGCGCGGGGCCGGCGGGGGCGGCGGAGCGGGGCCGCGTGCGCGCGGGGCCGAGGGCGGCGCGAGCCTCGGGCGCGCGGGGGCCGACGCACGCGGGCCGAGGGTGGCGCGCGGGGGCCGACGCACGCGGGCCGAGGGCGGCGCGTGGGGGCGGGGCCTGCGCGTGGGGGCGGGGCCTGCGCGTGGAGGCGGCGGGCGGCGCGGTGGGCGGAGGCTGCGAGCCGCGGGTGCGCGGTGGGCGATGGCGGCGGGGCTCGGCGGCCGAGGGTGGCAAGTCGCGGCGGACGAGGGCGAAAAAAAAATTAGGGTTTAGGTTTTGGAAAACCTCTCGATACCATGTTAGGTGGACAAAATCACATTCATTTCATTGATCAATAATGACAATATACAAGGTATATATAGATACACGAGATATACAAATAAGGTAGCTATACGAGATATAGAAATACGTTTGTATACATAGTTGTATTTCCTAACAAAATGAACCTCACACGTCCCCCAAGTTGAAACACACATATGCTTGAAGTGAAAAAGAAATAAATTCTTTGCTTGTTTCATTTGCACTTATTTTGTAATCAAAATATACCCTTGATTTTTTTGGGCGGTTAATATTAGAGGCCTCCCCAAATGGAAGTCATAAACTTAGAAGACCTGAAGACATGTAAAAAATAAACAAAAAATGAATTTGTGACCCAAAGTCATATCTGATTTTTTTTTTTCCAATTGTTGAATTCAATCTTGAGCCTACATATATCATATTGAAAATGGGTAACTTCACTATTTGCATAATGTAAGATAATAGAGAGGCAAACTAGTAATTCAATTAAAATTCGAAACAAAATAAACATTTTGATCTCTATTTCAACTTTATAGAGACTTTAATGCCGATAGAGTTCTTTCTCATGTTGAGCTCCACTGACATTTCAACCCACTTCGGCAAGGATTGTATGACATCAGTGGCATAGATCATAATGCTCCACACAATTCCATCTTCAACCGATACGACCTTGTCCAATCCAGATAAGTAAGTTGAGATGAGTCCTGATCAGATGGCCTTGGATCATCATCGATCCTGTCAAAGACAACAAATGTTAGGACGAGAGAGAGTGAGTGATGCGGAACCTGACATGGCTGGGAAAAGCAATTTGATCAGTATAGCATATATATATTAGGGAGAAACTGTACAATCAAAGTCACCAAACGATGTTTTTCCCTTAAAATACTGTAGTACCAATAATATAGCTCTTGCACTGTAGCACTCAAAAATTAAAAATATGTAATTTACACGGGTGAAAATACTATACCAGCCATACAACTTTTTGTTTTTGAATTTTGAGGATCAAATCTTCCTCTTTTTTAGTACAAATTTTAAGATCTAATTAACACAATAAAACATCAAACAACAACAAGCAAGACTACAATTTAGTTTGGAAAACTCTTTAAATCAAGGGAAAAACCACGGGACTCTTTAGAACCACTTGAAATTTTTTTCACTCTGTCAACAAAAGATTACAAAGTCTTTTTTAGGTTAAACTAAAGGTACACATACCAAATGACAACCACATTCACAAGCATTATCATCATCATGGATAGATAACAAACACCAAATGGGGATCAAAAGAAAAATTAAACCGAATCAATATAAAGAAATTCTTGCAAGGATTCTTTACCCGGAATTTCAGTGAGATCCATGGTTGTCCGATCTTCTTGCCCTAGCTCAGCCTCTTTTTTCTCTTCCATTATTGGTTTTTACTCTGATGAATATTCTCAATTTTTCTCTCTTCAATATAATTTCAACAGTAATCTATTGTTAATATAGTTTTTTTTTAATTGTGGAGAAGAACCCCACTTATGAAACAGACCCCACTAGCTGTTGGTTAAATATAGGCAGCCACCTAACCCATTGTTAAGCATACTTATCCTCACCTAATCCTCACATAATCATACAAATGTTTCCCTATAAATAGAGGGAGAATGAAAGCTCTCTACACAGCCTCAACAATTGAGAGAAGAGTAAGGGTGAGGGTGAGGGTGAGAAAATGGGAAAAATAGTGGGAAAAATATTTTGAGAGTTTGTGTTGCTTTTGTTACAGGAGAGAATTAGTTGGTATTTTTCCTGTTAACAGAAAGCTTGTAGCTCTTCTTTTTACCACTATAGTAAATTCTTCTATCTTACCCGTGGTTTTTACCCTGATTTGTTTAAGGGTTTTCCACGTAAAATCTGTGTCTATCATCTTTATCTTTCATCTTCAAGTACTTATGCTGCGACCCTGCTCCACTCAGTTCCCTTTATTCCACAACAAGTGGTATCAGAGCTAGCTTTGGGTGTATATATATATTTACTTATTGTATGCTCTGTTGCTGCCACTAATAGTGGATCCTCCACATCAGAAAATAAGTTTGATTATTATTTACCCATTGAAAGAACTTATTACTACCCATCAAGCAATTTATTACAGAAGCAATGGTAGCAAAGTTTGAAATAGAGAAATCCAACGAGAGTAATTTCTCGTTGTGGAAGCTGAAGATGAAAGCTATCCTGAGGAAGTATAATTGCTTAGCGGCTATCAGTGAAAAGCCAACTGAGGTTAAAGATGATAAGTGGAATGAGATTGACGGGAACGCCATAGCAAATCTTCACCTCGCACTTGCTGATGGAGTTCGATCAAACATAGAAGAGAAGAAAACGGCGAAGGAGATCTGGGATCACCTCACCAAACTCTATGAGGCCAAGCCACTCCACAACAAGATTTTTCTTAAAAAGAAACTCTATACTTTATGTATGGTGGAATCCACTTCAGTGACGGAGCACCTGAACACCCTAAATACTCTATTTTCCCAACTCACATCATTGGGACATAAAATAGAGGTAGGTGAACGTGCAAAGCTTCTACTCCAAAGCTTGCGAGATTCTTAATTATGATCAACTCATCATCAACTTGACAAACAATGTCCCCACGGACATTCTAGTCTTCGACGACATTACAGCTGCTATTCTGGAGGAAGAGAGTCGGCGCAATAACAAGGAAGACAGGTTGGCAAATTCGCATCAAGCGGAGGTTTTGGTGGTGATGAAAGTAAGATCAATGGAACGTGGCCCCAGTGGGAGCTACAATAATGGCAAATCAAAGTCAAGGAGTAAGAAAACTTTCAAGTGCTACAATTGTGGCAAGAAAGGTCACTTGAAGAAGGATTGTTGGAGTCTAAATAAGAAAGACTCCAATCTTCAAGGAAATGTTGCAAGCATCTCAAATGATAGAGAAGCCATGGTATGTGAAGTAGCAACACACACAGGGAAAATGTTTGCTGATGTTTGGCTTCTAAACTCAGCGGTAACCTTTCATATGACTTCCAGAAAAGAATGGTTTTATCACTATGAACCTATTTCTGGAGGTTCTGTGTATATTTGCAACGATCAAGCTCTGAAGATCGTTGGTATTGGCACCATCAAGTTGAAGATGTATGATGGCATGATCTGGACTATACAAGAAGTCCGACATGTGGAGGGGCTGACGAAGAACTTGTTGTCTATTGGATAACTTGATGATCTTGGGTGCAAGATTGAAGTTCAGAACAAGATTATGAAAATAATTCGAGGTGCGCTTGTATTAATGAAAGGAGACAAGATAGCTGCAAACTTGTATATGTTGAAAGGAGAGACTCTGCAAGAAGGAGAATCTTCAGTTGCTGCAAGTAGTCTAAGTGAAAAGCGTGCAATAACATGGCACAAGAAACTCGAACATATTAGTGAGCAAGGAATAAAGATTCTTACAGAGAGAAATCTACTTCAAGGTCTCATAAAGGTAACACTACCCTTTTGTGAGCATTGCATTGTCAGCAAGCAGCATCGACTAAACTTCAACACATCTAATTCTAGAAGCAAAGTAATTCTAGAATTGATTCACTCTGATGTGTAGCAAGCACCAGTTGCATCCCTAGGAGGAGCAAATTATTTTGTATCATTTATTGATGATTACTCCAGGAGATGTTGGGTGTATCCTATCAAGAGGAAGGCGGATGTGTTTCAAGTCTTCAAAACTTACAAAGTGCGAGTAGATCTTGAATCTGGCGAGAAGATCAAATGTTTGAGGACAGATAATGGAGGAGAATACACTGGCAAAGAATTTGATGAATTTTGCAAACAAGAAGGCATCAAAAGGCAGTTCACTACAGCATACACTCCTCAACATAATGGAGTGGCAGAGCGGATGAAAAAGACCCTGTTGGAGAGAATAAGGGCAATGATGGGAGCTGCAGGCCTAGACAATAAGTTTTGGGCAGAAGCAGTCAGCACCGCCTGCTATGTGGTGAATCGGTCTCCATCAACTGCAATAGAGTTGAAGACACCGATAGAGATGTGGACTGGTAAGCCAGTTGACTATTCAAACCTTCATATATTTGGAAGTCCTGTATATGTGATGTATAATGCCCTAGAAACTACAAAGCTGGATCCAAAATCCAGAAAATGTATGTTCTTGGGATATGCTGATGGAGTAAAGGGGTATCGCCTGTGGGATCCCACTGCCTACAAGGTTGTGATCAGCAGAAATGTTGTCTTCATAGAAGACAAAGGAGAAGAGTAAGAAAATTGTGAGAGCACGGAGACTACTACTGTACAGGTAGAAAAGGAAGCTGAAGCTATACAAGAGCATGCTGAACAAGAGCCAGCTGAATATGAAGTCCCAGAAGTTCGGCGGTCAACTCGTTCAAGAAAGATACCAGGTTGGCACTCTGACTATATTATGGAAGGGAATATTGCATATTGCTTTCTAACTGAGGATGAAGAACCATCAACTCTTCAAGAAGCACTGAGTAGTTCAGATGCATCTCAGTGGATGGCAGCAATGCAAGAAGAAATTGAAGCCCTTCATAAAAATAGGGCATGGGAGCTGGTATCATTACCACTAGGAAGGAAAGCTATTGGCAACAAATGGGTCTACAAGATCAAGAGCAATGGTGATGATCAAGTAGACCGCTATCGTGCCAGATTGGTGGTCAAAGGATATGCTCAGAAAGAAGGTATTGACTTCAATGAAATATTTTCACCTGTGGTTCGACTTACAACAGTCCGAGTAGTATTAGCGATATGTGCTACTTTCGACTTGCATCTTGAGCAGTTGGATGTAAAGACTGCATTTCTTCATGGAGATCTTGAAGAAGAAATTTACATGCTCCAACCAGAAGGATTTGAAGAACAAGGTAAAGAGAACTTGGTTTGCAGGTTGAACAAATCTCTGTACGGGCTAAAGCAGGCGCCAAGATGTTGATACAAGAGATTTGATTCCTTCATCATGAGCCTTGGATACAACAGACTTAATGCAGACCCTTGTGCATATGCCAAGAGGTTTGGAGAAGAAGATTTTGTCTTCTTGTTGTTGTCATTTGACGACATGTTGGTTGCAGGCCCCAACAAAGATCGTATCAAGGAGTTGAAGGTACAGTTGGCTAGGGTATTTGAAATGAAGGACGTGGGACCAACAAACAAGATTCTAAGGATGCAAATTCACCGAGACAGAAATAATAAGAAGATTTGGCTTTCGCAGAAGAATTATCTGAAGAAGATCTTGCGACGCTTTAACATGCAAGATTGTAAGCCAATTTCTACCCCACTTCTTATTAATTTCAAGTTATCCGCAAGTATGAGTCATAGCAATGAAGAAGAAAGGATAGAGATGTCTCGAGTATCGTATGCATCAGCAGTGGGAAGCCTAATGTTCGCCATGATCTGTACAAGACCGGACATTGCACATGCAGTGGGAGTGGTAAGTCGGTACATGGCGAATCCTGGTCGAGAGCATTGGAGTACTGTTAAGAGGATTCTCAGATATGTAAAGAGAACCTCAGATGTTGCATTATGTTATGGGGGATCAGATTTTACTATGAATGGGTATGTTGATGCTGATTATGCAAGGATATTGATAAAAGCAAATCCACTACAGGATATGTGTTCACACTAGCTGGAGGAGCTGTGAGCTGGGTTTCCAAACTGCAGTCACTCGTTGCTACATCAACAACAGAAGCAGAATATCTAGCAGCTACACAAGCTACTAAAGAAGTAGTGTGGTTGAAGATGGTGCTGGAAGAACTCGGGTACAAACGAGAAAGCATTTCTCTATTTTGTGACAATCAGAGTGCTTTGCATCTTGCAAAGAACCCAGCATTTCATTCCGAGACCAAACATATTAGAGTTTAATACCACTTCGTTCGTGAGAAAGTGGAAAAAAGAATAATGGATATGCAGAAGATTCATACAAGTGACAACCTAGCAGATTTTCTAACAAAAGCAATCAACACCGACAAGTTCAAGTGGTGTCGATCCTCTTGTGGTCTGACAAAGACGTAAGCAACATCAAGTGGCAAGCTAGAGAGAATGGTGTGAAGATCTGATTGACTATCAATCATATCTTCAAGTGGGAGAATGTTGGTCAAATATAGGCAGCCACCTAATCTTACCTTTCCCACATAACCCATTGTTAAGCATACTTATCCTCACCTAATCCTCACATAATCACACAAATATTTCCCTACAAATAGAGGGAGAATGAAAGCTCTCTACACAGCCTCAACAATTGAGAGAAGGGTGAGGGTGAGGGTGAGAAAGTGGAAAAAATAGTGGAAAAAATATTTTGAGAGTTTGTATTGCTTTTGTTACAGGAGAGAATTAGTTGGTATTTTCCCTGTTAACAGAAAGCTTGTAGCTACTCTTTTTACCACTATAGTAAATTCTTCTATCTTACCCTTGGTTTTTACCCTGATTTGTTTAGGGGTTTTTTACGTAAAATCTGTGGCTATCATTTTTATCTTTCATCTTCAAGTACTTATGCTGCGACCCTGCTCCACTCAGTTCCCTTTATTCATAATACTAGCTAACTCAACAATATATATATATATGAACATTAGTCCTTGCAGCAAGGTTTTAATTCATTAACGTGTCACCCACAAACTCCATTTTAGTTTGATAAATTTTCTCACTTGTATCACACTCAAATTTCTTGTTCCCCATAAAAGCACGATGAATATCGTTCTTCACAGCCAACTGGCGTTCAAATTCTACATTTTTTTTTACGAAACAAATATTAAATTCATATCCCCATAAATTCAATGAGACAAAAGAGAAGTCAAATCATAGGTTTTGATGACTTCTAGACCATTCCATCATCGTCCAGCTTGATCATACGGTCCTGATTCACCTTCTAGAGAGTCCCGGCGGCGATCTTTTCTCAATCATCCAAAAGCATGCCCGGTGCCCACCCCAGCACGTGGCTGAACAGAGATGACGACGAACGAATTCATTGGCGTTTCCTACTCTCCTATATTTAGTATAAAAAAATTATTTTGAACATATTATGTGCTAAAAAGTTGTTTTTGATATGAACTTAAAATAATAATCATAATTACAATATTAATTAATACATACAACATATTGATAAATATTTATTATTAAGTGAAAATATGTTATCTTAATTAATACTCTCATTATTTTAAAATAAAAAATTATTTTGAAGTTTTTCAAAATAGTCATTATTACAAAAAAATCTTTGGTCGGCTGATATTAGTCTCACAACAAAAATTGGTTTTTAAGAACTCTCATTGATCAAAATTCAAAACGTGCCTAACACAAAGATACAAGACAGGATATCTGACTTCAAGAATATGTTTGCACCTCAATTCGTTTGTTTATAGGGGTAGTGCATTGAATGATAAATTTTTGGTGGTGTGTATGCTCTTGACATATCTATTTTGTCATAAAAAAAAGGTTTATAATATTAGTATTTATTTAGTTATTTTTTAATTTTATTATATTTTAATTTTTTAAGTTATATAATTAAAAAAGTCATATTCTACCGGTTACTAAAAAAAATATTTAGTCCTTTCATTTGATTTGATTTTATTCTAAAATTTAATATCATTCTAATTGTTGTGCAAGCGCTTGAACAAAAGAGAATGGAAGTAGCATTAGTTAAATCAAATTCAATATAATTCTCAAATAAAAGCTTTTCGGAGAAATGGGGTTATTTTTCATCTATTTCTATGGGTAAGTATTTTAGTAAGGCATCAAACTATAGTAAATTTTTATTTTGAGATAAAAATTTCAATTTGAATCAAATTAGTTACCCAACTTCACTTTATTTTACTAGATAGTCACACAAAATTTTTGATTGAATCCATCCTCGCCTACAACCGGCCAAAAGGGAAAGGACCTTTCCTTTATCTCTGGGGGTAGGACGTAAATACTGAATTTTTTATATTAGCATGTAGAAAACATGTTGACTTGATATACCATTGATGGACTATTTTGATTTAAATTAAAATTCAGATACTAAAATAAAAATAAACCTTGCTTTCTTACCCAAAAAAATTACCCTAATTCATATAGATGAGAATTTTTTTTGGTATTTAAGATTTTAAATATATGGAGATACACAATATCAATTCCCTTAGTGACGACACGTGGCATGTATTCTGGTTTCCCGACCATATTAGTAAGCCCAGTGACCTCGCCACCGCATCATCTCTGGAGTTCTCGACTCCGTTTCGCCAATGGCGGCTGAAGAGAACGGCGAGGACTGTTCCGGTGCCGGATCTCCTGCCGTGCTCAAAGGGACTGACTATTCGCTCCCTTGGACGCTGGTGGCGCTGGCGCTGTGGCTAGGGACCATTCACTTCAACGTCGCCCTGGTTCTCTCTGCTCTTCTTTTCCTTCCTTCCCGTCTCGCGCTGGCGTCAGTGATCCTATCTCTTCTGGTTTTTGTTAATGTAGTCTATTGATTCTCTGATTGAATCTTGGTGATCACTCTTTCAGGGTGCTCGCTTTGCTGGTGTTCTTCATCGTGATTCCGTTGAATGATAGGAATAGGTTAGGAAGGAGGCTGGCGAGGTGTGGATTTCTATGGTTTTTGTTTGATTATTTTGGGTTTTGAAGTTAGTTTGTTTTTGGTTTGAATGGAGCTTTGCACCTTTTTATCCTCGAGCTCTGAAAAAAATGGTGGTTTTTTTTGTGGCTGCTTTTAGTGGTTTTTTGGGAGGGGTATTTATACTTTTTATTGTATGATTTCAAGTTACTTAGAGAATCTATGGTTGCTTTTCTTTTCTTTTTTCACCTTTATTGGATTTTTTTTGGGGTTTATTCTCAATTTTAAAGTTCCTTTCTTTTTTGGTGGATGATGATGTAGATTTATATGCAAGTATGCCGTGGGTTACTTCCCGCTGACTCTTCATGTTGAGGACTTCCAGGCGTTTGATCCGAACCAGGCTTATGGTGAACTCTCTTTCTGTACTTAATTTTGTTATTTTCTGATTAACTTTTAGTAGTTTCCGATTCCATGTAGATTTTTTTGGGTCTTTTGATCTTGAGTTGGCATTTGAGTGGCTCTGGGAAGTTTTTGCGGATGATTCAATTGGATTTTTAGTTTAGAGTTTGATCCATAAATGTACGCTTTCTGTTCCTTCTTTGAAATGTTGCTCCTTGAGGTTGGCTTTTTTGGGGTAAAAGAGTGATTTTGGTTGAGTGATTCAAGTGCTATCATATTGAATCTTAATATTCTTTTGCATCCAAATTTTCTGGAATATTGTGTTAATTTATTCCACTTTTCTGGTTGTTCGATTGTTTACTTTATAGCTAGGATTGTTAATGTCGTTTGCATGGTCTGGTTTGTCCCCTTACAAGTGAAGCTATTTCATGTTTTTTTACTGGAGTTTTACATTCTTATATATCTGCTTTGCATTTATTCTTTTGAAAGTATGATTTAGTTTGTTTGGATTGGTTTGCATGCAGTTTTCGGTTATGAGCCACATTCAGTTTTGCCAATTGGAGTTTGTGCGCTTGCTGATCATACTGGTTTCATGCCCCTGCCAAAGATCAAGGTCCTTGCTAGCAGTGCTGTAAGGTCTTCTGCCATGTTCATAGTCATGAACCAAATATCTTAGAAGATCATGGTACAGAGCTCACAATTTTGCTATTATTGAATAATTTTGTCAGGTTTTCTACACACCATTCCTGAGGCAGATATGGACATGGTTAGGGCTTATCCCAGCGACAAGGAAAAATTTCTACAAGTACTTGGAAGCTGGTTATAGTTGCATCATTGTGCCAGGCGGTGTGCAAGAAATGCTCCATATGGACTATGATACCGAGGTAACAATTTTGTACTTTGTGCGTTAGCTTCCATCAGTATGATAAATATTATACTGTCTTCTCTTTATGGAATTTTAGTCTTCCCAATGATAGGCCTGTGTTCTATAATGACCTAACCAAGACATGGGATAGTGGTGTAGATAGTCTGGAAATCAATTTAAATCAATCACTTGTAGTATTTCTTTAAGGAAAAATATTTATCTTTTGGTATTTGAGGGATATCTTTTTTCTGAAGCTCTCTTGTGACAAGACAGATGTCCTTGTATTGGTTTCTCACAAGAAATGTATATGTTCTTATTGACCTCTTTGGATGAATGCTACTGATTTTCTTACTTAGCAATCACAACCACTGCTGGTAGGACCCTCCACATCCTGGGCCACTTATTTTAGCAGATATGTTCATTGATATCAGGTTAAGTTGAGAAGTGTGATATCTGCCAAGTTGCTATAAAAGGCATATCAACGGAAGAGTTTGTATCAATGACAACTGTATATGTGGCAAACGAACTTATGCACCAAAGAAAGCAAACTCTATTCTTATATCTGTATGAAAGATGGCTAAGCATATGGCATCCCTTGCAGTCAAATATGGAGAGATGGAATGATAGAAACTGGCCTCATCCTTGTTCTACTATCTCAAGCAGTTTAAGCTTCAATTAATCCTTCAGAGTTTGCAAACGTGCTTTAAAAATAACAAGATAATGATCATCAAAAAGCTCTGGTTATATGGTTTGGGAAGTCATAGAGATCATTTTTACTTGTTAGCCATTACAATCATAGAAGCTCATTAGTCATAATATTCTGGATGTAAGTAAACCTATCAGAACAGACTGAAGGGATGAAGTTTAGATTTGTGTTTAATATCTTTTGCACGTGTTTGCCCTAATTTACTTGAAATATGATTTGGGGGACTCCAAAATATGGGAGAGAGATACTGGGATCATTGTTGGAATGAATATTAATAACATTCTATTAAAGGATTAAACTTGTGGTTGGGTGTAGCACTTCTTGCGCCTAATTTTGGTATATGATTGAGGTAAATTATTTTCTGGAAAATAAAACATACTGGAAGGAACTAGTTTTGGTTATGCTTCATATAAAAAGCATGACTTTTCTGTACTTTTACAATTTACTTTCTTGTAGAATCATTTGAGTTTGGCTATGTTTCATTTAAAGGGCATGACTTTTCAGTACTTTTACATTTACTTCTTGTAAACTCATTTGAGCTATTTAGTTTTGATTCATGGCCAGTTAAACTGTGTTGGACATATGTTTTTCATTTACTACTTTAGTATCTTCCTTGTTGTCTCAGGAGTGTAGTTTTTTTGGTGTGATATTTGAACCATTGGGCCATGGCCTATATTCTTCTTCCTTCTAAACTTACCAAACCCGTCTGAAATCATGTAGTTAGTGAAGGGCTTTCGTATTTCTGTAACAATTCATCCTTCTATGACTTTGATATTTTTCCCTCATCTTTCATAATTTCCGTGTATTTGTTAAAGCCTCTGGAAATTTCTTTTCCCAGTGGTCTGGTAACACCTTTGTTGGATCTGATGTACAGGTTGCTTTTCTCAAATCAAGGAAGGGATTCATACGGATAGCTATGGAGACAGGTCGACCATTAGTTCCTGTTTTCTGCTTTGGGCAGGTAATTAGCTTATGTTGTTATGCTATATCTCCGCACAAACTGAATTGCCGATACAAGTCTAGTTGTCATCAGTAGTGCATCATATGCTATGTTTGATTGTAATTGATAATAATGCGATATTATTTCCATTCTTTTTGTACTTCCTTTGCCAACACCAAAATGGATGACTTGCTAATTTTTTTCAATGTATTGTCCTCTTTTGAGTGTACGATATTTAACCCAGTTAGATCCATCTTTACTATATCAACCTTTCTGCATTATCTAGATTAGGATGGACATCTCAAAAATGTGGAGGTTCCTTTATCTCTCTTCATGCACATGCTCGGTCATGTTCTCTGTTGTTTATAAGTTAAACTAATCTTTGAGTTGAATACTGATTTCAGATATTCATGTAACAATAGTTGCATTTCGTTTATAATTCAACAGTTACATTACATTTATAATTTCCTTCTTTTCTTGGCTGCCAGAGCTATGTTTACAAATGGTGGAGACCGGGTGGCAAACTGCTTGTTAACATTGCCCGAGCAATAAAGTTTACTCCAATAATCTTCTGGGGGAGATTCGGGTAATTAGTCGTTAGCTTTGAAATTTTCCACATGTTTTCAATTCCTTTAGAACATCCATTCATTAAAAACCTGCATGTGCTTCTTCTTTTAGAACACCCATACCTTTCCAACACCCAATGCATGTGGTGGTGGGGAAGCCTATTGAACTAAAAAAAATCCCAAACCAACCATGGATGAGGTATGTAAGCCTAGCAACCTTGCAATTTAACTCATTAAATGCAAAACCATGGACCAAGGCTTAAAATTTGTGTCAATCAGGTTAATGAAATCCATGAACAGTTTGTTGTTGCCTTACAAGATCTCTTTGAGAAGTACAAGGCCAAAGTCGGCCATCCTGATCTCCGCTTGAGAGTTCTATGACATGAGAACAACTACGTACAAGACGCGCATATCTACTCTTAATTTGATCATACAGGGCTCTCACAGGCATCTCACTTGTACTCATTGTTTCTACTACATTATCTGTACTTTATTATTATGCTTTACAATGAAAATACATCTCCTGATTTTGCCTGGGCGTCCCCTTTCTGTATTACTAGTCCGACAATGATGCAGAAAACAAACACATCATAATAAACAGAATGGACCTCAATAAGCGAAAATTCCGGACAGGTTCAGTGGCCGAGTTGTATGTAGTTAATTCATTTATTAGATTAGCCGAACTTACAGGAAATCATCAATTAAAGCCTAATTACAGCATTATTGACAACCAACCGTTTAATGATTGAACACAATTGGTTTGTATTTATTTACTTGGCTAATCTTACACGTAAGGAAAGAAAAAGGAAACATGTAGACAGTCTACAAATGCAGAGCTGAGATCCGGAGTTTGAGAGAATCTTGTTGATCTTTCCTTTTCACCGGCGCTATAATTTCTGCAGGCTGTGAGATTTCATTCCTCTTCATTTAAATGAAAACTTTTATTTGGCAGTGGAAGGTGGGTGGCAGTTCGAGCAGGCAGGTCGGGGTTGGTGCACCATAACCGATCATTATAGTTTATAATATATATATATATATGAAAATAATACATTTGGTACAAGCCTAGCTTAATGGTTCTAACCGTCAACTAACACAATATTTTATTATTAATTTTTTTCATCTATTTTATTTCCATTTATTTATTTATTTTATATATTTTGATAAATATGGGTGAGTCACCTATTAGGCATGGACACTAGTGAAAAGGTGAGTTTTACAACTCCTGTGGCTTTTATTTGTGCTTTTTTTAGCACAACGAACACACATTATGCAAAAATCTTATGGCAATAAACTAAAATCTTATTTGTGCTTTTTTGTGTTATTTGTGTATTTAATCTTTTTATTTTAGTCTCTTCTTCATGTTTCTCCTCATCAATTCTTTTTTTTAACATTTGTTGTAAAACTCTATTCATAACACCAATTCTTCTTTAATGAATTAAGGTGTTGTTTGGTTGCAACTAATGAAATGGGAGTCATTACTTACATTGGACATTACCTTGTTTGAATGTGGAGTAATAGGAGTGAGAGAGGAGTGGGTGAGAGTGAGTAAGGAGTGAAGGGGGGGGGTGAGAGAGGAGTGAGCAATCCTCTCAAAAATGGGAGGATTGCTCATTCCTCCTCACTACTTGGGGAGAAATACCTATTATACCCCTCTTTTTTAATAATTTAAATCATAATTATTTAACATAATAATTAAATAAATAATGAAAATAATTAAATTGAAAATAATAATAACTAATAATTAAAATAATAATTTAATTCAAATAATCTTATTTCATAATTTAAATTATAATTAATTTACATAATAATTAAATAAATAATGAAAATATTTAAATTGAAAATAATGATAACTAATAATTGAATTACATTAACTAATAATTAAAAATAATAATCTAATTCAAATAATAAGTAAATAGATAATTTTAATAATACTTAATAATTTAAGCCCAATATTTAATTCAAATAATTAATTATAATAATGAAAAATAATATTTTGTTTTAGATTTGATAGACTAAAGTGAAATATATATTTATAACTATTAATTTATTTTAATATTTAAATATTTTTAAAAATATAATTGGCAAATATCATTAATATATATATAACACTATTTATTTATATAAAAAGGTATAATATTCATTTTATCATATTTTTTTTCCACTTTTCTCATTCCCAATAAACTAATTCTCCAATCTTTCCAAGCAAATATAGTTTTCATTTACATACTTTTTCCAATCCTTCTCATTTTTATTACTCTTCCACTCCTCTCTACTTTTCACTCCTTGCAACCAAACGCCACCTAATATAGTGGGGAAGAAATAAATAATGAAAGAAGAGGAATGGCAGTAAGTCAACAATAGCTTAGTAGTTAAAAAGCAGGACCAAATAAAAAAAAACAAAATAGCAAAATACAAGAAAAATGCGAATGACTTTTTTTTTTTTTGTTAAAAGAACCTAGAAGGCTGATTTATTAAAACAGAGCAAACAAATACAAAAAGCAAGGACAGAAGAGAAAAAAAACAACAAAACGACAAAGACTAAAGAGAAAGAGTCAAAACAAATTAAAACCAAAAGATTTTAAGCTCTTCATTAACCATCTAGGTAGATCTCTACCTTGATGAAAAAGAGAAAGATAAAGATTGGAGATGTTGTGGCTTCCTAAAGAGAATGATGGAGTACACCATTGCCGAGGGATCAGGTGAGTGTGAAGATGAGTGATAGCATCAAAAGAAAGACTGAGATCTTCAAGACGAGCCAATGAACGCCAATCCAAATAAGAGTTGTCACCATGGATGACTGCATCAAGTTGGTGGCTGGAGTGGAAAACATGCCATGGGGTCAGCCCGTACCAACAAGAGCTTTGAAGACTAATGATCACTGCAGTCAGCTCTGCATCAATTATAGAAGTTGCTTTTATAGGACAACAACCTGCCAATAAGACATTATAGTTATAATCTGCAACAATAAAACCAATCCCCCCAATTGACAGATCCCTTGCACAGAAGGCAGCAGTAAAAAGAAAAGGGCTATCTGACGGGGTGAAATTGGAGATGAGTAGATTTCCTCCTCTTTGATTAGGAGAAGTACAGCTGTACTCTTGAGTTAAAGCAAGGGCTTTCATGTGTACATTTGCAAGATCTGGAGGCTCATTATTGAAGATAGCTTTGCAGCGAGCTTTCCACAAATACCAGGCAGTGGCTGAGATTAGAGATTTGATGAAGTTTGGATAATTCAAGGAGCCATTAGTCAGCCAATCACTAGAAGAGAAACCATGAGGAAAGGTGATATTCTTACCAACCAAATTACTAACATTAAGCCAAACAGATTGAGATTTATGACAATGAAAGATGATGTGTTCAGCAGTTTCAAAAGTCAGACCACAAAAAATGCAGAATTCTTGGGGTCCAATATTCAAGGAATGCAAGAAATCTGTGGTTTTAAGTTTACCTTTCAACAAAATCCAGATGAAATGTTTAATTATGGGAGCTATTTTCAAGGACCAAAGAGAGATCCAGCCTTTCCAAACAACAGAGTCCAAGTTTTGAGACCTAATATGTCTGTAGACAGTGGCTGCTAATTTGTTGTTATAAGATTTGGGAAATCAAACCCAAACAGAGTTAATGTTTGAGTTAACAGATCCAAATCTAATTGCATATGAATTATTCCAATCACCAAAGGTAGAGATGAACATGGAAAGGTTCCAATGAGTATCAAGTAAAAAATCCGAGATATTGAGAGAGTTGTGATCCACATCCATGTTAAGATAAGTCGGTTTGAAAGCTAAAGGAATATCCGAGTGCCAAGGATCATATAAAAAAGAAGTTTGAGCGGGGTTTAAACTTTTAATCCACATAAAGGGTCGAAGATGCAAAGAAGTATGACATAAGCTTCTAAAAAACCAGGAGCATTGACCTGGGATGTTGTCCTTCCAAATATTGAAAGAGCCATATTTAAGGTGAAGGACATCCACCCAGATACAATCCTGATTATTAATATAAGAAAAAACATCCTTAGCCATCAAAGCTATTCTAGAAATTCTGAGATCTTTGATAGAGAGTCCCCCCTCGGCCCGATCAAGTGTAGTGTCCTTGAAGTTTACTAGATGGATGCCACTTGCTATGGACACTCTTGGACCAAAGAAATTTCCTAGCTCTTGAATTAATTTTGTCCGAGATTGAAACTGGAACAGGGGTAGACCGACAGATAGTAGAGAGGAATGGTGAGAATAGAAGAGTTGATAAGGGTAACTTTATGCATGAGAGATTTTGGCTTTGTGCCGGTTTACTATAATGTTGTTGACCTTATCCACCATCGAATTAAAGAAAGAGACAGCAATGCGCTTAGGAGAAATGAGAATGCCCAAGTACATGAAAGGGAAGGAACCAACCTTAAAAGAAAGGATGGTGCTAATGCTTTTAGCCAGTCTTTTGTTAAAACGGGTAGGAAAGTAAATGTTGGACTTCACATTGTTAGGATTTTGACCCGTTAAAGAATTATAAATGTCAAGACAAAGGCGGATGTTTCTAGCAGTCTTCCTAGTAGCGGAGGAAATTAAGAGAAGGCCATCCGCAAACATAAGGTGGTTAAAATTATAGTGAAGGTTTGGATGAAAACCAGGAATCATACTGTTTCTCTGAGCAAAGTTGAGGAGGGCAATGAGATTTTGAGAAACGAGAATGAAAAGATAGGGAGAGAGGGGGTCCCCTTGCCTTATTCCTCTACGAGGAGAGAAATAAGAGGAGGCCTGCCCATTGATGAGAAGAAAGAAGGAGGTTGACTCAAGACATGCCTTGATCCAAGAAATCCAAGAGCTAGGAAATTTCATAATGGTTAAGGTGGCCAGAATAGCATTCCAAACTAGAGTATCAAAAGCTTTTTCTATATCAACTTTAATTAACATCCTAGGGGGGTTGCCAAAATCTCTATCTAAAGAACAAACAATTTCCTGGACAGTGATGATATTATCAAAAACATTACGATCAGAAACAAACCCACATTGCTCTTTACCAATAAGAGAAGGAAGCACGATTTTAAGCCTGTTAGCTAACAGCTTGGCAATAATCTTATAAGAGACGTTGCAAAGAGAAATAGGCCTAAAGTCAGTGACCAATCTAGGATTGTGCTTCTTGGGGATAAAAGTAATGAAAGTTTTACCCCAAGACTTAGGCATAGAAGAAGTAGTGAGAAAATAATTAACAGCAGAAAGCAGTGAATCACTTACCTCGCTCTAGAAAAAACGAAAAAATTCAGCATTCAGGCCGTCAGGACCAGGGCTCTTACCGGCAGGAAGAGAAAAAACAATCTGGTGGAGCTCTTCCTTAGTTGCTTCCCTTGTGAGGAGGATCTCATCTTGCATGGAAATGGAATTGTGATCAGAGGGAAGAGCATTTAGAATATCTGTGAAACTGTTAGGAGAAAAATCATTCCAGAGATTATTGTAGTAATCCAAGAAAACATTAACAATATTAGACTGTTCAGTGAAGCTGGAACCACTGGCATCCATAATATGAGAGATGGATTTAAAATGCTTGCGAGTACGAACAGTATTGTGAAAAAAAGTAGAGTTGTTATCCCCATTATTAACCCAATCTAATCTAGCTCGCTGAGCCCACTTAATAGTGTTCTGCCTCTGGAGGGCAGCATATTTCCTGTGTAACATCAAGAGCTCAGAGTTAGTATTATCATCAGTATCATTGGCGCTATCAAGATGTTCCAGATTAGAAATTGCATTTTCAGTATCAGTGAGCTGATTTTCCAAGGGGTTGAAATCATTCAAACGCCAATAAATAAGATTTTTTTTAGTACGACCAATAAGGTGAGAAAAAGCATGCATAGGATTAGAATGAGGAGAAAACTTCCAAAGCTTCCTCGACCGCACGATGACAACCGAGATAATCTAACCAATAATTGTCAAAGTGAAAAATTTTATTTTTGAGAAAGTTGCGAGGAATAGCTTTCAAAAGAAGGGGAGCATGATCGGAAAACGTACGAGGAAGGTGAGTAATGGTATAAGAATCAAAATTGACGGTCCAAAGAGAATTTACCGGACACTGTCTAGACGGGCCCATCGGCGAATGACTTTTGAATAGCCGGTGGAAAGGAAGAACGAGTTATTACTAACTCAAAAGTATCTACCACACACTTAGTTTATAGGTATAATGGCTTTGAATAATAATATACTGCTTGTTTAAAATCTATGAAGAGTAGTTAAGCCGTACGTAATACTAGCTTAACATATCTACTACTAGCTGCTTATCCACTTTTATTCTTAGCTAATCGCTTAAAGATGTTGGTTATCTGCCCATACTGCAAGTGAATCTTTCTCTTATTCACAAGCTACCTGCTTAGAAATAAATGTCCACTGCTCACTCAAATTGTAAGTGTACTTACTTGAACATAACGAAACAAATGTTGACATATTAATACTATCTTCTAATTAAATGTAAAGGATAATTGATTATATATAAATTTAAATATAATTTGGAGCATAAATTAACATCGGTTTCACTTTGGAATGTGTAAATAAATGGTATTACAAATTAAAATTGTACTTTTGAGTAATGTTATATGTATGTAATAGGCTTTTTAAATACTTTTCTTAAATAATATGGATACAAGTTGACATTTAGGTTAGCATCACATCATACACCTAAAGCACTAAATCCTAAACCTTAAAACATTATAGAACATTAAAACTAAAGCCTAAATTATAAACTCTAAAAACTCTAAACCCCTAAATTTCAGTTTTAAGTTCTAAAACATTTTGGATTTAAGAGGAAGAGAATGATATATATCTATATATACATTTAAGAGAGAATGATGTAAATGCTAATGTAGATTTATGTCAACATCCATCTCATGTCATTGGAGCAAAAATTACTTGATTGCGCATTTTGTAGACAATTCAAAGAAAATCATAAATTTTTTAAAGTATCTTAATTTATTTTAATTTTAAACCCTTCAAATTTCATATAATATCTACTGATGTCTGTTGCTTAAATTTCATTGACCATTAGTTCGTTGCAAAGTGGGTGTGCTGAAATAAATTCACTTTAGTGTTTGTGGGCCCAAGCTATTTTTATTACTGAAATTATTTAAATAAATATCTTCAAGTAATTTTTTTAAAAATAATTATACAATAACAATTATTACTGAATTAAAAATATTTATTTAATAGCTCAGATAAAAATTTTAACGTTTTTTTGGTCCTTTTGAGCACCGCAAGTGTTCTTCGTGTGTCGTTTCCATCTTCAGGGAAACTCCTTACCCAAATCACCAACATTGCTATAAATTCCGGCAACCCGCCACGGCATCGTCGCTAGAGTTTTCTCGTCTCTCCGGTAATGGCTGCTGAAGGGAAGGGCCAGGACAGTGCCTGCGCCGGATCTCCGGCAATGTTCAAGGGGACAGACTATTCTCTCCCTCGGACGATGGTGGCTCTGGCGCTGTGGCTTGGGTGCATTCACTTCAATGTCGTCCTTGTTCTCGCTGCTCTCCTTTTCCTTCCCACCCGTCTGGGGCTTTCGTCAGTGATCCTCGCTCTTCTTCTAATTATTTTCCTTCATGTCGTCTGTAGATTCTCTGATTGCAGCTTTATGTTCCCACTTCCAGGGTGATCGCTTTGCAGCTGTTCTTCATGGTGATTCCTTTGAATCGTAGGAGTGGCTTGGGTAAGAGGCTGGCAAGGTGGGGGATTTATATGTTTCCGTTAATCGCTTTTAGTTTTGAAGGGAATTTTGTTTTTTTTTTTGGTTTTATTTGACTGGAGGTGAGGATGTACTCGTGTTGTGTTGGGAGCTTTATAGTTTTTTCTTTTTTTTTTTTTTTTTATTGACAAGAGCGGTAAGTCTTGTATATATATTTGGACGTTTGATCGTTCAAGATTTTTAAATGCCTCACACTCATTGTTCGCCTTGGGACCAATACAGCTATGTTTTTTTTAATCTTTGGCTCCGGAAAAGGTTTTTTTCATGGCTGCTTTTAGTAGTCTTTTGGATGAGAAGTATTTTGGAGGTATTTAAGGTTTTTTATTGCATGATTTCAAATTATACAGGAAACCTGCTTTTCCCTTGGATTTTTTTGTTATTTCGATTTTAAAGCTTTCTTTTTTTGGGGGGTTGGATGATGATGTAGGTATATATGCAAGTATGCCGTGGGTTACTTCCCGCTGACCCTTCATGTTGAGGACTTGCAGGCGTTTGATCCGAACCAGGCTTATGGTGAGCTTTCTTACCTTTTTTTTTTTTTTTTTTTTTTTAGAGTATTTTGATCTTGAGTTGGTATTTGAGTGGCTCTGGGAAGTTTTTGGGGATGATTCAAGTGGCTTTGTAGTTAAGAGTTGGATCCCTCGATGAATGCCTTCTGTTTCTCCTCTGAAATTTTGCTCTATGGGTTCTGTTTTGGAGTGGTAAAAGAGTGATTTTGGTGGAGAGATTCAAGTGTCATTATGCTGAATCTTCATATTTTTTTTTGCATCCTGACCTTCTTCTGGATTCATGTTTTAACTTGTTCCTGTTGTTTGCTGATCAATTTGTTACTTTATAGCTATAATTGTTATCAAGTCTGATTTCCTTTGCAAGGTCTGGCTTTTCTCTTACAAGTGGAGCTATTTTATGTTCATATTTTTTAGGAGTTATTCATTCTCGGATATCTGCTTTGCATTTATTTTTTTTAAAAGTAGGATTTGAGTGAGTTTTGGAGTAATTTGCATGCAGTTTTTGGTTATGAGCCACATTCAGTGACTGCAATCGGAGCTTGGGGTCTCATGGATCATACTGGTTTCATGCCCCTGCCGAAGATTAAGTTCCTTGGTAGCAGTGCTGTAAGGTCTTCTGCCATGTTCATTGTTATCAACTGAATATCTCAGCAAAATCAGGGTACATAACTGCAATTATTGAAAATTTTGGTCAGATTTTGCACATACCATTCATGAGGCAGATATGGACATGGCTAGGGGTTGTCCCGACGACAAGAAAAATTTCTACAAGTACTTGGAAGCTGGTTACAGTTGCATCGTCGTGCCAGGTGGTGTGCGAGAAATGCTCCATATGGATAATGACACAGAGGTAACGATTCTGAACTTCATGCATTGGATTTCATCAGCATGATATCTTTCATGCTGTCTTTTTCTTTATTGACTTTTAGTCTTCCCAATGGTAGACCCCTGTTCTGTAATTATCCAACCAAAAGTCACTGGGTATCAATTTACATGGATTAGAAATAAATTTAAAATCAAAATTTTTTTCTGGAAGAAATATATTATTTATCATTTGAAATTTGAAGGTTTTTTTTTTCCCTGAAGCTTTCTTGTGATAAGGAAGGGCATGTGTTCTTGTGTGTGATGCATGCTATTATTGACCTCTTTGGATGAATGCTGCTGATTTTCTAACTTAGCAAGTACAACCACTACATGGTAGGACCACATCCCGAGTCATTTATTTTAGCAGATTTTAGCATATGGAGTGTGCTGCTTTGTCATGAAAGCTGTAGCTATAGCAATGGAAAGTTCAATTAATGACAAGTGTATATGTGCCAGACAAACTTATGCAACAAAGCAAAAGAACTTTATTCTTATGTCTGTATCAAAGATGGTAAGCATATGGCGTTCCCCTCCAGCCAAATACAGATTTTGGAGAGAGGGATGGATAAAAATTGGATCTTATCCTACTTCTGCCATCTCACGCAGTTTAAGCTTCAATTAAACCTTCAGAATCTGTGAAATGTAATTTAAAATAATCAAATAACAATCATGGAGAAGCTTTGATAGTATGGCTTAGAAAGTAATGAAGATCTTTTTCTGTTTTTTTGGGTTAGCCATTATAACAGAAGAACTTTAATAGTCTTAATATTCTGGCTGTAAATAAACCTCTTAGAAAAGTATGAAGGGATGAAATAAAGATTTGTGTTTTCTCCTTTTTGCTTACTCCAGAATACGGCGAAGTACTTGTTGTCATAATCACTATTAACTGTACATGTGGTTGGGTGTAGCATTTACTAAACCTACTTTTGCGTTATGATTAAAAGTACATTATTTTTTGAAAATTATTTTAGTGTGAAACTTACTGGAAGGAACAATTATTGGTAATGATTCATCTGAAAGGCAGGAATTTTGAGCATTTTTACACTTTAATTTTTTATGAAATCATTTGAGATTATTTAGTTTTGATTCATGGTCTCTGAACCATTGGGACCACGGAAGAGTATATGCTTTCATTCTTCTAAACTTACCAAATCAGCTTGAAATAATGTGATTAATTAACAGATTACCAATAACAATTCATTCTGCTGTCACATTGATATTTTCGCTCACCTTTTATAATTTCCTGTACTCTGCAAAACATGTAGATTTTTTTTCTCTTTTTTTTTTTTTTTTTTTGTTGTAGTGGTCTGGTAACAAATTTATTGGATCTCATTTATAGGTTGTTTTTCTCAAATCAAGGAAGGGATTCGTACGGATAGCTATGGAGACAGGTCGACCATTAGTTCCTGTTTTCTGCTTCGGGCAGGTAATTAGCTTATTATATGCTCTGTCTCCGCACAAACTGAATTTTGCCAATAGAAGCCTGGTAATCACCACTGGTGCAAGACACCACTCTATGTTTTGTTATTGTAAAAGATAATGATGTGGTATTCCTTTCATTGCTTTCTGCTTCTCTTGGCTACACCAAAAAAAAAAAAATGGATGAATCACTAACTCTTACAATGTATTAACCTGTTCTGAGTGGCTGGCATTCAACACGATTCGATCAGTCCTTGCTGTTTAGGATAGATAGATAGATAGATAGATAGATAGATAGATAGATAGATATCTCAAAAGTGTGTAGGTTCCTTCATCTAACTTCTCACACACATGCATCCGATCATGTTCTCTATTGTTTAAAAGAAAAACTAATTTTTGCCTTTGAATTTGATCCTAATATCGGATTTTATGTGACAATAATTTCATTACATTTATTATTTCCTCCTTTTATTGGCTACCAGAGCTATGTTTACAAATGGAAGAGGTTCGATGGCAGCAAACTACTTATTAATATTGCTCAAGCAATACAGTATGTTCCAATAGTCTCTTGGGGGAGATTCGGGTAATCAATTGTGAGTTTTCAAAGTTCCCTCATGTTTTCAATTCCCTTTGCTAAAACCTACATGTGCTTCCCCTTCTGTTAGAACACCCATACCTTTCAGACACCCAATGCATGTTGTGGTGGGAAAGCCAATTGAACTCGAAAAAAATCCCAAACCAACCACAGAAGAGGTATGAAAATACTGCAACCTTTTAATTTTATTTGTTAAGAGGCAAAAGAATAGAAATTGGCTTAAAGTTCGCATCGTACAGGTAAACGAAGTTCACCAACAGTTTGTTGTTGCCTTACAAGATCTCTTCGAGAAGCACAAGGCCGAAGTTGGCTATCCTGATCTCCAACTGAGAGTTTTATAAGATGGGATCAATGATGATTCCGCTAATTATCTACGCTTAATTTGGTCTTACCAGCCTGTGTTTTATAATTGGTGAAACAACTCACTTGCACTGATTGTTATTTCTAATGTAATCTCTGTACTTTATTATGTATTATGCTTTTCAATGAAAAACTTAGGCTTGTTTTTCTCTTGTTCTTTCCTGTATTTTGCCTGGATGAAACTTTCTGAATTATTTGCCTGACAATGATTGGGAAAAGAAACACATCATAATAAACAGAGACGGACCCCAATTGATAAGGAAACAAAATTTCCAGACTCCATGGCTGAATGTTTTCAAGTCAATTCATTTATTAGATTGTCCAAACTGATAGCACATCAGCATTGAAAGCTAATAACAGGGTGAGAATGCATTGACAATCAACAGTTTAATGACAGACATCATCATTTGGTATTTTTATTTACAAGGCTACTATTAAACACAAGAAAAATAGGAACACAAGAACTCCACAAATATAGAGCTCAGATCTGGAGTTTGAAAGAATCAAGATGATTCTATAACTTGACTGACACTAATTTCTACAGGTTGTCAGATTCCAACTCCGACACCCATCAGGCCACGCTCGACCAGGCATCATCACACACGTGAATCGAGCATGACAATCTACACAGACACTTGACAGCAGCGGAACAAGAGCACTCCAGCTCTTGTGCTTCCAGCTCCATCCACTGGAGTTAACTGGAAGATGACACTCTGATATCTCTAGTGACCATGACTATGGACAACCTGAATATTTTTTAAATAGATAGTTAGGACAAAGAATACCAATTAGTCAAGTGTCGCATGAAGGAATAGAAATGAAATTGAAACTCACCTTAAGAATGCAAAGATGATAGTTTGCAAGGCAAGACAAGCAGGCTACGCGGGTGTAGTGCTGCTTTCCTTAGTCCTGCTGCAACCTAAGGATTCCTGTGATTCGTAGAAATGGAACAAATAGAATCAACAAAGATGAAGACTAAAAAAGAATTATCTAGGGAAAAGTTATACCCCAACAGTTTTTCATGCATTCCTTTCAACTTGCTGTTTGGTCTGAGCCACTGCCTTGGGTGAACTGGGGTGAATGAGCAGGACCTAGGAACTGAGGTTGAGCAGGAAATGGCCCGGCTGCTAACCCTGGATAAACAAAATCATCATGAGTTAAAATACCATCAGCAATTCAAGGGAACAAAAGCCCTCTGAACATGTAGAATTATTCAATGAATTCTATACACCATTAAAAAAATTGTATTGTCATAAGATAACCAGCAGTATCACACTCGGAAATGCATTCATGACTGTCTCCTATGTTATCTACTCGTGCCCATGTGCAAAAATCTACCGAACAATTATAAGAACTTGAAAACCCAAGAAACAAAAAACCAACCAAAAAAAGAAATGAATTTCCTATACAGAAAGTTTGCCTGCGTGATAAGCTGGAATTGCAGGCACAGGTGCAGCTGTAGCTCCAGAAACATTCGGTCCGGCAATCTGTACAAGATGATGACCAGGCATCGTGTAACCCTGAACTGCAGCATATCCATGTCCAGTGGGGAGGGTATGACCCATCTGGCTGATTGGGTAGTTTGTCGGATTTATTGTTCCAGGAATACCATACACTTGTATGTATTGTTGCCCTGTATAAGGGGAATATACATTCTGCAAATAAAAAGATACCAATGAATTCAGATATCAACAGCTTCCTAGCTAAGTACTTCAAACTTAAAAAAAAAATAGATAACTAAAGCATCAACAGATGGTCTTACTTGAGGATAAACATATTCAGGACCATATGCTGTGTACCTGTATGACAATAGCAGTAACGTCTAAGATACTTATCTGGTTCTTAATATGCAGCTTACAAAGAAAAAAATTATATAGTGCATACTGAATGAAGGAACAAACTTGCTGGGAAGAAGACAAAGAACAGAAGATATGTAGGCATGCATGTCTTGTTGTGCAAATATTTATTCAAATCCCATTTTTCTATATTAGCTTTCAGAAAACACTTGGTTCTTGTTTTCGCTTTTAAAATGCACGCATGAGTGTTCATTTAATCAGTTTCAAGTTTTAATCTAAACAACATAAAAACATAGATATTGGAATCACTTAAATACATGAATCCCTATCCATGAATTATTAGTAGGTGATAATGGTCATTACATATAATTAATTCAAAATTTTTACCAAATTCAAATATAGAATATATTCATTAAATCATTATTTATGTATAATAATACAAATACTTTATATATATCAACAGTTATTCACAGACAAAACTATATATTTGATTGATATAATACTAATTGATAATTATCGCTATTATCAATTAATTTATTCCAAAAATAATAATATAATGAGTTCAGATTATTCCACATCACAGTTTATGAAAATAAAAAATCAAATAATCAAAAAAGCAAATTGGAACTGGAGTATTGTTTTGAACTAAAATGAATAAGATAGGTCCGCTAAGTCATTTGGTTTAAACCTTACACAATCCTAAATAAACAGTTATTTCAATTATTTTGGAAAATAAATTTCAGAAACAAAGGTGAAAAAAATTGTTATCAAATGCAGTCACCACATATTTTTCATTAATTATTCCAATCAAATACATATTTTTTCTCATGACCCAAACACACCTTATATATCTTTTTAACCCTTATAATATTTTTTAACCCTTACAGTCAATATTCAAAACAAATAGGCTAAGAAACTAATAATTTTAAATGTTCCACTTGACCAAAGCCTCCCTTTATTCTCTCACCTACCCAAAAAAATCAGGGTTTTTAATTCACCGACTTTTTTTGATCTATTTTGTCTTCTAAATTTAATTATAATAATTAAAACTACTTTACCCTTCCACCTTCTTTCAGTACTCCTCCCAAGCTCACACATCAATGGTTGGCCCTAATGAGCTCACCACTCGAGGCTGTTCAAGGTGAGCCCCTCGCGTTAGGGCCGAGGTGAGCTTATCCCGGGTTTACAAGTTCCGCAAGGCCGAGGGAAACCACCCCACCCCCAAAAACGCCGAGTCACATGGCCGAGCTCACCCTGGACAAGCAAGTTGCCAAAGCCTCGAGGAAGCCTACCCACCCTAAGAATCTCCCTAAAGTGGGACCAAGCGCACCCCAACTAGATGAATCCCCCGTGCTAGTAAAGCTTGCCCTACCTCGAGAGCTCACTAAGTCGAGGCAAGCTCAACCCGAAGAGTTCTATGGGCTACGTAAGCTCAACCCACCCCAAGCAGCTCCTCATGACCAAGAAAGCTTGCCAACCTCACGACGCATCTTGGCCAAGGCCGGTGAGGGCCGGTGGGGTGAGCTCCACCCCCATATTGAGCAAGTTCACCCATCCACTACAGGCTTGTGCTGGCCGAGTGAGCCCAAAAGCTAGCCTAACGGCCCGACAAGTTCACCAAGAAAGATGAAGAAGAAAATAACAATAAAAATAAAAAGAACAAAATGGCAATTACATTCAGAGAGGAATGTTTGAAGTGGATATTTGAAGTAATATGGAGCTATTGGTAACTAGAGAGCTTCAAGGACTTGGAAATCTTTTTTAAAGTTACCAAGAACCTCCTAGTCAAATTTTCCAGCTTTAACCTTCACAATCCATTTTTTCTTATATTGATCTAGGTCTTCATGGGCTATAGAAGGAAATATGCAAATTTCTAAAATATATTTGTCATTCTTTCTCATATCATTATACACATGAATAAATCAAACTGTTATGAAAAATAATGGTAAAAAAAAGAAAACTACACTTATTACAAAATAATTAATCAAGCCAGGTTTTTCACTTACCATAATCAAACTATTAATAATTGTTTACATATCCATACAGTCAATATTTAAATACAATTTATTTAAAAGTAATAAACTTAGCCCTCGTATGCATCAGCACGGTATAAGTAAATGCAGTTTTCATGTAGGTATATACGCAAAAATCTACTTTTATAAGTGTATATATAAAAAAGGCAGAATTTTCTTATATATTCACTAGCTTTGCAGATGCCTTCATCCAAATAAAGACAGCAAAATGTGCTGTGAAAAGAGGATACTTGATAAAAAAAAGTAGAAATTGATAAAAACATAAGGAAAAGATCCATGCATACTAAAATTTTTAACCCTGATAAACATAGAATTTGATTATTTAATCTTAATCACTACGAAGTTTAAAAAAGGAAAACTATTAATTCGAATATAATAGATAATAAACAGATATTTAGATATTCCCTACTAGATCTTATTAAGATATTTCTTAAAATAGGTTGCACACATCTTTGTCAAAAATTATCAGTTCAAAATGCACAAGAAAGAAAAGCCCCACTAGATCTTATAGAAAAACCAACCAGCTGATAGCAAACCAAATTCTATATGTTTTGACAAAATATAGCTGAGTCTTAGTACACTCACAATGTAGGAAAAACAATTCACCTACATGAACATGTGCATGATAGTAGTAGTTGTGCCTATACATTTTTCCATGTTTGTCTGCTAATTTATCTTGTTTGCAACTATCATGCCTCATAGACAGTAAATTTCTCAAAAACAGTAGATACATCAGCAATATTGATTAAACCTGTAATAAATTGGAATCAAGATTCACCTAAAGTTCAAAATTGAAAGTTCATCAAGCAATCATTGTGTACCAAAGGCTCAACTCACCCATATTGTGGATAGGCAAACCCTTGGTGATAGTTGTAAGGAATTGGTTGATTATAGGAGGGGCTTCCAACATAAGCACCTCGCACAACCGGGATAGCTCCATAGTAGGGGCCAGTAGACCTCACTTGTGCTTCAAAAGAACAAAACAATAGAAGGATTTGCATAAGAAGAATAAGTGACCCACACCCAAAGGGGAGATAATTCAGTCTCTTCATATTTAATCTTCTATAATTTAAAACTTGAATGCCAGAAATAGCATTACATGACATGAACGTGCCAGCATTAGCCACATTTACGTAAAAACGTCAGTTTACAATGTGGAGTTAAATAAACAATGAACAAAAACTATTTGCATCAGAAGAATAAGTGGTAGATGCTCAGAGTGGAGATGATTCAGTTACTCCACATTATAAGCTTCCATAATACAGCTTAACGCCAGAATATCATTACAGTGATGAAGATGTAAGTATAACAACATTTAGTGAAAACCATTTAGTTTGTTCATGTTTTTACCTTCTATAAGATAACTTAATGCCCAAATAGCATTACAGCACAGGAAGATGTAAGCAAAACCACCTTTAGTAAAAATCATTCAGTTTGTTCATGCCTTAATCTTCTGTAAGATAGCTTAATGCCAAAATAGCATTACAACACATAAAGATGCAAGTAGAACCCCACTGAGTGGAAATCATCCAGTTTCTTCAAGTTTTAATGATAATGACAAAAATAGCATTACATCATATGAGCATGCAAGCATGGCCACATTTACGTAAATATGCATGTTTGCAATCCAGAGTTAGATAAGCAATGAACACCAACTAGTTGCATCAGAAGAATAAGCCGTACATGCCAGAGCAGAGATGATTCAAGTTTTTCATGTTATGATCTTCCATAATATAAATTAATGCCAACAAGAGAATTACAGCATAATCACACTTACGTAAACATCTTGAACTGCAATGCAGAATTAGATACCAACAAACAACTATAAGCATCAGAAGATTCAGTTTCTTCAGTCTAATCTTCTATAAGAAAACTAAATGCCAGAAATAGCACTACACACATGACCATGCAAGTACATTTATGTAGATAAGACAAACTGCAAAGTAGAGTTATTAAACAAACAATTAACAGAAACTACAAACTGCTATATAAAGATGTTCGCAAAGTAGCAACAAGAGCAATGAATTAATTCAATGGAGAACAGAGAGGGGAACACACCATAAGGTGGAGGAGGCCGAGGTCTTCCCAATGAAGCTAAGTTGCAATTCGCCCGACGGCCATCAATGATGGGACTGGGATCCGCACAGGCTCTCCTGGCTGATTCAGGATCACTGAAAGTCACCTAAAACCCTCCGCACAAACATCACAATAGAATAAAAAAATCAATCAAACCATTTGGTTCTTCAACCTAAAAAGACAAAGCTTTTTGTTTTTCTTCAATCCATCAATAAAATCATTGAAAATCGAAATTTTTGGAAGAGATACTCACAAAACCATATCCTTTTGACCGGCCGGTGTTCTTGTCCGCGATGACAACGGCCTCAAGGATATCCCCAAACTGCTCGAAGTGCCGCCGCAACGTGTCGCTCTGCGTCTCCCAAGCGAGCCCGCCAACGAACACCTTGGTGAAGGTCGTATCCCCGAACGGAGAATTCAAGAAATGAAGCCCAGAGCCCGATCCCGGGCCAGGGATCGGGCGATGAAAAGCCATCGACTTTCACCTTGAAAAACACCCAAAAAACCAAACCCTAACACTCCAACAACTAAAGCCTTTGATGGCACTAAATTCCAGAAAAACAAAGCAAGCCCTAATGCGATTGGCTACACCTTTAAATCAAATCCAGCTCAAAGGTACTCACAGAGGCCAAGGAACAGTCTGATGTTTGGGTTGAAATTGGAAACCCTAGGAGGCATAAAAATCAAACCTTTTGATGAAGGATTGGATCAAATAGGAAGTGTGGAAATCAATGGAATATAGCAAGGAATTGCTGCAAAATTTGATCTTTTTGCTCAAGGATGCGTAGGGATCTCTTCAAAAGTTCAGAGAAAAAGAGAGATTGGAAGATGATTTGGAGAGAGCACTTTGGGGGATTCTCAAAGAAAGCAAAGAGAGTATGCTACAAACTAAAAAAAAAAAAAAAAGGAAATGGGACCCCCCTCTTTCTCCACCCTCTCTCTTTTATTATCATAATTTTTGAAATAAAAATTTAAATATATATATATATATATATATATATTCTTAAGTAATTGTTAATTGAGCTAAATTATTTTTTATTAACTATTAACTGAACCAATCAACTCTAGCTTTATTTGCATCGAATCCTCTCTCTCAGTTTATTAGCATAGGGTCCCTAACATAATATATTTTTATTTTACCGAAAAAGTGGAACCGAAACTCAATTCATATAAAATGCTCATAAGTCTTTTTGAAATATCAATTGCGGTTTATTAATATTTTATTACAAAAATAAATAATAATTGTTAATTGAAGCTTATTCAATTCATGCTAGATTTTTCATTTATTTATTTTTGAAATTATAAAAATTATGTGAGAGAGATAAAAACCCCACCACCTTGAAGAGGAGTGGTTTGTTTTAGGTGGATCAATGGATTTTAATTGCTCCAATTTGAATACCATATTGGATTATAAAAACTGATTAATTATATTATTGGATTCCTTTTAGCCCCGACTTAATCTTTTGTCTTCTTAGTAGGTGCCATAGGTGTGCCATAGAAGTGTTCATATGTTTATAAAGAAAATATTGGAGTATTTATAATTGAAGCATTTAAATTTTATTATGGAAATGTCCAACTATGTGAAACTAGGAAATTTATATATATATATATATATATATATATATATATATATATATATACAATTAAGTTTGTCACAATAAAGAGGAGAAAGTGTTTGTGGGCCTTGAGTGTGAAGTGAAATACAGTTATGATGCATGGTGTGAATGGCGGACAAGTTGAACCTTGTATAGTTCTACTTAATTAGGTCCTCTCAAAGTCTTATAATTGAGTTTGTTGAACTCCAAAAATAATCCAACAGATTTATAACAACATTAAATAAATAAATTATAGACAAATGTAATAAATGAAATATAGTATTTTATGACCACAAAGTGTTGATCCATTAGTATCGAACTAGGAGAGATCCATCCAGTTACAAGACTCAGTACTTCATTTTGGAATGATTTAAAACATGTGGCTCCTATTAATCCAGTGGGTTAAAGATCATATATATATATATATATATATATATGACATTGTATGGAAAATCATTTTATAGGGAGTGGTTTTATTTTCATATCATTAATATATTTTTTTTATTTATTTTTATTCATCAAACAACAGTTTTTTTTATATTATCAATAATACGTAAATCGAGTAAAAACAAAAAAAAAATCATATTTTTTAACTATTAGTGTATTATAACAAATCTAGATCTTAGATAGAATAAAGAGAATGCGATGTGATAAACTCTTATCTTTTGTTTAGTGAGTCCATATGTGTTATTCTATTGATCCATTTTATGCTATCCACCACCAAAGAAATAATTCAATAGGAGAGTCTGAATAGAAATGGGTAGGATAGTATAAAAAATAAAATTTACTTTTTTGCTATTCTGATTAGTTTTCTCCCTCATCTAACTGTATCCCTTTTCTTCACACATGAGACATTGAGACTATGGTAAGAACCCTATTAAGAATAGATAGATACAAAAAAAAATCTATTTAAAAACAAAAACTATATCATAGAAAGTAATTTTGTCCATTTACATATTTGGTACTTATTAGATAATGTCATTTTAGTAAACAGATAATTTGTAATAAAAGATTTCTTGTTAACTAAACACAATAATGTTATATTCCAACCACATTTTCGTCCTTGTCAACTAAACAAAAACGGTCAATGGTGGAACTAGGATTTACTAATAGGGGGCTAATTCAAAATATATATGATGAGTCACCGGGAGTGAGAGACCCAAGTGAATGGGTAAGAGAGTATGCATCGAACAATATATCTCGCTCTTTGTATATCTTTTGTGAGATGAGTGAGTGTATTGTCCTCATATTTACTCTCTTTTTTTAGTGGATTTTATCTTCGAATTTGATCTCCCAGGACGTAGTCAAATGGTGTCTTGAATTGCATTACCAATTTTGTGTGCTTCTTTTCCCTTAATTGCTTGCATTGTGTATGTGCTTACACGAGAGTTTTGAGTTAATTATTAACTCATATATTCCGTTGGAACTAACAAAAAAATAAATAAATAAATCACTGATTAATTTCCAATACTTTTCCTCCATGGCAATATTAATATCAACTTTTCCTCTCTCTCTCTCTCTCTCTCTCTCTATATATATATATATATATATATATATATATATATATATAAGAGGATAGAGTTTATCCACAAACGCAACAAATAAGTAGGAAAAAAATCCAAAAACAAATAGCAAAGAAAAGGACTTTCACCTCAACATGATAGTGAGTTATGATTGAAGAAGAGTGGTCCCATTTTCTTTTCCAGGTCCATTTAGCTAGGTGTCATTTCCATAATTTTTTTAATAAAAAAATCTAATTGATTAATGATTTAAGTAGCGGCAAGTTACAAATCATGTCATCATGAGTTGGAATATATTAGTTCCATCTCCTTCCTGTTATACCAGCTCATTTTCATTTTCATTTTCATTTCTCATTTTCATTTTCATTCATTTCTCATTTTCAATGGTGGCATGAAATTCCATGGAAGGTGGCCGAAAGGCATTGTATGGTTTCTCATTTTCATTTTCATTCATTTCTCATTTTCATTGGTGGCATGAAATTCCATGGAAGGTGGCCGAAAGGCATTGCATGGTTTCTCATGAAGGGCTCTGATTAAACCATTTACTAGATAAATAAAAGAAATAGAATACAATAAAGAAAGAATCTTATACATATTCTATGTTATCTTGCATCTCTAGCCAACAAATTAAAATTGAATTAAGGGTACTATTTTACCTATCATTTTCAAAATGAATATAATTAAAAATAATTAAAAAAAAAGTTTAATAATGCCAAACCCTCATCAATAGTTGTAAACTAATATATTTGTTTGATTAGTTTTAATTAAGTCAATTTCAGAGTGGAATTTTTTGTCAATTTTTTTTATTATTAGAGAACAATGTTAGAGACAGCTACATATAGACTTTTATTATTTTTTTAAAACCCCTAAAATCTTCTTTTAAAATACAAGAAGCACCTTGGATTTCAACTCAACTAAAAAAATAATCCTTTTTTTTTTTTTTTAATGAAGTGAAATCTTAAACATGATAGTTCAACTGTTACATAGAAAATTGAATTGTTATACAAAACATTTGAACTATTACATAATAGTTTAACAATTATATATATAATAGTCTAAATAAGATTTGTAATCGTTGATTTTATAAACAAAGAAGCACTGGTTTTTGTATTTTCAAATGAATGTTTTTCATACTTTTAAATTCTTTTGAGTTTTTTTTTAAATATATATGAAGCTTAACTCATGGCATGAGATCTCCACTTTTATGACTTCACCGTGGATTACCAGTCATTATGGAAATGTTTGGTTACATGTAACTAGTTGTGAGTAATTGTAATATAAGTAATTTTACTTGCTTGATTTGATGTAAAAAGTCTATTTATACGTAATCTCACTTACATTCACATACTTTTACAACATTTAAACTTACAAAAAAAATTGTTGTAAATTATAATGCAAGAAAGTAAGGCATCTACCCCCAATATATTATCTCATATTTAATTATAAAAATATTTAATAAAGTAAATTAAATTTAAATTAATTATAAAACATTTGTAAGTATTAAAATCAAAAATATTTAATATATTATAATTTAATATTCATATAATTAAAATTTTTTTATGATAAAATATTTTATCATTAAAAAATTATAAAAAATAATTAACAAAGTAAGTGATTTTAAATTTAATTGTAAGTTTTTAAGTAATAAAAGTTAAAAAAATATTAAATATTTTTAAATTTAATAAGTAATTTTATTAAATTAATTAATTATTATTTATTTAAATTTATTTTTATGAAAACTCCTTAAAGAATTACTATCAATAAAAAATAATGATGGTATTTAATCTTACTATCCCATTTACATTACAACTTTATGCTTAAACTTATATCAAACCAAACAAATAAAAAGTAGATATAACATTTTCAATTACAATAAACCAAACAATAGTTATATAAATTTAAATATAGCATTTTTAATTACACTATAATTTGACTTAAATGTAATTTACTTACGTATAACCCAATAACCCTTATATTCCATTTGTCACTGATTTTAATTGCAAGCACCCTTCTTTTTTTCCCTCACCGTTTTTTTTTTTTTTTTTAAGAAAAGGGGAGAAACGTTGTTAGTCAAGCTTGTTAAACAAGTGAGGAGGTAAGGCATCTAGTACTATAGTTCAACAACCTCCTAAGCCGCACCAGCAGGTGACTTTGACAAAACAACCATGCACATGTAACCCTAGAGGGAGGGAGATTGCTCTCTTCCAAATCTTCCACATGGGACCATGTGCCTCGTGCTTTGAGGGTCTCGAACTTAAGACTACTCAAACACAAGGCTTGGTGGTTATCGTTGGGCTACAACCCAGCCTTTATTGCATCTCCAGAAGATTCTTGCTAACATTGTTAAAATTAAAAAAGAAATGTGTTTGATACTCACAAATTCTTATATTAATCAAAAATTCCAAATAATTAAGAATAATTATTCAACTTGATGAAGATTAAACATATCAACATACCATCCTTCTATTTTTTTTTGCTGCTCTTTTGGAAAGGCTTTTAATCTACCTGCAAAAGGTACCACATGAACGAGGCTAATGAATTTGTGACAACATTTAAGTAGAGTTATGTTCGATGTGTTACGCATTAGAGACCCATTGCCATTTTTTCTAAGTAGCCCTAATTTAACAGTTACAATATGATGAAGGGATGGTAGATGGTATTTTATTCATACATATACATAACACATTTTTTCTCTCTTTTCAAATGAAATTTCATTTATATCAATGGAGCCCATCCAAAAATTAGAGATTTTTGGTAAATTATTTTGCATTTGAATTTTTATACATACAAAAAAAAATGCTTACTCAAAAAGTCTACTCCTTTTTATGGCTCCCAATATCCTTCCCACAAGTGTGGGTCAAGGGCCCAAAACTTATATTTATAATGGATAGTAAGAGAGAATTCCCTGTATTCTTAACGAACTTGTAACAAAAGTTCTCCATAACTTAGCGTTATCTACACATAAGTCTAAATTGTGATATTCCTAACAAGTTCTTCTTTTTCATGCCATTTACTTTTCGTACCGATTCCCATCACCTGACGTTATAACGAGGTTAAGGCAACAAGAAAAATGATGGGGATGTTCCCAACAATGCTAAGAATTTTCCAAGCATTGAAAAGACCGCAATACCCCCAACCGGAGGGTCATTTATGAGTGCTCTCTCTCTCTTAGAGAAAAGTCCAGGGCTTATGCCCCCAACCTCGCGCTTGGGAAGTGTCATGAAGTAGTTGAACACCGAGACACTGCATGGGGAATTGTAGTTATCTCTTTTTCTTTCTCCATTCACTTCTGTTCAGTCTTTTTCTATATTCAAGTGCAAAGATGTCCGGAGAGTTTTCCCCATTATTCTTCTTCTTCTCATTAGAGTTCTCTCGTTGCCTTGCGAATGTCGAAAAGAACTCTCCGTTACGATGTTCAATTCACAAAGCGACGCCTGGAGTTCATGAAGGCACTTAGGCTATCATAGAACATGATCAAGGTTTCGATTATTCTATTTTCTTTATTTTGTTTTTGTGTTTTGTGTCTTTTTTTCAATGGGTCCTATGCATTTCTCTTCTATATGAGGTTTCTAGTATTATGGGTTGATTCTTGTATAGAATATAGGGGTTAGGGTTTCTTAGAATTTGGTTTTTACTTCCTAGCATTGACTTGAGTCTTGTGGATTGCTTAATTTGTTTGTGGGGGGTAACATGATCTAGCCATCATTCTCATCAGTACAAGGCGTGTTATTTGGCCAATCAGAAGCAAAAAGCATACTGAGTTAAAGAAGCCCATGAGTTAACGATTGTAGAAAATCCCTTGTGAAACACCCTTTGCCATCTAATGGACATGGAACCTATAACGGCAGGAGAGGGGGTGCGTTGGATGCATTTATGCAAATGTATAACTGATCTCCCCCCTAACGATACAAGATAGGTGAAAGCATATTGCCTTTTCAAACCCGAGGATGTGGCACTTATTCTCGGACTGTGCTAGGTAGAGATGTTATCTCCTTTTAAACAAGGAAAAGAACAATCCGAATCTTGAGAAAATGTATTTTTGAAAATGCATAACCGACGTCTAGATGCAATCAAAACATATCTCTTGATACTTGCTCAATTTCAGCTGAGAATGTGAGGGAGGAGGCATTTGTCAAACTCCTCATGGTGATCTTCCTCGTAGGGACCATCCTCTTCGCCAATACTTTAATGAACTCAACAACATGGGTAGCAAGGTATACCTGATGACTCGGCCTTACTTAGTATTATGCATAGGCACATGCCACATGTAGAAGCCTCATGATTAATACTCCATTGATGGTTACCTATGTGTAGCTTTAATGCAAAAGGACATTCCATATCCACTAGATACTTGAAGGGGTACGCTTTAGCCTTCATCTCATTTGGTTTTATGAAGTTACTAGTAGCAAGAAGAAACTACATTTGAGTTGGACACCGAAGATCATGTGCTAGGGCGAGAACAACTTCATGAAAGCGACTTATATCTAGCCCTCTAATGAAACCTCTCAAAGGGGAAAGAAGTAAGTTTATATGAATTTTTATTGGTTCTTGTCTCATTTCTCTATGTTTTTGTGTGTTATAAATCCTTCCTGTATTTTTGTCTATTTCCGAGTTTATTTTCCCATGTCCTAACTATGTGTGGTGACGTGTTTTCTATATAGTGTAATATGTGGTACATGTTTATGATATTGTGTTATTGTGTAGTGTCATACAACATCAACTATCAATAAGAATTTCTCTTAGTTTTTATTAATTCTCTTTGTAATTCTTCCCACATGTGGTTTTTAATTGTTTGAGATTATTCATGTTAATGATGAAGAGTCAGACATTGGTGGGAATATGGGAATGAGGGTATTCCTCTGACTGAGTCTAGGAGGCCGGACCAAGGGGGTTCTGACCTATCTGCGGGCTCTCCAAATAGCAGGTGTATTTCCCCAGGTTTAAGGGTCTTCGCCCTATGGCAACCCGAGAAACTAAAGACACGTCGCGCCGGTTTGGAACAGTCCCTCTCCGCTGCCCTACGCAAAGCCCCATGACTGATTGCCAAACAACAACCCTCGAGTGGGTGGCTTGCAGTAATGTTGAAGTGGCGTGCTTATAAGAGCTTGTTTTATGAGAGTTTGGTGGATTTTCGTAGATGGATGAGCATGCCAATGCACACGTATCAACCATGAACAGAGGGCCGCATCACCATCACCGCTAAGAGAGGCAAATGTTCTAGCGCCTCCTATGGAGTTTTCACCCTCCCCGTTGTTTAAGTAAGTGGACAAAACTCATGTTTCCCCACAAGAAAGGAAGCAAAGGCTTTGCATTGTCTCGAATGTTGAAACTTCACCGCCAAATGTTGAAACATGCAGATATTAATCGCATTTTAAATGTTGAAACACCTACCCATGATGTCAGAAAAACTGCCCTTGAGTGGAATAACGCACGGAAATGATTTGGAAAACTTGAAACCAGGTCCCAGGGAGTAAAACTTTGCTATGTGGCTACATAAACCGCTCGAGCTTTTTCTTCCTTTAAACTTTCCCCCAGAGAGACTTGAGGGAAAGTGAA
>CACTHL010000859.1:0-162275 GCA_902712375.1 Dioscorea dumetorum
CCGCTATCACCTCGAGGTTTACTTCATAGGATTGAAAATATTTATGAACTTTAATTTGAAAGTGATACCCAAGATATTTATAACCACAACAAAATGTTATTATTTTATTTTATAAAATATTTTAATATTATAAATATGCACCAACTCCGTCTTCCGAGCCACAAATCCATCTAAATTCCATATTACTAATGAGAAATCTCTACCAAATTAATGGAAAGGAATCGAAACAAAACTAGGGTTTGGTTGAGAAATCACTGGAGTGAATCAAGGCAGAAGAAAAGAGAAAGCAGAAGGGTGCCGAAGACGAAGATGGTTACAAGATTCTCATGGGATGGCGAAGGAGTAGGGAGAATTTGATCGGAGTGATCTTGGCGGTCGATTTCCTTCTCGCTAAACGGCTTTGAATTAGAGGATAAGCTTTTTTAATCCAATAAATGGCTTTGAATTATAAGATAAACTTTTTAATCAATGACAAAAACATCATTTATCACTTCTCCCTAGAGAGCCCTCAATCCTTACTACTTCTCTCCACTCCATTACTCCATATCCAAACGTAGATTTGCACTAAGTAAGCAATGACTCACATTACATTCCTGCAATCAAACGTCCCCTTAATAGGTCATGAGTCGATTCATTTATTTTTAATTAAAATGTATCATAAGAAAAAGGTGAAAAACAGCATACAAAATAAATACATCATGTTAATATTGATGTGATATTGTTTGAGTTAATTTATTGTAATTGACCAGGCAAATCTCATATAACTTCTCCATTTATTTCTATCCTTCAATCAGTATAGTGTAAGAAAATTTTGTGATTCACACTTAAACTAACCTGATTCCATCCAACCAATTTTTTTTCAATTTTCTTTTATTTTATATTGCAACAATCAACAAGTAACTAACATCTCAACAAACCTCTTTGAATGTTTCATAACATCTTAAGACACTCTTATATTATTACACCATTATTCCTTATTTCTGTTTTTTTTTTGTATTCCTTAATTTCATACATAATATGTTTTTCACAAGATGATTTCGATCAGTGAATTAAAATATATAACAACTTATCGGTACGTAATTAGCTAATATGAAGCTTCCTCAATTGTTTATCAAGTTAGTAAGAAATATCAGCTACTAAAAATGTTCAAACATCATAAGAATCAGCTCCCAAATGGCTCTCACTATGCAACCAATTAAGCAATGCTGAAAGATTCTCATACAGGGCCTGCATTTAAGCATGAATCTCTTTGTTAAAACTATTTCTTTTGTTATTAACCATCCAAAAAAGAACAAAAGTAACAACTCATTTTCTTAATCCCATTGAATTAATAGCCTAATTATGTTATTTTTCTTCACTAACCAACAGTTTAATCAGGTTCATCACAGAACAAAGCTAACAAGAATTCAGTATAAAACACTCGACAAACTTCATTTATTTTTCCTCCTCTTCTCTCTTAATTCAATTCTTGCAAAGTTATCTGAAGAACAATAAAGCAGAGAGAGCAAAGAACAGCAAGTAAAACTAAGAAAGCCACTAAAAGTTCGATCTCCAATTATACAACAGGAAGAACTACAGCAGAAAACTGGCGGATGTTGTCGTAGCCTTTCCCATCATCTTTCTATTATCTCCGATGCCTGGTCTTCGCCTACGCCTGAACTCCAACAACAGGTACACCTATTAGCACTTTCAATCATTAATGTATACAATCTTTGAATGTTTTTTTTTTCTTCTACTGTTTGTGCAAGATTGCTGAGCTTGAGGAGGAAGTGCGACGACAAACAGGAGACTCAAGGTTGTAACACAAATGTCGGCTGGATAGAATGCAAGATTACTTAATGCATTACTTGGAAATAGCCGGGATAGCAGTTTTGGATCGAAGTTTCTGCTATTGATCAGCAAAACTATTCTCTTGGTCCTGAGATCAAGACCAAGAGTTTCTGCCCAGTGTGAAGGATCCTCATTTGAGCTGCTGGGCATTACATGCCAAGCAGTACAATGGATGGTCCATTGAGCCTCATGAGTATGGAAATGCTTGAAATTTTCATCTCTGAGAACTAACAGATGTTTATACTGAAAATCTGAGAGTGAGCATGAATTCATTGATTGAATGGATAAACAATTCCTAAACCTGGTTACATGTTAAGATGAAGACTTATTAGATAACATCAATTGGATTCAAAGAGATTGATTGTATAAACCATATAGCAGTCAAGATTGATACAATAATTATATCTTTATCTAGTTTTCCATAATTTTCGTTTACAACTTGTTTATATGCTATTATCTTTTGATCCAATATTTACTTAGTTAATCGATGTGATGTAAAACTACGACTATGATCCGTGTTGCAATTCTGTTGATGCAAGCTCGTCAACGACTGGTAGATCGGTTTAAGTCAAACTAAAAGCACATACATTCTGATCAACATTTAAATTATTAAACGATGTGAGACTATGAACTTCAGAAATCTGAAGTGAATGATGCCATGAAAACATTGCATGAATTCATTTGCTATTTCAAATCCGGAAACACATATCACCTAGCCAATATGAGACTGGCAACTAACAACATAAATATAGATTGGTTGATACTAGATCGAATGCAGGAGACCATAGGCCAAGGAACAGCAGCAGAAATATACCGAGGAAATTGGCGAGGCCTTGACGTGCAGTTAAATGGATAAATCCTCAATACTTTGAATCAAATGAAGGAGGTGAAGCTTGGTTTGCTCAGAATTTCGACACACTCTCGACAAAGCATGCATCCCTTTGTTTTAAGGTTCCTGTTTTATGTCTCACTCCACTTGAAAACGCATGGGTTGTAACAGAGTTGTCAGGAGTGGACAAACAGTAGGAGAGTGGCTGCATGGATGTAAGAAAAACGGAATTTAAAACCATTACCATGCTTAAAAGAAAGGATTGAAAGGAAAGGGTGCCGAGATAGCTGGTAATGCAGTATCTACATGAACAGAAGCCCCGAGTGATTCACAGAGATTTGAAGCCTAGTAATATACTTTTGGATAGGTCTATGCATGTAAAAGTAGCAGATTTCGGGCATGCTCGTTTTCTCATGAAGGACAAGAAAGCTCTTGCACTGGTCAAAATGGGTAAGATGATAAGTTAGTGCTTTCAGATGATAGTTGACATTTTGATTAACTGAATATATCAAGATATATTTTGGTTTGAATATAATCAAGGTTTCTCTATTTTATCGGTTTAAGCTTTTATGTTGAATCTAGCTCATCTAATAATGCATTTGAAAGCTGAGTTTCTAAGCAACCAACAACTTGTAGATCTCAGATGCAACATTATACATGACCTTATAGATGATTCTGTCAGAAAGCAATTCATAACACATCAATCATGCAATCTCAACAATTTGTCAATTGTTTCCAGGGACTTAATATTTTTATGGCTCCGATAATACAAGTGAGCGTATATACCGAGAAGAAGTGTGATGTTTATAACTTCGGAATCATAAATGAGTTTATCACTGGTGAACGTCCATATATGAAACCACATTAAAGCCCTATAGTGAAGTGTGTTTGTCTTGTTCCCCCTATAAACAAGAAACTCAGTGGCTTAATGGTATTTGTATTCCCCGTCATATGAACAGTTGCAGCCGGAGTTGAGCAAGGAAAACTGAGGCCAAGGCTGACAGAAGCAGGGAGTTTGACACGCTTGAGCACAGAGGCTCATAAATTGCATGGGATGGAGATGCTCCGGCTGAGCCCCGAACCAGGGCCAATCTCACTTGTGCTCTTCGAAAGATTCAGGACAAGCTCTCTGGATCTCTTTAGTTCAGCCTGATTTCAACTATTCTCTAACAAAAATAAGAGAGGGCCAAGAAATTAAAGCTTTCAGTTCATTTATTGTTTTATTTTTATTTTATTTCCTTTTATGTTGCGTACTCTGATGCTGTAAATATTGGGATTTTTATATTTATCCCTGAAACACATAAATTTCAATAAAAAAAAAAGTGCTCCAGCGGCTCACCTGGCGGTGGAGCATGTGGTTTGTTGCAAGCGAAAAAACCTTACCTGGGCTTGACATACCGTGAATCCTCTTGAAAGAGAAGTGTGCCTTTGGGAGGCACGGACACCCGTTAAAGACATTGTTCGTGCATGACTCTCCAATCCCCAGACACCATTAACCTCATAAAAACCGCACACAGGAAGCAACAACAAAGCATCTCATAGGCAGATTGATAGAACAAATCAATACCATGAGGCTAATTACTCCCTCTATACAAATGTTCTATAAATTAAATCATTAGATTACATGAGTGAGACCAAGGCTGGTAAACATCATGCAATAATAATACTATATTGACAAGAAGCCATGTTCTTGTTGACACAAAAAGGACTAAAGATTCAAACCAGTCACACACATGGCAAAAAGGGTCATGTGGTAGTATAGATTTTTTTGATGCGGGAAGATGATGCTCACACATTGTCACGCGGAGCCGGTTCACCGGACGATGCGTCAACAAACGCATTATACCCACCCAGTGAGACCAAGTGAGCACATAAGGACTCAATACATGTCTCTCTGAGATATAAATCATAGCAGCACACTAATTTCAGCCAAAAACAAAAAATTCAAGAATGGAAATAATCGGCTTTACAACTAAGATCCAAAGAAGACTAAAGGTGCAAAGTTCCAGGTCTTAAACAAATAACAGTTTTATGAAACATCAAGGAAAGACTATCCTCTTACTAACCACCAGGGTGCTCACTCCACGATCCCCTTCTCTGCTAGTCACCCCACACTTACTCTTGATGTGAAAGATGAAGTAACTACTTAGGAGCTAAATAATGATATTAAGCAACCACTAAAACAATAATATAGGGATCACAAAGAAATCAATGATTTCAAATGTGCTTAAATGTGATGTCGTACAATAATTACTCAAATCCAAAAACCAGACTTCCAGAATATTTAAGAAACGTACTTAAAAATAACGTTATATAATAAATATAAAAATAAACCCAAACATAAGAGCGTTTGATTAGACATAAATTTTCCATATAAACATGCATATATGTCCCCCAAGCTAACTAATGCCAAAGCAAAACACGAAATTCATTTATTTGCCCTCGGCGGGCCGAGCAGGATTATCGAGGCGTTCTTCTCCACTTGCGACCGAACAGTGCGACCTATGTGTTTCTTATCAGAATCGAGTTTTCGTATGGGCATGATCGTTGTTTAACTTCCCCCAATGACGCGGGGATTATTTTCAGGGTTAGTTGAAAGTTTCTAAGTTGCTATGTCAAAATATGTCCGGTCCAAAATCATTATCCAGCACAAAGCCAAGGAAATTGTTGATTCCATTTTCTATGAACGTCAAATCGGATCACTTCAAAATATAATAATCTTGAAATGTGACAATAATAATTAAAATATAATATTCAATAAGCTCGAATAAAATACTTTTTTTTTTTTTTTATTGATTAAAATATTTAAATCAATTAAGTAAATAATAATTAAATAAATATATCCTTAAATAATCAATAAGCTTGAAAGCACTTATATGCATAATATCTTAAACCCCAAAATAATTAAATAATTATGTAAATAATTTTCCAGAAATCAAAATTTAATATATATATATATATATATATACACACACACACAAATATACGATATATATGTGGTTTACTTCACTGCGAATAATGTCCCCAAACTACTAGGATCCCCGGACACTCAAAAATTAGGATTCGAGCAAAAACCCTAAACATAAAACATCACACTTGTCTTAAATTCCAAACTTACAAACAAATATTGACCACTAGTTGAAACATAATCCGAAGCTCCAAACACCAACTATACTAGCAACACCGGAATGCACTGTGTATTACTTACCCCACAAATGCGCTAAAATCAAACCCACAACTATATATATATATATATATATATATATATATATATATATATATATATGGGCAAGGGTAATGCAAAAGAAGTTTTCGGAAGGGTATAAATGCTAAAAGGGTCAAAATATTATTTTCTAAATTCGGATTTCTTGACCATTGAGGACCAAAACATGCACAACTTTACCTATCATCCTCCAAATCATAAAATTCTTCTTCTATAAAAACTAGGCGGACAAAGCTATGACATATCTAAAATTCGCATTGATTACAAGGCTATGCACGTTTATAGCATCAAGTTGAATTATCCATCTATTTCTGTAAACAGGTAAAATCATATAGGACCCTTTTAACATCCATATCTCTCAGCCGCCATCCTCAAATTACAGTGATATTGTAGGAGTGGATATTTAATTCAATCGAGAATAACTTTTTGTATTTTGCATCTTGCACTGATTCAACTTTTAAAACCATCAAATATTAATTTAATCTCCAAGTTCTGCACAGAATACCCTATTTAACTTATAGCTACACTAATATAGTTGTATATCTGAAATTACATATGTATAAAATCTGAAATTTTGCGAATTAATTAGTTGATATCCAAACCTATAACTTTCTTATTTTTCATTTTACTCGATTCAACGTCTAAAGTCATGTATTATACGGTCCAATCTTCAGGTTCGACAGAGAATATTATCTTACAAACTATACTAATGGGTTTTTATATTTTATAAACCATAATTATGTAAAATATGAAATTGTCAGGCCAAATAAAATCTAGGGATTCTGCCCTGAGAAAAATCCCCAAGCTATAAGATCCACTCCAAACACTCAATATCCATGATCTCGAACAAAAACCTAAAATGATTTCCTTGCACTTGTCTCAAATTTCAAATATCAAACCCAAATGTTTTTAATCCGAACAACAAATTCATCCCCTCAATCATTCAACCAAAATTGCATTATAAGATAGACTATTTACCTAGCATTTCATATGCACCAGATCCAAAATCTTATTAATTTTTACAGCCTCCATAGGCATGCCCAAACACACGTAGCTTTTGAATCAGCTACTTGTCACATCACCAAGTGTAATAAATGAACAAAAGTATAAGTGTTGAATGACCTAATGGATAACAATGTCAGTCATAAAATCATCCATTAATTCTTGAAATATCACTTTTGATGCACAGAAACTACTATAAAGAAATTAGAAAATTGTGTATTACGATTTGATAGCAACAATTCTCATAACCTTTACAATTATAATAAGCTTTAACAATAACCATAAACACTTGAGATGTCATCAACGACCAGCAAGGAAACATTGAAAAAACATCCAAATTAAAAACACAATACCAAGATTAAAATACTCTTAGAACAAAACACTAATCATTAGAGAATCCCTGATGATTAACAACTCAGTTGCAACCTATTGCTCCCAATCAATCAATAATAAAAAGAAAACGTATAAAAACTATGACCTCAAACAAATGCACACTAAATCAGAGTGACATTTGGTAATCAAGCCGAGGTGCTTCCTTAGGCATCTGTAAAGGTTACGAACGATCACAGCCCAATGAATCTAAAATTCTTTCCATGCAAATTAAAAGCGAATTTGAAGAACAATTTCACATAGAACCCTAATTGATTGGAGTAAAAATCAATGAGACACAAGAAAGCAAAGAAAATTGAACCAAGTGAATCTCTCTCTTCCTCTTCGTCATCACTTGGCACTTCACGAAACTAAGGAAGAAGGACCTTGGGCTGAATCTCGAGTGAAATTCTCTCGTAAGTTCCAAGGCCTTCTCCCCACGATCTAATGGTTATAGGGAATAAGGTTCGAAAGGTTTAAAGTTTAAAACAAAATAAAGAATTAAAAATTTAATCTAGGGCTGAGATTAAAAGATGGCTTTACAAATGATAATGTTGGGAGGTTTAAAATTTTAAAAAAAATCTTAAAAGATAATCGGCCGGTTATTAAAAGGTGGGTTTTACACACACCATGGCTATTCTAAATGATCCTGCTATGGGATTAAATTTCAATCAAATGCATCTACCATGGCTTAACAACTCAAAACTGGGCACGTCTGTTCAAAGCACAGCACGTCAAAGCAATATAGTCTCTTCTGAACACTTACATTGTCGAGCAATTCAAGAATCTGCAACTGTGCATTAAATTCAGTGACAGCACCAACTGAATTTGCTGAGAAAACAACCAATAATTAGGTCAGTTCATGGCTCAAAAATGGGACTTGCATCCCAGAAGAACAGTGAATCATGTTGATTTGGAGTCTTGGACTATAATTTCATTCTTCATATCCATATCGATCAGAACATGTATCAAAAAGTTAATGCAGCAACTAATAATAAGAATTCTGAAGCTTGTATCATAAGGTCTTGGACTATAATTTTATACTATGCATGATCTTTAGCCTGATAAACTAAAGGTCACTTCACCATTGCCTATAATTAAGAAAAACAAGGCTCACTTAAACTACAAATAAAAATGCAACAAAACAATGATCTCTAGTCTAACCCCATCAAAAGATGGAAAGAAGGCGGTCAAGATTTAGTTTCCTATAGAACAAGCCACTGAATAACAGTAAACAATCATTGTATAATCAACTAGTATCTGCAGAGGCAAATACTATTGACAAGACTACTATATCCTAATTGGCACGCTATTATTATGAAACTATTTTTATGTAAATTATAAAAACAATACCATGTAGATGATGTACAATATGAAACAAGAGGGAAAACTACTAATAAGACTATTATATCTTAAATTGTTTAAATTCAATGAACATGTAAGTGAGAAAGCTTTTGTGTGTGTGTGGGCGCACTAAGCGCAGGAGAGAGAGAGAGAGAGAGAGAGGGCTAAATACCAACACTTGAAAGAACAAAACTAGCTAATATATCATCTTCTTCAACTCCTGCCAGTTACCCTCACGTTTTCACCAGGTCCAGCCTGCTTTACTTTGTTTTTCATCACAATGCACGGACAGCACTTTCGCATTGGCCTGCAGAACGAATAAAATAACCAGCAAAGTGAATAAAAATATTTTGTAAAACATCCTTAAACAAGACATCACAAAAGAAAGAGAAGTACTTTGTTGGGCATGACCAACAAGCTATTGCCTTCATGTACAGTTCCCGACTCTATTTTCCCCATCACAACTGTTCCCATATCTTTGTACTTATCGATAATCGGCATCCTATAATTCAAGTTGTTCATAAATATCAGAAAAAGAAGTTCATCTAACCAGAAATCTAAGATCATGAACAAGATCTGACTGAACAGGAGAGGCATCTGAAAAGATGAAGAATCTTGATTCCATCCTAAGTGAACAGTATATGCAAAAACAAAAAAGTTATTGTTTTCTAAAAATGAGATTTACAGATAATCTATGATGATTACACAGAAAAATGGAAGATAAATTTATTATCAAAACAAATTTCAAGAATAACCTTTCAGAATTGCTTACAGTGTGCATGGACAACCAATAAAAAAATTCATAACCCACCTAACAGGACCTTTAGGATCCCGTGCGGGAACTTCGACAGAATCCAAGACTTCAAAAGACATGGTCCATTCCACCAACTGCAAATGCTCTTGCCCACTCTTGTCTTCATGTTGATGCCCGCCAAACCAGATGTAGGAAGAAACTGAACATCTGCATGTAGATCAAAGGGCATAGGAAACCAGTGTACAACAACTACATAGATCTGAAAATCATCAATCAATTGGCTGAGATGCAGATTTAGCCTAACCAACTTCAATAAGAGGTCATTTTAAAAAAGTGATGTCAAAAAATAGACATATAAATTGTAAAAGAGAGTTAAGGCAGTCATGGGCGAGTAAAAGTTATTCTATTGGCTGGAGATGCCATTTACAGAAACAAACAAATTCAGTTAATCATACTAGACTAGATTTAAAACTATCAACCCGCTAAAAAATAAAAATAAAGTAAAAATGGACCACACAACAAATAAGGAAGTCATGCATGTGTAGTTATTTTTTCCTATATGATAAAATTTTAAAGACAAATTAATACCACAAAAAAGAAAGTGATTACGTCACAAGCATACATACACCAGTGAATAGAACCCCAACATGAAGTTGAATGATAAAAAGAACAAACACAATAAAAAGCTGGAGAAGAATCCCATGTTTCTACCTCTCTTGACATTGTAGCCTGAAGATTCAGGAAAGGTATCATCTTTGATTCTATTTCATCAAACCTGCAATGAGAAAGGACCTAGATCATGAACTTATGACCATTTTGCTAGGAAAATACAAATGACAATCCATCTGAATAAAGCAATATATAAACAAAAGTATACCTGTCTTTAGACCATTGAACTGTTGGCTCATCCATTTTGTTCACAACCACAACCAACTTAGAAACACCCAATGTCTTTGCAAGTTGGACGTGTTTGTCCTCCTTTTTCATATCCAGTTTCAAATTCACCCTTTCGAGCAGATATCACCTATAATTATTATTTTTTAAAAAAAAAGCCAATGACTGCAATATACCCATACAAGAAGTACCAAACAAGACAAATAAAAAGATTAAGGAACTTACAAGAACACCAACACCAGCTTGAGAAGCACCACTAATCATATTTTGGCACATAGCTTTTATGCCCCTGCAATACAATTAATAGAATACTTATATGAACTTGGAAGAGGATAGCACAAATTAATCAACTTTGACAACCACTAGGCAGATTTTGAAGTGTAGCCTGCCCTCTTTATGAGTTATGAATGATCAGAAGGTGAACTGAACAAAAATCTGGAAAGCAAAAGAAGGGGTAGAGAATTTCTGCAACAATTTTTTATAAAATCATCCGAGCAATATACAAACATGACCCCATCACAGGAATCATTCCCTACGCCACAATCTTACATAGATAAGATGAATTTCATTGCCAATCAAAACCGATAAGTTACATCCAGTGAATATGAATGAGCATATGGAAAAAAAGGAAATTACTACAACTCTTGTGAAGCATGTTGGTCAGTGAAGTCTATGACCATTTGTCAATAAAATTTAAGTCCTTATCCCATCCAAGAGAGGTCACATTTACATCAGTTTCGAATCTCAATACTTGCACATTAAGAGTTATTTAAGGCAAAGTCAAACTTATTATTGAACCAAACAAGTCCTGAAGGACAAATATAAAATCATAGAATAGTTTTTAACAAACTCCATCAACCATCATTGATACAAAAGGATAAGACTTGAATCTGTTGCTACATATACATTGCAGAAGTCTCTCCTCAGAAGCAACCATCTTCACATGAAGGTCACATAAAGATCAGACAATATCATTACTAGTTCACACACATAGCAGTAAACATACATTGAAGCATATTAGTACAAAGATATACAGTTACTACTTGTGGATCAAGGATTCCCCCACCCATGTTTATTTAGAGGGCAGCTTGAGTGTTGTACTTGTTAAAATGGCTAACTGTTCTTCACTTGATGTTTGTGAACAGATGCAACACTAAATCTCACATGTGCCAAGTAAATCAAAGTTGTTTAACAAGTATAGTTATTCAAAACCAATCTTGAACTAGTATCTAGTATGTAGTATAGGATTTATTGGCATATCTGAAGTTAGACTGTGTAATTCCATCAAGCACTCATTCGCAAAACATTAAAATCTAATTATATAACCAATAGCTCTCCAATGGACAAAAATAGGTGCACTAATGTAATAGTAGAAAGACAAATCGAAAAAGAGCATGCACAATCTTCACGATAAGGAAATAAATCCAAGTCAAAACATATTTAAGGTGAATAATTTACATGCAACTAAAATTGAAAATTACATCATGGAGAATCATTAAATTCTCCACATGTGAGTTGGGAAAATGATCCGTAATGTGACAGAAATTTTAAACAGAGATGATGCAAACTGGTAAGAAATATCTTCACACGCTCTTCCTCACCCGTGTCCATAATATATGCCTTATACCTGGAAAATAAATGAGCTTCACTAATATAAATAAATTCAACTTATGCGAACAAAAAAAGCATATGGAGAGAAAAGAAAAAGGATCTTCAAGCAGCAGTACCTTCCACCACCTTTGCTGGTAAAATTGAACTTATAAGCAAATTAGCATCATATGAGATATGCTTGTAAGATTAGGTTTTCATATCAAAGAAAGTGGAAAAGGAAAGCAAGGAAAGGAAAAATTCTATTAAAGCATGAGATATAAAACAAGTAAAAGGTGAAAGAACTAATTTTCTTCACTGTTAACTTACCACCTATGAGGCGATGTACCATTATCAACTGTTCAGGAGGGACCCGAATTCCCATGAATCGTAGAAATCTAAATCCACGGATATATTACATTCCAAACAATATAATTACGAAACCCTAAATCAAACATGGGAATTTGAAAAACCATGGCAATATTCCTGGAACCCTTAGACATTTCACAAACAAAAATGTGACCCAAGTTTAATGGCCCACTACTTTAATAAAATGCATGTGAATGTCTTGGTCATATTTTAGGTCCTCATGAACACTTCAACTGGTTCCTAATTTTATAAAAATAATGAAAAGGTTAAAGCTATTAACTCTTAATATTTTTTTTCAGAACATCTAAAACCGAAAATGCAAATCAAGGAAATATAGCCTTAAAAAAGATGGCATCCAACTCGACCAGTGACACAGCTTAAATTAACCATGTAAAACAAAAAAAGAAACAAAAAACCCTTAGTCTGGATAGCCACCAGAACCAATGGAAAACTTTGGAAATTCCATCACCAGGATTAAGAGGAACTATTGCATGAAAGAACAAAGGAGAAAGACAGATCTTTGGAGGAAATGAATCCATGAACACTCAGCAAACACTGACATACCAAGGGCACAATGCATAAAAAGTTCATAAGAAATATTGCCAAAAAAACCAACCCATGACAATATGTTATACTGATCTTTAAAGGATATGAATCTCGTATTAAGAAAGGGTCACCTTTAATTCTACTGGGTCCAGGCAATGGTTGAATGTAAATTATTACTTCCAAATGAAGGTCGGTTCCTGAAATGAACTGTGTACTGTTCAGTGTAGAACACCATTTACTTTCCTAAAAGCAAGCTTCTTCCCTTTTTCTTTGGATCCCAACATACTGACTAAGTAATAGAAAAGTGCTTACAAACTTACAATCAAAAGAAATGATCATCTAGAATACATGATCACAAGTGAAAAAAATTCTCAGCCTCCTAAAACATAACATGAACTTACAATCTATAAATTCAATTGCACTTGGCCTGATTAAAAAGAAACTTAAACTTGTTCCTAGAACCCAAATGAAAAAGCAGAAATAAACAAAGAGGAATGGAAAATAAAGAATAAGAAAATGATAATCAAAGACAAAATTCAAACAAAAACAGAAGAGAAGGAAAGAAGAGCAATCTATTATAAAGCTACAGAGATGGAGAATGTAGGAGACATTAAATACAATTCTAAATAATGGTTGCTAAATCTGTTTCTAATCACTCATGTGTCCTATGGTATAAGAACTAAGAATTGTAGATATCACGATCAATACTTATGATGAGTTCAAATATCATGACAAGGAGCGGTGTTAATTATATCGAATCAAAGGCTTAAATATCAGCAAAAGCAACTCATTATGAATCAGAAAGGAGTGCTTAGCCTGAGCAATGGATGTTTAACCCTAGGTTACAACAACAGATGGACAATAACCACTGAAAGTAACATATCTATTTAAACGCTAGCATGACATTCGAAAAGTAAAGATTGAATATTACCAATATTTGCTTGATAAGAATACCATCTGTTATCATTGTTCAAGTAGATCAACGATTGTCATTACAATAAATCCCTATGACATGTGTTTTCTTTATCATGCATTTTATAGTAATAAAGGACCAACCATATCTAAAAAACAATTCTTATGAAGTCAGAACAAATCAAAATAATACCAGCTTTCACGACTTTTATGCTTGGCTTCTCTCTCATACTTTTGAATAGTTCGGTCATCAACATGACCACTAAGAAAAAGTATCTGACCTCCAGTTGTCAATTTACCTGCATCTGCATGCAAAACAAGTACAAAATTTCAAACTCAACTAATTGGAGGCAAACTAGTTTTGACAAAATTTTTACAAGTAGAACTCTGAGCATTTGTGAAAATAATCTGAAGTAGCATATCAAGCCACAGTAATCAGATAAGGATGTCAAAACCATGAATATCCAACCAGCAAGGATTATATTTGAGTCTTTTTGTTACTAAAGAAATATTAAAAGTAAAATAAGCATATATAATGCAGAACCCGCTAAACAATTAACTGATTAATTATGAATCAAATTAAAAAAAGAGCGCTACTATTGAGTTTCCATACCAACATGACCAATAAAAACAACATTCAAGTGTCTTTTCTTATCTTCTTCATGGTCATTAAGATCTTCAACTTCCTTGGGCACAACACCAACTTTATCTTTCACATGAGTTACTGCTGAACAAGAATACCGAAGAAGAGCATCAGAATAAAATAAATGCAATCACAAAAATAATAAATAGCCCCAAGCAGGTCATGTGCTGAGCATATGGAGATGGAAAATTGACAAAACTGGTCACAGAGTAATGTCTGAAAAGTTAACAAAGAAGAAAGACAAAGAAATGAAAAATAGAGCTCAGAAAGTCTTACATTAGATATACTTATATGACTATCCACTAAATGTTAAGCATGTGAATCTAAGAAAATAATAGCATGACACCTTCTGTTTCCAATTGTAATAATTCAAGCCTTGCCTCAATCCCCTGGTTGCTATCTGAAAGGAACAAAGATAATCATCATCAGCAACAAAAACAACAGAGGGCAACAAGACCTTTATTTGCAACAACATAAGTGCATCCCCATCAGTGAAAAACTAAGTGCAAAAATTTGCATACGCATGTGGTGTATAAGGAAAATTAAACACTACTCGGTTTGCTATAGTTTTCAGACCTCATTCTATAACATTAAGCACTCAAGAATCAATAAATTTTATAAACATAAATATATGATGATAGAAATTATAGACTAGTCAACTATTATATTATACTAAGCAGGAACAAAAAGAGAAAAGCTGTTTGTGTATCAAAAAATAAAATAAAATAAAATCCAGAAAATTAGGACCACTACTTTGGAAATTTAGAAGATTAAAAATAGTATCAATGTTAGTTACAAATGATAATCTTGACATGATTGGCTATATAAACGGGATGAAGCCAACTTGTTTCAAACGAGCATCTCCCTGAAGTGGAAAGAATCTACTGGAAAACCAGAAAGAAAAAGCGATAACATTAACCTCCATGAAATATCTAAGTAAAGAAAACATCAAATGGTATAAATATTCATATGAAAAAAAATTATCACAGAAAGAAAATACCAGCCATAGTAATTCTAACTCCCATGATTCCACAAACGTACCATCAAGATCCGAATTAATCAATTGAAAAAAAAAAAAGCCACAGTAAAAACAAATCTAAAAAATCAGCGTACTCAAAACTGAAACTATCAATCGAATTCCCAGATCAAAATCAAAATTCCAATCCCTCCCCAAAGAAAAAAAGCAAGAGAACAAGAAGAGTTTCGATCGAGTAAAAGACCTCCGGAAGCAGCGCGAAGATGAGCAGCAGCTTCAGGTGGAGCGACCTCCGCGGGTTCATCACATTCCCCGTTCCAGTCCTGGATCTCCTTATCGTCGGTCGGAGGATGCACAGCATGATCCATCTTCCCGTCCTCCGCCATCGCCTCTGTGGCCGCGGCGAGCACCTCCGGATTGGAACCCTATAATTTTGTAATATTTGCATTGTTTGAAAAATTGGATACCCCACAGTCCTACCTCACTAGTTTGGCTCTTTGCTGAAAATTAAAAAAAAAAAAAAAATTTTTCAGAGAGTGAAGCTTTTGGAAAAAAATAAAAATCACTCTAAAAATTTCACTTCTATAAAATTTCTAACAAAAAACCAAACAAGTGGAAGAGGGCTATCGGGTATCCAATGTTTCAAACCATACAAGGGCAACGGGCGTCACCGGAGCAATACTTCCGCTTTCTGAGAAGAGCGAACCCTTCCAGTATTTATAAAGGGTGGATGTGTCCTCAATGACACGTGTCTTTTCTAAGTCCGCAGGTTATTTTACACTTGGCCTCATCTAACGGTAACTTCCGATTCCACGTGTCTCTCACTTATTGCTCATAAAATTTTCCCAAAGTTTTTGTGATATTTTTTATTAAAAAGGATATGATCTGCAAATTAAAGAAGGTTGTGGTCAGATGCAGTTAAAAAATATGGTGGATTTCGTGGGAGGGTGCCTTTCAAATCCACTATTTAAAAGTATAACAGGATTAAATGCATGTAGTGTTTGGTAGGATATATCTTAAAATAATAGAATATATGATTTTATTTATTTGATAAATATTAACAAATCATGGTGGTATAGATAAGTGAAAAGTTAATATTTTTATCTATTTATATTTTTAATTTTTTATTTAAGCTGATGTTCAAATCCATCTCCTTATTAAATATACAAATAATCCTATGTAGAAGGCTTAGATTGTAGGATTTTATATTTAGTTGAAGAGATTTGTAAATTTAGATTTAGTAGGATATATTTGAAATGATAGATAATAGATTTTTATATTTTTAATAAATGTGGACAGAGATAAAAAGTTCATATATTCACGGATTTATATTTTTAGTTTTTTGTTTATGTGAGCTGAAATTTAAATTCATCTTCTCGGTAAGGACACGAGTGCGTTATGCAAATGGTTCGGATTGTAGGATTTATGTTTAGTTAGAGAGATTTATAAATATGGATTTAGTGTATAATCCACTAATGTAAAGGGAGGTTATTTTTTTATGTGAGTGACTATCAACTTTTATTAATTATAAAATAAAATAATTTTGCATATATTTAATTAATTTAGTATATAGTTATGTTTTTGTTATCTTAAATTTACTTTATATTTATATCAAAAGTTATCTAGAAACATATATTGTGTCATCCTTATATAATCCTATTTTTTAAAAAAATTTGTAATATATTATAGACATACACTAATAAACACAAAATTTTAAAAATATTTTTTTCATTAAAAAAATACAGGATCGTCATGATATATATATATATATATATATATATAAGACGTTAATCATAATGAAGAAGTTTTGAATTAAAAATTTAAAATTATTTAACATTAAAATAAAATTATTTTGACATATTTCACAATTAATTACAAAAATGGGAGGGGGGGATAAAATTTAAATAAAAGTTTTAAAATTTTAGTTATATATAAAATAAAATATTTATATTTATATAAAAATTGAATTAATTTCAAAATTAGAGATATTAATCTAATAATTAAATAATGTGATGGTTGTTGTGACTATCATTCAAAAACTTAAAAGTCTTATGCACATGAAAGAATCTAATTCACTAAATTTAGTTATAAAACCAAATCTTTCATTACATATAAAAATTGAGTAAATCCAATTGAGTTTCCAAAAATTCAGGATCTAAAATTAGATATTATTTTTAAATACAGCCAAACAAAATAGCTCCCAAAAGGTTTTAATCCGTATGCTTTTGTAACTAACACTCCCACAAAAAATATTTATATAAAAAATTAATTAAAAATTTATTATAAACAATTTTTTTACAAAATACATGAGGTATCTTTTTAGTTTATAACACAAGTTAAAAATTTTCAGGCCAAAAAAAAAAAAAAAATTAAAACATGTGAGTTATTAGAATTGATGATGGAGGAATGCTACTGGTGATAAGGCATTTGGTGGAAGACAAAGGGATGCAATTTTTGATAAGGAACTTATAATATTTTATTTTATCATATTTTAGTTTATTTTTTTTTGAATTTTTTAAAATACAATCTATATCACAGGTTGGACTTTGGGTTATTTTGCATTTTATAAATAAATAAATAAATAAAAATTTTAATCGTGTGGAATTATAAATTTTGAAAGGGTATAAATTCAAAATTTGTAAACGGGTGCGGATCCAAGTGAACCCTACCCGCATCCGCTGTTTCCATTGGCTATATAACACCACCCGGATGGCTTTTGTTCCCATTCTCAAGCGAAGCTTTGCCCCTTTCTCATCAATTAAGCCAGTTTTTTTGGTACAATATTTTCCCTGACTTTTCCATTAGATTCCTCCAAGCTTGGCGTTGGATCCGTCCGATTCTGCTAATCTCGGGCCAAATCTCTTCTGGTTCGCTTTTCCCCAATTTCTATTGTTCACCCCTTTGATTTTCTGGGAAAAGTTTGAAATCTTCGGCTATGTAGTCTCATGTTTGATTTTGGTTGAACCCTTGGATTGCTTAGTTTTTTGAGACGTATGATTCAAATCATCTTTATGTGTGCATAAAAGATCCTCTTTTGCGTGTAATTTGATGGTAAAAATTTAATCTTTCTGTTATTGGGATGGAACTGCTTTTGTTTGTTGGAACTAATGATTATTGGTGGAAACTTGGTTGAATTTATGTGCTGGTATGCTTCTTCTTTGATTAAAAGGAAAATCACAAGATATTGACGAGTTGATTTTGTTTGATTGAAAGTTGAAACTATAGGGATGTTCTGAAAATTGAGATAATTTGGCAACATGAGAGCCATCTGGATCTGTGTTTCCTTTGTTTTGGCTTTTGGAGAAAACTGAACAGTAGTGAGCTGAGTAAGTAGTTGTGGCACAATTGAAGACATAAGGCCGGCATTGAAGTTTCAGTTCTTTGATAAGTTTTTAAGGTGCTTTCTTGCAAGATAGGTGTCTTTGAATTCACGTCTTGTCATGTTTGTCGGTACCTGAGTTAATTTTGTGGTATCGGGAGGGAATGGCTGATCATTCACTTCTGACTATTAGATCTCAGTAAATTGTATTTTGGCTTTAATGTTACGTAAATTTTTGAGGGCTGACTGTGTTGTGATTGTTTGAATATGGTCTCAAAAACAAATAAGAATTATCCTGTTCCTTCTCACACTAGTGTGTAGTCTTCTCTCTAGTCGCCTTAAGGAATGACTTTGTAGCGCATCTGCAAAAGGGAAACTTTAAAACTTCATTTACCACGTTCTCATTCCATTATTTATCTAATGCCTTTGGTTGAATTGTTTTGTCTACAGTATAAGAATTTATGATATTTTTACTTTATGTGGTCTGAGTATGCATTTGTAATACTTATGTTACTAGCTCTCTTCCTCTTGTTGCCAAGTGAGGACTGAGGAGTAACTATGCTCACAATTTTTAGTGTCTAAAAAAATTTATCTTTCGGTTCTGACAGTTGGGAACATAAGCATCAGTTTTCCAGATGGCATTGCAAGAAAGTCTCAATAAGTTTAAGCAGCAGCAGGAGAAGTGCCAGTCAACACTTACCAGTATTGCAGCACGATCATCATCTGCAAAAAGCCTCCCACTCACACAAAGCAGCACCAGGAAGCTCTTCTTCTTCTTCAGCCACAATAAAAGCTCCTAGTGCAGCAGTGAAATTCTCAAATGATACCGAAAGACTTCAACATATCAATGCCATTAGGAAATCCCCCGTGGGCGCCCAAATCAAACGCGTCATTGACCTGCTTTTTGAGGCAAGGCATTGCATTGTTTTGCATATTGAGAATTAACTGAAACAGCACTATGCCTTGCATGCCTGCTTGTTGGTTATATGACAACCTTCCAATATTCTTGAAAATGGCAATGGTTTTACTTGTTTAATGTGGAATTCAACTCAAATCAGATCATGAATTCTAACCAACCTGTTTTTTCTTTCACGGAGTTAAGGCGATTGGCTGATCCTAATATTTATAGTTGGAAGGAGTATTAATGTTTCCTGTTAGTAATGTATTATGCATCAATATGGTGGTGCACACTATCAGAAATGTGTCTAGATTTAAGATATAATCACAGTCAAGAAGGTTCAAAAGTTAATGTGGCGATAACTTTCTGCTTTAGTGATTTTGTTATCCTGACAATGAATCTTCAATAATGTTAATATAAGCACTGAGGATGTTTCTCTGACCCCCTGAAAGTCTTGTTTTTTAGTAATTGAGGATTGTAAACATTTAAATTTCTAATTTACATACCTATATCTAAATGTCTGGAACTGCAGCTGCACTTTTTCTTTGGGTTCCTTAAGATGAAACTAGTGTAGAATATCCAATTTTTAGGAAGCCTTGCTTTACTTCTAAGGTGGAACAATGGACAAAAAAGAAGGCACCAATGAAATCAATATAGTTGTAACAACATCGGTTTCCTTGAAATGTTTGGGGTTATTATCATGTTGAAGATGATATTGCTGTTGTTTACAAACTTGGCTGTAATCTATGTGCCTTATCACCCTTGCAGACAAGACAAGCATTCACTCCGGAGCAAATAAATGAAGCATGCTATGTAGACATCAATGGAAATAAGGCTGTCTTTGACAGTTTAAGGAATAACCATAAAGTCAATTATGATGGAAAGCGATTCTCATACAAGGTAAAGTGCGCTTTCTCTTAAAATCAACATTACTTTCTTGTAAGGGTGTGTTCTGATATTCCTGAATCATTCCACTATAGATCTTCATTGAGACCTTTGTTTAAAACTACAGCAATAGTTTCTTATAAATTTCTGTCTATCAATCGGGATTTCCTATTGGAAGTCTCACATTATTTGAAAGGTGTTATTTGTTTATTGTTCACCTAATTCCATGGCAGTTAGGCTTGTTCCATAAGAGTACTTAAATGGTTTGTTTGTGTTCTAGTTTTATACAATCTCCATTATCACACATCGCAAATATTCAATGGAAGTTTTCCCGCTTCGAATTTATCTTGAAGAACTTAGCTGTTATTGAAAAAATGGGTGTGCTGGGAGAATATGATTATTTGCCCTGGTTGATCACCTGTCTATGTCAATTAGCAAAATTGTTTGCTGCTTTAAACTAATGTGTTGTTTGAATTTACAGTCCAAGCATGACTTGAAGGGAAAAGATCAACTACTTTCTCTGATACGGAAGTTTCCAGAGGGCCTTGCTGTTGTTGATGTGAAGGATTCTTACCCATCTGTAATGGATGACTTACAGGTACTCTTGAAAGTGAAGCTCAAAATTCTGTAGATGGTGTATGCTTGCGTATTAATTAACCAACAAATTGCTATCAGAGAGCTTCTTTTCTATTTTGTAATGTTTCATGGAGAATTCCAAGCTGTTTGCTCAATACAAGCCACTGATAGATTTCAAAGGTTGTGATTTTGTTGGAAGAAACATGCATTTTAGTCTTCAATAGCACAAGCTGTAGTTCCATCTGCTACACCTATTAGTGTGACTAAAACAGATTTTTTTCTTGAAATATATCTCCTGAATTTAACATTGTTTGCATGCCAGGTGGAATTTTCTAGAATCTTCATTCCTCTTTTGGAGGGAGTAACTACTAAAACTTCTCTCAAGAATTGTTGCCCCATCATCTTCTATCCCACTTTTGAAGTTTATATGGTGACAGTGTCTCTTGATCTCAAGCCTGCTCTCACAAATGATTATTGGTCTTTTTTTCCATCTCATTTTAAACTGTAAAAGTTTGAAATCCTCTTGATGATCTTAGTGAGTTAACTATAAGGAGCTTGACATTTAGTAATTCCAATCGCGTCGGCATGACTGCATTCACATCTTATAAATTTGTATGAATTAATCAAACTCTTTATATTAACTGACTTGTTTGAATATGTATTATTGCCTCGCATTACTGATATAATTATTCTCATGGATATCACCTACAATTTGTTTTTTGGTGACTCATTTTATTTGGAAATACATCTTATCCTTCAAATTTTATCATACAGGCTCTCAAATCAGCTGGCCAGGTTTGGCTTCTCTCCAACATGGATTCCCAGGGAGGACATTGTCTACCCGAACGATCCGAAGGCAGTGATAAAGGTAGATGACGATCTCAAGCAGCTCTTCAGGGGCATTGAATTACCAAGAGATATGGTTGATATTGAGAGGGAGCTCCAGAAGAATGGTATGAAGCCAGCCACAAATACTGCCCAGAGACGAGCAATGGCGCAAGTTCACGGCATCATCTCCAAGCCGAAGCCCAAAAAGAAGCAGCGTGAGATCAGTAGGAGGACCAAGCTGACCAATGCTCATCTTCCAGAGCTCTTCCAAAACCTAAATGGGACTTCTTGATTCTTAATGGGTAGCCGCATTGTCCCATCTGCCAATAAGGTCTAATGCTGAAACCTTGATGCAAAGCCCCCCAAGTGAAAGATCGATGATCGGGCCTGTTCTGTCTGTATCCGGCTTCATAAAGTAATATATTGAGTTGGAATTGTGTGTTATCTTCAGTGTTGTCATATGAATGTTGATCTCTATGAAATTAACCGAACAAATGTTTCAGTGCTAACTTTCTGTACTTATCTGGGAAGATGGTTTTTCTCCCCTCTTTTGTTTCTGTTGCAATATGGCTGAAAATTATCAAAGATCAAATGAAAAATCACTTGATATTTTTGGATACTTCAATAACAGTTCTTGTGCTGCCATATAGAGTAAATTTTAGCTGAAAAATACTAAAATCAGTGAGACAGTAGTTGAATGTTCTGATTCATTCAACAGTTGTATCATCTCTGTAATTAATCAACATGACAGACCTAGAAAAAGGGGTGGGCATTTCTATTCACTATAATGGATGTTTAACTGGCAATCAAGATTACAGGGAAAAGCTTAATGTTTGAACAATCGATCGAGCATGTACACTCAATTTTATTCCTTCATAAGATTCATGTATTTTCCAGCATGACCTGTACACGACAGCCACAGTAAATTTCACATCCTCTCATCTCCGAGAGCTCTATTGATACTCAAACCATTTGGTAAAGCTGGATTACGGCAAAGAATGGCAATGCAGTAGGGCCTTTGACAGTGAAATTTCGCATGAAGTTCATCGTCTAGCGCTAATGCTCTCATAAAACAGGATGTAACCATGATCAGTGTTGCTTGTGAACTCCTGGGCTGACCCAAAGAATGTCTGCACAGTGGATTCATCGATCATTTCAGCATTCTCATCATCAAAGAACAACCAGTGATCATGGCTCTTGACTAGGCTGATGTAGTGGCCATGGTTCGGCCCGATCCCCACATGAACTACCACGGCAAATAGGGTGTATTCCATGTCAGTACCATCAACTGTGTTATTAAGCTTCAGTTCCATAGGGAAAACAACCCGATAAGATAGTTTCTTGTAGCGCCCAAGCTGCTCCATGTACTTGAAACGCTTGAGATGGATAACCAGGATTGATGGTGGCTTCTTAATCTTCATCCTCTTCTGAGCTTCTTGCAAACTGCAGCAGGAAGCCTACAGATGTAAGTGAAGCGGAAAATAGAGGCCAACCTCTCAAGAAAAATACACAAAGACTACTGATGGCCAAAACAGAAATAATAGATAGACAATGCATTATTTCACACAACCATGTAAATAAATCTATAATATTTTCTATTAAATGTTGCTTATTTGTCTATTCAAACAGTAATATTTCTAAAATTTAGGAAGACGGTGGATGGTGAATGATACAATGCTTATACTAACAGTTAGCATTAGGAACACATTTCGTTAAGTTTTAAAATCCATGCAAAAGCAGATGAACTGCAAAATATTCACTCATTTATTTATGTATGAATTGTACATTGAAATTTACCCAATATGATCAGTGTTACAAAGCATGACGAAATTTATGAATCAGACTTGCATGGCATATAGTCATTTGAACTTCTGTTGTCTAGAATTCACCAGTCAACATTATGATAATAAAGGGCATATCGAACAAAAGCATGGGGATCATAAGAAGTCTGATTGCCAACCATGAAAAAAGAACAGAAGAAAGAACCAAAAGAAGATAACAAGCAAAAGGTATCAAAAAAAGTACCTGCAGCACTTGTCACAAAAGAACTTATCCTCAGCATTCAACGTTTCTGTTGAGCTAAAGTTTTTCAGACAACTGGTAATTGAACTATTTTGCTCAATGTCAAGACTTAAATCAAAGAATGTCTCCTCCCTTGCAGTCACAGTTTCACACCGTAAGCACCTTGTTTCATTTGTTAGAATACCCTGCAGTTTAATTAGAGCGGCAGATTGTTAGATGAAAGCATATAACTCTTTGTTGAAAATGAATATCGCACACATCATATATTACTTTATTCAGTATGTATGTCATATTGGGGAAAGATGGCAAGCCAGACTTGTTGGCTTGATTCACCTGAAAGCTTTTGTGGACCCATGTAACAAGGGCTTCCCTATGCACACCATTCGCTTGAGGATTAATTTGACCGTTGTTCAACATTTCTGAAGGTAATGAGGGATCAAAGGAACCTTCTGCAACCTTACTCTCCTTCTCAAGGATGTCAACAAGCTCATTGAGCAAGAAAATCAAAAATTCATGAGCATCCTGCAAATGGCAGAGCATTGCAGTTGTGAACCATCAAGATGAATGTCAACAAAGACCATGTTCTGCATTTCAAAAGCTCCAAAAACAGGCCAAAGAAGCATATATAGAAATACAATAAGATAGAAAGAGTTTCACTGGGGGAAAAGCATATATTACTTGTTACTAAATTTATTATTTCAGCAGTGAGACAATTTTTAAAAAGCATACATGCAATGACATCACAATCTCGCACAGACCAAGAAAAAACAACTCAGTATAACATAGGAATAACAAAGAAACCTGGTGCATGTAACCACGGAAGAGCTCATTTTCCTTCTTCACTCTTTTGCACAAAACGCTTTGGAGCTATGACACCAGTTTTCTTTTTCTGGGAGCTAATCTGCACAAAATCACTACCCATATAAATCCACACGCAATACACATTCAATTAACAAAACCAGAAAACACTTTAAATTTTACAGAACAATATATGATGAAAGACTGACTGATTGGACTGCTGTGTTATGGTTAATAACAACATAATAATATTAAAAAAAAGACTAGATAGGACGCTGGCACTACCAATGCAAAAGAATGTACTGACTTCATAGAAAGGCGGCCATAAACATTTCCTTGTGCGCATAGCCCATGATACGGGGAATGCTACATCATTAACATATAAATGAACAAGCCAGAGTCATGGTAGAGAACTAATAAGAATAGTTGCTCTGTTATGGTCACAACCTAACAATTCCACAATACAAACTGTTGATCATGAAGCTGGTACAGGCTTGTCCAGTGATATTAGAGTGAGACAAGAATTAGACGATGGTAGATAACCTTAGTCCAACCATAAGGTTTTATTTCACAAGCTAGGCTTGTTATTTGAATCATGGACTCAAGTAGTTCAATCTTTTTTTTTTTAAAAGAACAATGATATTCTTGCAGTTATATAAAAGCAATGTGAAAGGATTCCTACAGCTGCTCAACTGATCAATCCTTGTCAATCATAAAGCAAACAAATAATCCAATAAATCATCAACATATGAATAATTCAAGCACAGAACTTTACCTGGGTGAACAGGTCAGCCAAACAAGTCAAAAGGTTCTCCTCTAGTTCTCCTTGCTTCTTGTTATTTGCATAATATTCTAGCAACTGCTCTCGAAAAGGTATACAAAAATAAAGCGCCTGGAAACAAAACATATCAAACAAAGTGAGAAGTCAACTGAATCAGAACAAGGAAAGCAAGCATTTTAAACACAAAGGCAATACTCCTGACATTCCAAATCACAACCACAAACATCATCAAAAGAAGCCAAACTACTTGATAGCAACCAAAACAATCACAAACTACCAATCAAATTCAACGTTAATAGCAATAGATTGAATCATACACGAAATTGAACAAAAAAATAACTCATTTACGGTTCCATACCTGCAAGACGCTGTTGCAGTAACAAGTGTTGCCGAAGTTCTCAAGGCCAAAATACCTCTCTCTCCTTCGGGGAACTGGTCTCCGAGGGCCTTCTCGAGCTTTGACCCCCGAGGCCCCCATGACCATCAACTTCTCCCACACCCACCCCAGCTCTGCTACTTCTGAAAACCTCTCGAAATCAAAACCCGATCCCAATCCAATTCCAAGAGCAAAGTTTTCTAAGATTGGGAGCCCATTGAAGAAGACACCAAGGGTAACGGATTGAAATGGATACTGATTCAGCTTTCTAGGGTTTCAGAGTTGATCGAGAGATGGAGATGAATTCGTATTCTAGGGTTTCCAATGAATTCCTTTGTTTCTTATTGAATTCGAGGACGAGGATCAATTTGACGATCAATTTGACGCCGGCGTCCGAAGGAAAAAGAACACGATCTCGAAACGAAATTGCGGCGGAAGTATATAAACAAACGGGAAGTTTTGCACATCGCCCCTTTGAAAGGTTTGTAATTCTTTTTGAAAACCATATTTAATTTTATTTTTATTTTACGAATATTTTTTGATAAAATAAAAATGATTTTGATAGAAATACTTATGAATTTTTAATGTTATGAAGTGAGTGGTTGGTTGTTAAATATTTTAAAAATATTGGATCACATAAGATGCCATATCACTTAATATGTAACATGAGAATCAACGAGCCAAAACATTTTACATAATAGAGACCGCTTTTATGTTTCCTATGGACTCGTTTTTTATGAAAATTATTTTTAAAAAATAAAGACCTTTTTTTGTGGCAAAATACAAATTTACAGAATTCTCATCAAATTCTGGTGCTATAAAAATAGGGCTGTTTAAATAGAATTTAATTTTTTTAAATTCATTAAAATAAAATTTATTTATTTATTAAAAAATAAAAATATTAGATTGGACTATCTCTAAAATTGCGATGAAGTGATGACATTTTACTTGCCTCAAAAATCTAAGAACATGAGTTCAAGTCTCCTCTTTCAAGATTACTCGCCCCAGTCCTTTTTTTTTTAAGATTTATAAAAACTATTTCCCAAGTCTTCTCATTTCTCTTTGAAGATATCTTAAATATGAAAGTTTTCTAATTCTGTCTTCTATAAATTTACTATGTAGCAATTTTACTGTTTTACTAATTTTACAATTTGTTCCATGTCCATATAGACCCATTCACTTAGGAGAAAGGGTTTGAAATAAAAAATAATAATATCTTTTCAAAAAAAAAAAAAAATAATAATAAGAGAAGCGGTTTGAAGCGAAAAGAATGAGAGAAGCGTGGTTAAAATTTAATATTACTTCCTATAATTTCTATTCATTTTGCAGAAAATAAAAAAATTAAAGTAAAAAAAAATTCAATATAATTAATTAAAAAATTCAAAAACATTAAAGTGAAAGAAATACCACCACCCCACTTTTGGACAAATCAACACATGGAGAGAAATAATCCATTGATATCCCACCACCCACCCAATAAACACCCCTCACCCTCTCCATTTTTTACTTTAAATCCAAGATTTGACATATAATATTTTCTATTTATTTTCTCCAATCCAATAAATAAGCGCCTTGAAGATTCTTTGCATTTACCTTTTTCCTTGTATTCCCGTTTTGATCCAGACCTTAAAAAAATTATCTTCAATTTAATATTCAATTGCCCAGGCCTTATCCTATTTAAACTTGAATTCCAAAATCCTTTTATGTGGGAAAAAAATACCTTTTAATAATACTACTTACAATAAATATTTACTAATATTTATTTAAAAAAACGATTTTTTTCCAACTAAACAATAAACATTCATATACAACTACAATTATCATCGAAACCCTTATATAACAAAGACACTATCTAAAAATATCCCTAGATCAAATCTAGAGACGTTCCACAATATCATTAGATTTGCATCCAATAACAATTGATATTTTATATACAGTATCAAACAATATTAAACAATACCAAACAATAATCATATATAATAATAAATAGTAATCTGCATAATTCCCTGTACAAGTAATAGCCATTAGATAATATCTAATAACTATCATCAAATGTCCTTAGAGAACAATAACTCTCAGGACGTGCGCAGTGGATGTTTATCCTATATATCTATCTACACACAACTAATTAAAAGCGTCAATGCTATAACACACAAATGACCTGTACGGAGGAAAACCAATTACAAGTAAAATAATTAAGAACAGTTTAATAAAGCAGAGAAATTACATATTAATGACTACTAACAGAGGAAGGAGAGCTCAGCTTCGTCATGCAGAAGGCAGTGGTGAATCCTCCCAGAGTTCCTCTAGTTCAGTCATAAAATCTCCACCATCTCCTGGACCATTTATAAGACTTTCCTGCATAGCCTGTAAATATTTGCAGATAAAAAATTTATAATTATTATGCGATGTTTTTCATTTAAGAAACTTAAATTTGGAGAACTGCATACAAAAATAATGTTCCTATGTTTAATCTGAAATTTCCAGCTTGCATGATATGAAAGTAGAAAATGATAGATTTACTTCACAGTTCACATACTTCCTCTGTGTTCATAATCTACAAAAAAAATCCCGGAGTTTCAAATTCTATGAATTTGGTTGATATTATCTACAGGCACAAGTTGAATTGATGGTATAGCTAAATTACTTTATGTTGACGGACAAGTTTTGTTCCAAGTTCAAATATACAACAAAAAAGCACAATGCATGGATGCAATCCAAAAGGATAAGGAGAACACATGGATGATGGCTGAGAAGCATTGTGATCCACTTGGACCGGAAATTAGACATGGCATTATGAGAAATTTAATCAAGACTTCAACATTATCAGAAGGAAAAATGATCTAATTAGAACATGACAAATTCAATAATGAAAAACCAGTGTACGAGTAAGTTTTGAGGTAAACAAAACACCTTATCTGTTGAATTTTTCGCTTGAAAGTAATTTTCTGCCATAACCTGTTGACCAGTGGTGCCAATTTCTAGCCTATGCTATCTATTAGCAACCTATGCTACTGATTTCATCAGACTGAAGAAAGTCAAACAGAATGACAACATTCAGAATATTACTCTACCTACCTTGGACTCCTGGAGTTCTGTGACAACTTTCAGTAGCCTATGGTACTGGTCTCTCGCCTCTGGATACTGAACCATTGACTTCACCCGGGCCAATGCTTTGTCAAACCTGGCCTCGGTCTGCTTTCTGCCTTCTTTCAAGTAATCATACGTGTCCTCTGTAGAAGATTGGTCTCGCATCATTGATCCCTCAAGCAAGTTTTCTGACCTAAACCCTCGCAAACCACTTCCTTTACGCCTCCAGCGCAATATAGCTTTCTCCACAATTCCTACAGACCAAGCAACATTTTTGTAGTGCTTCCTCACTTGGTGACCTCTTACATGAGCCTGCTCAGTAATCAGGAAGTATCACTAATAAGAAGAGAATGGTTAACATATATTTAACCTACATTTCATGGCTGCATAAAATATGACTAAAATGTCAGGATTACATGTTACTCAGCAAAAGATGGAAATCCTATTCTGGTAAAGGGTGAGAAGTCCCCATTCAAGATGGAGATTCAACGGAAGATGTCTTTCAATTGGGAGAGATAACACTTGATGTATAGAGAAATATGCATGATAATGTCTTAAAGCATTTCATTCAAGCCATGAGAACATGCATGCCCAAAAAGTTAGAAACTTGAGAGACCATAGCTAGGAAATTATTATACTTCAAAGAAAAAGTTCCAGGACATTCGCTTGAGCAGCCAAGTAGAAAAAAAATAAAACGACTAGCAAATACTATTACAGTAGCAAGCAGGAACAAAGGATGATCATATACCTGAATAATAACAATTCGCTTGCGGATAACCAAGAACTCTTTTCGGTCTTTCCATCCCCGGAACTTGTTTTGTATTTTTATAGCAGCAGCATTCACAGCCAAATCCTGTTGTCCCAGCCTGGAAGGTTTCAATGACAGAAGAGAAATAACACTTTCATCTGATATTCCACGATTATCATCACCAAATTCAACAAGTTTCTTTCTTTGAAACGATTGCACTCTGAACACTTGGTGAATTTGAGCTGCTGCTAGAGCCGAGTTCCGAAGAGCACTTAGACAGTCCTTCATTGAAACAGTAGTATGCTCCTCCCCCATCAGTCAGATGAAAGACACTCTCTGCTGCAACATCAACACTACTCAGACCAGAAATCTCAGGGACATCATTGCCTTCTGGTTCCTTTAACCTAAGCGTTGAGAGGTGGTTGGTAAGAGAAGATTCAGCGAGGAAACCACCAATGCCTTTATGATTGTTAGTAGAAGCTAAATCTGAAGCAGTTCTTCCAGTGGGAAACTCAGGTGTTGGATCTGTCAATGCTCCAGGATCAGCACCAAGAATGATGAGTGTGACAACAGTGCGCTCCCTGAGATCCAAGAATTTAACCAAATAAGAAAAAGCAGCAGCAGGTTACTAGCCAAAGAAAAGGAAGCAATAATGAATATAGTATTCTTACCGACCACAAAATGCAGCCCAATGAAGTGCGGTCCATCCATGAACATCTCTGAAATTTATGCTAACACCTGCAGTGATGGTAGGTTCAATAGCCCAATCATAACCAAGAGCAGCAGCTAAATGCAGCACACCTTGCCCCTCGCTATCTAATACACTAGGACCTTTCCCATCTTCAGCTAGTTTGTGGAAAAGCCAAGTATGCAGTTTATCTTTCAAAAGCTTTTCAAGTAAATGGTTCTTCGCATTTCCAGGGGAAATTCTTTTGTCCTGATTCAGCTTTAATAAATTACACCACTCATCCTCGCTTTCCATCAGCAATGAACTAATTTTGATGCTCAAATCATGCTTCTCAGTTAGGACACTGGATAAAGGTTTTGAATGGCTAGCTGATTCCAAAGATAATAATCTTTCAAGACGAATATGGAGATTCAGTTCATCTGTACTGCACAAGAAGGAATCTGAAATCTCCAAGCACTGAACATCACTGGCACGATATTCAAATTCACGTACTTCACTGCATGCCAACCTATTAGAGCAAGTGATATAGAAAGGAACCCTCCCAGGGGCATGTGGTGGTGCAATACAGCGAAGAACACCTTCTGCCAGAATCTCGGCTTGAACTTCAATTTCCCCAAACATGCAAGACCATTTACATTTATCCACATCCTTTTTATCTTTCAAGAATTTTCCAGTGACTAGAACCTGTCAAACATTAAAGCAAGATGTTAAGGGGGACAAGTGGCAATTGAATCAATTGCGTATAAAGATTAAGGCCATGCAAGAAAACTAAATAAAGCTAGGTTTGATTTAAAACCTTGGTTTCTAAGCCTGTGTATGCCCAATTGGGAGAGAAATCAATTATGCTAAAAAGCTGGTCTTGAGAAAGTGAGGGAGGCATCTGATATGTATCCAAGAGATCCTGAGTAGTCAAGCTAGAAACTTCAACATTTCCATTATCAACAGTACCCCAGTAAACCCCAGAGCTGGAATTCATACAAGGGTCCTCCACTTCTCCAAGCTCTTTGCTCATCCATCTGGAGAAACTGTCATGTTTCTTTAAGCCTCCCTCACCAATATTTGCAAGGTCCAATGATTGAGGCTTCCTATTACAAAAATCATTATCAACTCCCTCTAGTAAATGCTCAGCTTTTAAATCCCCATCTAATTTAGGCAAGGAACTGATTTCAGCATTTGAACCCTGAAATAAATAGCATAATCAAAGAACAAGTTCTCAGATATCAAAGCCTTCCAGATATACTTAAATTCCAAAGTGGAGACTGTTTCCTTATAAAACTAAATGAATCTGAATGTGAGTTATCATATGCAAGCTATTATTAATTTTAACATTTCAAAGGTGACTTCTACAGTACCATCCGAGATACTTCCTAATCTGATTATACAAACACCCTTTTAACTTTTATAATAACTATAATTAAGATCTTACCTGAAATATTAACTGATCTTGAGCAATAGCAACAACATCTTGCTTGAGATTAAAATCATCAGCTCCAAGCCCACCAAGTAATTCTTTAACAAAATTGTTCTCCAAACCAGCAGGCTGCGTTGAAGCAACTGGAGGCTGAAAAAATGAATCATCAAAACCTGTTGTACAGTGATCCAAGAGTTCGTTCCAACATGTTGAGTCAAATTGTGTTCTAGATGCATTGAATGTTAACCCAAGGCTTGTCATGTCATAAGCTTTAGTGTTGTCTCCTTGGGAAACTGGATAGAAACCAGATTCAAGTGTTCCTGTATGTGGTCTTTGAAAATGAACTGGAAGATAAGGGTACAGAAAGTTATTCAGTCATCCTGAATCTAAAACAGAAGACAGAAAGCAAACAAAGGTGGTCCTCACATTGGTTGTGTGGAGGAGAAAACGGAACATAATGATTGAATAGCCGAGCGTCAATCATCGGCCCATCAGCACACCTCTGTGACTCAGGGTAAGAGTGGTATCTAGAACTTGCTTGATGATTATCTGCTGCATCAAATTTCTCTTGAGATACGCTGAGTAATAGTGAGTGCAATTGAAATATGAATGAGCAGAGCTACATTCTTCACAAACAGAGCATTCCATAAGATGATGCTACTGGAATTAACATGAAAAAACATTATACCAGATTCAGCATCTTCAAGTTCAGATGTCTGCGTGCTATTTGCGCTTTCAGCTTCTGTTGTTTGAGAAAGCAGACGACTTTGATGTGTGAAAGAGTTTGAAAATACAGAACTATCCAACTGTGTCACTTGGGAATTATCTTCAGCTTCTCTGATGCTTCTATAGCTAGATTTGTTACCCTGGAGATCAAATAAATCACAATGTCAAAGAAGTAAACCACTGAAGTACCAAACGTACCTAGGATGTATACAGTAAAAGATACAAGGCAAAATTGGAAGAAAAGGAAGTCCATTTGCATCTTGATGCCACCATGACCAGTTATACCTGAAATACAACGTACCACATGATGCTATGTAAGGTTTTAGAGTTATTAATGACCAACCCTTAGGAAAAACAGCCTTTAATTATGATGTTCAGCCATAAGACAATGGCAAATTTCTAAATCATACATGTAGCTGTATGAACATCATGGCCCAGGGATGCAAATATATCTGTTTTGTCTAATGGCAAATCAGTGCAAACCAGAAGTAATAGAATTTCAAGGACAAGGGTACAATATAAGTTATTATATGTGGAAGTAGACATTATAAAGATTCTTAAGTTTCAAGTAAAGCAGAACATACAATAACACTGATAACAGAATTACAGGAAAAAAGACACAAAGACAATTAATTAAAGAGAGATCAAGATCTTAACCTTAACTTCACGATAGTGTACAAGAACAATGTGCATCAAATCCCTGCAACATTGTGAGTAAATAAAACATAATGAGTGTTTTTTTCAAAAAATAAATGACGGCAGTTCTCACAGAAAAAATCATCCAAAAGCATGCAGATTAATAAGATTATAGTCTGAATAACATAGTTGTGCACGCTTATGCACAGAAATAAAGGAATCTAGTACATTTAGGTCATGCATGGCAATTGGAAAGAGAAAAATAAACAAGAATGGCAAAGTTCTTATAATCCTTAAGCTCCTAATGGAAGGAAATCTAAGGGTCTACCTTAAAGCAACAATGTAATGGCCAGCTAAGGGGAAAAGAAACAAATTGACTTCCAGATAACATTTGATAGGTCGCTTGAAGTAAACAAAAAAAAAAAAAAAAGTAAAGAAAATAAAAATGTTAAGTTATGCAAGTCACTAAAAATCTCTGATTTAGTTCAGAGACTAAGTATTACTGCAAGTCACTAGATTATCTGATTTAGTTCAGAGAATAAGTATGTCTTATTAACACAGAACGATGATTCTCATTATAGATCAACTAGTGAGGTATTGTGCATTAGAACATGTCACCTGACATTTAGTAGTAGGTGTAATGATGATTCAAGCTTCTACCAAGATTAATGACCTTATTAATATGCTACATAAAGGAGTGATACAGGAATCCACAAAAGCTAACTATCCATCAGATGCCAGTAACCATATGATCATTTAAGAGCACAAAGGATATACATAGCCATAACCTTGAAGCACATGATACATTTAAAGGCATGTATAATGAACTTGAACTTTTAAAGGATATAAACATGGTGATTTGTATTAAATACTCACTCTTCCAACATCCAATAACTCCGCCGTTGGAAGTTTTCATTCTCTTCTCCATGAGCATAGTAGCAATGCAATACATCAACACTTCCTGACTGAAACAGAAGACAAAATACATCTTAAGTAGAACAACAGAAAACTTAACTCTCCAAGAAATCAAACCCACAAAATGTAAAGCAGTTTTCATTCCAATAGGTCAAAGGTCCAGTTTATAATCACTGGTGAATTCAAGAGGAAGTATGCTTTGCTGCAGCAAACCTATAATTGTCTTCCTTTAATGCATGTCCTACATGACCATCCACTTTTATCTTTCTTAAATTCATTTCAAATAAATTTATCCAGTGCCAACTTATAACCACAAAACACTATACACATGCATCATTCATGTCTCACTTACTTTTAACCTCTCATGAGCCTCTTTCACAGTTTTCCCATCTTTTTTCTTCCTCCAATTATGGCCGTCCTTTCGGAAGTATCTCAAAACCTTCCGATCAAATAGAAAAAGTGAACCACCTAATAAGAAAGAAACTTATGGCATCAAGAGAGTAAAAGCAGGATAAACCAAGCAGAAATGTCCAAATTGTATATGATCCCAAATTGCTAAATCAGTTTTGTTCAATTCAAGAAAAAACAATTTCCATGTCAACACAGAGTAAACCAGTTTATATAAGGTGAAAAGTCAAGTACGAGAAGCAATGTAAGACTAAATTTTTTAAACTTTCAGAAGATTATGCGGATCAAGTTACTTGCTCAGAGACACAAAGTGCAGCAATTGCCTTGTGCAAATGCCAACATGAAAGAATGTATTCAGATGGAAGATTATGCATATGAACTGCCTCTATAATGTCTGTCTAAATATAATATGCGTTATTGAGAATGTAAATTATAGATTTACAAGAATTAGAAGAGTGAATAGGCTGTTGGGTAGGATAATGAATGCCAACAGAATACATGAATTGCCCTGATCCAAAGAATACCAAAACCTAAATCTTCAACAATACCCAATCATTAAACTGGGATAAAAAAAAAATTCATAATCAGACTCTCCTATATCTCTACAACTGCCAAATTATGAAGTAAAAATAGATTCACTTTGCAAAATCCCATCAGTTCTTGACCTCTCCAGCATTTGTAATCTAACTGCTAATAAGGATTAGTCATTTCATTAGTCTGTTCTGACCATACCTTACACCATCATGAGAGATAATATTCAAAAGATATAGATAATACAATATTAAATAGTATAAACTGAGGATCATCAAATCACAAGAGAACTTCGACATTTAGACAACTGCACAACACAAGATCTTACTAGGTGGCTTATTTGCTGGTTCCGGGGCAATGCGAAAGTTCTGATAGTTTCGAAGGATTTCACATATTTCAGCAGGGCGTAACCATCTCTGTTGAGCTTCTAGTATTATTTGATTAATATCTGTTCATCCACAACAAGAACACAGATTTTTCTTTTAAAGAAGATGAGACATAAATTAAACAAAAACGACACATGAAAACCATGAACTCATCAAAATAAAAACTGAATGCAAAAAACAAAACAAACAAGAAACACCCATCATGTTCGTTGCATGCTGACCATACACTGAGATCCATACGTATGTGTCTCCATCATCTTCAAATAAAATTGAAAAAGCACCGCTTCCATTAAACTAGTTTGACTTAAAGTAAAAGTTTAGAATGTTTGACTCTATGTGAGAGAAAGCGTGTGGTCCCCCAATAGACACAAAAGACCAATTCACAACATCAGTGTTCAATTCTACACAAAATAAACTCTATTAACATTCTTACACAAACATCCGCAAAAAACTAAATTGATTCTCCTACTAGCAACCTCCCATCTATACTTACCTTCATACACTGCCTCGCAACTATTCTCCTAACAAAAGTTTGATCCTTCACTAACAACTCCACTGCCACAATACTCATACCGTCAGTGTAACAAAACACTAAGACCGTCAATAAGCCCACGAATCAAATCTATTAATCTCCGATTTCTAGTCTTCCAAGTATAACATAACACTACGATCATTAAAAAACACTGAATTAAGAGGAAAACAGGGTAATCTCATCCGATTATCTCACCTAATTGCGGGTTTATCGCGTACCGCCTGGCTTCCGCCATGAACAATGAACAAAACCCTCCTTCACTTAGATCAAAAGCTTAAACCCCTCAACCTGAAAATCAAAATCACCCTAAAAAACCATAGAAAAAACACAGGAATTCGAACCATTAACAGGGGAAAATCACAGCCATGCAAAGCATTCGGGAAGTGAAATTCCAAACGGGCGATCATTTTCCGACCATTACCGGAGACTGAAAATGAGTGGCCGCCGCCGACAATCCAAGATTCCGGAGACGAAGGAGAAACGGGAAGGAAACGAAAGACAACGAACCGAGAAGGAAGGACGAAGGATAGTGTCGGGTCGTGCTTTTGTAATGACTTATTGACGAAAACACCCCTATACAATTCCAAGTATTACGGTAATGCCACTATCTGTGTGCTGTTTTGCTAATGGTTCACGTCATCGAAGAGGTCTCATTCGGTCAAAAGCCTGAGCTCTCTGGCGCGCAGTAATACGTGCCATCACAGGTGGTAGGTGTAAGCTAACGGTCACCGAGATAAGATCAAGAGAGTTTGTTAATTTTAGGGATTTTTTATTCAATAAATGGATTAGATTATGTATCTTGATTATGCCGGTGGATGCAACTGTTAGCCTGTGAATGGTCTATCATAAATGAAAAAAAAAAAAAAACAAAAATAAAAATCCATTTAACTGGTGATTTTAAAGAAAAAACCATATTGAGTAGAATATGAATATTATTTTTTAAAATTAATATCAAACAACTACTTTTTGGTATAAAAATGAGTAAATCATGTTTTACTGAAAATACCATATTTAAAAAAATATTTAATAAATTACATAGATACACTTAAGCGTTACTTTGTTTTTTTTATAAGAGAGTTTATTGTCATTAACTTGTATTGGACTCATCAAATTAAAAAATAAAAAATAAAAACAAATATTATGAATTAATAAATTATTTTTATTTTAAAGTTAAAATTTTTTTTTACAAATTATGGGTGAGTTAAGACAAGAGCTTGTGCAAACATGGAGTTAATATCTTATTACATTATTAATTTTAACATAATGATTGATACTATTAAGAAAAATATTAAAATAAATGTACAAATAAATATAAATAAAATATAAATGTATCACATTACTTATGTGCGTGAGGAGCGAGACCCTGACATTGGTGAGGATGATATTATCGGCTAGTCCCTCCCACGCTTGATCATGCTTTTGGGAGGTGACCTTCTTGCCTTGTAGAGGGTTGCTCCTAGTTATCTTCTTTTGTTTTTATATGTTTTTGTATGTTTTCTTTCTTTTGCTCTCTCTATCTCTCCACCTCCGGTGGAACTTTCGTTTTTTTGTGTCTGTCTCTTATCTTTTTAATGCATTATGGTTTATCCACTTTATAAAAAAAAAAAAAAATTGTATCACATTATTTCAAAATACTAATAAAAGTGCATTTACCTCATTATTTATTTATTTATTTTTGATAAACGGTTTAAATTTTAAAAGCTTTTATTGCCTGCATCCGGCTTTGATTTGTGAAGCATCTTGCTCCTACATGTAAAATATTAAAACTAACAACACTGGATAAAATTCCAGGGAATGAGGGGTGGTGAACGTACCGGGCGAAGGAGCTGATATGGGATGTGGTTTTCAAGAATGATGCTCTGATGTTCAGACTTGAGGGAGGGCATGGTAGAAGCTTCTTCTTATAGAAAAACAAGAAGCTCAGAAGGGGCGGTGGTGTGTTTGGTGGAGCAGTGATCAGGTATGTAATTGATACGTTTGTATTAATAATTATTATTTAGTTTTTAGATATTGTTAATAATTTTGAGCTCTAATTTTGTGATTACCAACTGAACAGTGGTGTTAAAGATAAGGTTTTTGGTCACTGAGAATATATTTGGCTATCTTTGGTTGATGGCATGTTTGACTATTTATTTATTATAGATAGTGTTTTTAAATATTTTCTTTTTAATTTTTAGGGTGGTTATTCACCTCATTTGACTAATCAATCACCGGTGTTTGACTGGTGTACATGGTTTATGGGCATTAATTAACTACTTGAGTAAACATTTTTTTTTATTTACATACAGGCCACTCTTAATTAAAAATGAACTAAAAAATTTTACAAAAACAAGAGTTCAGTGTTTTTAGCCCTTATTCAATTGATGGTATCTTATAAAAAATAAATTATAAAAGTAAATAAAAATATATTTTGTAAAAATCATCTATAAAATTTGCAGGAATATGGAAGCAATTTTATCTTAAACATAATCATTATATGAAAGAAAGAAAAAAAAAGAAACAATTTTGAAAACGTCTTATTTTCACTAAAACAAACACGTAAAACCCTAATCGCAATTTTACTTCACTGAGTTCAGAAATGGAACTTCACCCTAATTTCTCACTCCAGTCACAATGGTGGTGAACACAAAAAACCCCGTGAGGACGTTTCGCAAGTGGCGAGAGTTCGCATCCTCAGGGGTGAGGGTGCATGCTCGAGAATTGTGAGCACGAACCGTGGGTGGTGGTACGCGCCCATGTGTGCGCGACCCCACAGGCCGTAGTCAAGGCATGCGCACGCCCCTGTCTTAGTTTAGCGGGCCCATTAGGGGTTTCGTTCTTTTTGACAAAAAACCTCTGCACGCACAAACATTGGAGAACAGGGGCAACATGTCCACAGAGGATATACAACACCTTACTGGTGGGCCCGGATGTCCTGCAGGGGAGGCACATCCACCTTGCCAAACACTTGATCAGCCCAACAAACATGAAGAGGATATTTTCTGGCACCCAAATTATAGCAGAAAATGAAGACAAGTATACTACTAGACGACAAGAAAAGAGTACGGAATAAAAAAAGCGGGATCAAGAAATGGTTTTACTCATTACTCATCAGTGACAATAATAATGTGATTGCTAATAAGCACAGAAGCATGTTATTACTACATAAGTAAACAATCTGCAGTTCAATCAGGATAATTAGGATGTGAAGAAATGAAACCTCTAACAAACTCTTATTCAGTGTAGAAAGTTTTATATGAGAAAGTGTTGTCAAAAGTCCCTTGCTTCCTGCAATCATTGAACATCAGAGCATGAGAAACATTTTCGGAGATTATGAGAGCTGCTGAAACTGCAGGGAGTTTTTGGGTAATGTATCTGGAGGGTGATCACATTGTTGTCACTCTACTTTCAGGACTATCTTCATGAACTCATAAACAAAGTAGCTGATGGAAGCAGAAGGCAGAACCTGAGTGAGAAAAAAAAAAAATAAAAAAAAGACCATAAGGTTGCTGATAAGAGAGAATATAGAACTTTTGTGCAATCAGTAACATGCAGAAAAAAGGGCTTGTAGGAGGTTGTCTTCAATGAAAATCATAACACACACTAAATAACTATTGCTATCAATAAGCATGTTGATGAATGGTGTCTCTTTTCATTTGACGCTAACCAAATTTCACATTAGGCCTGTGGAGTCATGAATGCATTAGCATCATTGATGTCTGTAGCTCAAAGGGTAATCTAGATTTTTCTACACTTCAGTAGAAGCACCTTAAGAGATCATGTTTCTCAATTGCATGACTGATCCAGATATCTCGACTGCACATCCTGAAGATTATGTTGTTTCTTGGATTCCCATTAATGTAGTTATCTTTATAAACTATTATATTCGGTCTGATGTTTTTTTAAATCAAAGCATGAGTTTGTCATGTGGGACCCTATGGTTCACTGAGATGTGCATGCAAGCATTATAACACCATGCGCCCAAGCATGAATACAGCTTCATCCAATTGCACATGCACAGTGGAATAAAAAAAAAGTTAAAATTAGCTATGCAACATAGAATCCAAGAAATTCAATTAAGTCATCTAATAATTTGAAAATATAAAAATGATATTTAGAGTTGATAAGCACACAATTCATCTTAAAATAAAGAAACTCATTAATATATTGTTAGGGGAAAAAGACACTGTAATTCCAACTACTACTCGGAATAATGAGTTCATAGAATAAAGCAAGCATATTCAATCTTCACATAAAACAAACCTAAATCCATCAATTGAATTTATTAAAGATAAAAAGGAATCAATCTCGCTAAGTAATGGTAAGTCAATAATCTAATATTCTGCAAAATAGGTTGTATTGCTATCAGCAAACTACATTGCAAGCTGCAGTTTGTTTTGAGATTCAAATAAGCAGGCATCTAATCAAGTCAAATATAAATTGCATTTACTATGCAATGATGTGATTTCCTCATGATAAGCTGGCAGAATAGCCAACATAAAACAAGAAATAAATTATTTTAAAAACATGAAGAAAACCAGTCTGTTTCAAGGGGCATTTGGTATACTGGAATCTTGTCAAAATTTTCTTGCAATCATGCCAAGCCGTTTGGAATACCTATGCTTGGTAGAACCTATTATGGAAGTATGCCTAAGAATGTAGAGTTCCCAGTGTCAGTGAGATTATAATGAACCATTGTTATCTGATTCCCACCTCCAACCTAAGCAACCTCTAGCGGGAAAGTGAACTGAAATCCTTATTCCTAAAATACCCTTGCCTAATAGGTCGAAGGACATTAGGAGTCAAGGTTCCCAATCCTCTTTAGTGACTACAATTGAAGAGGAAGGGGCTGATTTGGTTGTTGCCCACAAGCTTAGATACAGAGAAGTGGCCCCAAATCAAATGAAATTTTCTGCAGTATTTCTTTTGCCTTCTTGGTTGCATTTTTTTCATTAATCTCTTGGTTGTGGGACCTTTTCTTTTCCTGGTTGTTTCTTGATATGTGATGAGTGGGCTGAGTTGCTAGCCTTGCAGTTTTTACTATGATGCATTGTTGTTATAAGATGCTTTCAAATCCTTCTCTTTCGAACCCATGTTAAACGACATATTTATCAGAAGGGCAAAATTTTGTCTGTAAATGTGACATATTTTGGGGATCTAACCATCCTATCCAAATAAGCTGGACATGAAGCATGTAAACCACAATTTCACAAATTAGACCTCCCATAAAATTACATTCTAAGACCTTCCATATGATTACATTCTAAAGCACACAAGAAGTAAACCCAACATCTCAATGTAAGATATTTATCAATCTTTGAACTAACTTTTCTACAAAACACATATGGAGTTTTCATATTCTTGTGAATCATATTGCTGAGGATTAAATTCTTTAGAGTCTTATTTTGTAAGGGCATGTGGCAATCCACAAACCAAACGTCCCCTCAAGGGCTTCTGCTTCTTAGCAAATATCTTGGTAAATGATATTTGTTCTTTATGGCAATAAGGACCTGAAAACCAAGTCAGCAATATCCTCTCATTAACTCTCCAAAATACCAGCCTTCATATTACACCCCTGAGCTAAGTTTTGAGTCCACTATATATAGGAAAATATAGTAGGCTATCAGTATATAGGTTTCTAGCATAGCAATAAGAAATAACTATATCGGGGTATGGACGCATACCAAAATGCCCTTTACCCAAACCCAGATTGTTCCATTTTTACTTACAAAGTATGAAACTTGTCACTCCAACAAATTTCATTCCATGCAACAATTTTATTCCTTACCCTTACAAGGTCCGTCATTGTAAAAGAGGTTAGTTCTTTGGGCCCCATGGAGATCTGAAGGAAGTCTAGCTAGTTCACATACACTCAATAAATAAAAATAGCTTCTTGACAAAGACCACAAGATAATTAGCATTTTGTATACATTAATTATCAGCAATTGTTAAGCCAAATAAATCTGAAGTAGCAAAGCAACCAGCATTCCCTAAGTACTGAATAGCTAAAAAGTCACTTGAAAAGTTTTTAAAAAGCAAACTTCATACTTAGAGATGATAATCCATCACTTTTCTCAAACTCAAAGAAACAAAATACATGATGAATTAGCTGATTGACTGCTTTCTGTAAGAAGTACCTGTAACAAGCTGGGAATCAAGCCAGCATAAAGTGCAGAAATTCCACCTTGTTCAACAATCTTCATGCAAGTTGCAAAGGAACTCAGCTTTGTTGCTTGGACCTGCATTTGTAAATGCCTCCTAACTACCTCAAATGGATATGTAGCTGCCTCAGCACAGGCACCAGCAATGGCCCCATAAATTAAGGTCCTTGCAGGTCCCAACTCTAGTTGATCCAATGCATTCATTTCTCCACCCTCTTGTTGCTTCATTAGAGACATCCTCCGCATTCCTTCTGGTGAATGGAGATAGGCTGACTTCAGTATGTCATAAACACCATAGAAAACTGCACCAGAGGGAGCCATGCTGATGAGAGAAGGTAAAAGTCCTTTATAAAGTGACAAGAACCCTTCAGTTTGAACCATGTGACGAAAAACACCAATAACACCACCCAATGCTTCCCCTCCAGGTGCTACCATCTTTGTTCGTATCTGAAGCATTAAAAGTTTGAACAAGAAATATTAAGACATCAAAAGTAAAATAGAGGAGAATGATGGGACTGAAGCCAGCTGAAACTTGAATGTATAGATGCACTCAGAACCAACTGTAAGTTCCATCATTTAAATCTGCATCTTCCAAACTATATATCTAAACCAATAACAAGACAAGAAACACATCTAACTGAAGCATACCGTATCCAGTGGAATACACAGGACAGCTGCAGTAATCCCAGCAGCAGCACCTGCAACAAATCTCTCAAAATTTGTTGTCTCCTCATTTCCGGAAAACTTAAGCAATTGTTTTCTATATGTATCATATGCGTAAAAATTGACTGCCTTAAATGGAGCAGTACGAAGAATATTAACGAAGTTCCCCTTCCAGAAGCCTCTCAGACCCTGAGTAGCAGCAATATGCTTGATTAGATCAAAAAGATTCCTTTGCTCACCACGAACAATATACTCCAACTTCAGTCTTTCGAGAGGAGCAACAAAAGTTCTGGTACACAGGATAATCATTACAAGCAAAGATGTTAATATAGAAACAGTTGAAAAAAACACCTAACATCACAAAATACCACACTTATCGCGACCAATAAAAACCAAGCATGGCAAACATTCTCAAAGCACACCATAAAATACAAGGTAGAGGGAGAAAAAGAGCAGCAAAACTCTTGCTTTTCAAACAGATAAGGAACAACATGATATTTAAATTATTTCAGAACATACTGAAGAGAAATTTTATCACCTCGAGACCATGGCAGCAACAGCACCAGCCCAGAGATGCTTAGTAGTATTCATAGCCCTAGCTCCAGCCCCACGAACTTCAACCCCCTCATCCTCCACCTCCACCACCTTTCCCTCCTTCTCCCCTTGCTCCTCCTCCTCTCTCCTCTTCCCATCCTGCCCCAAAATCTCCACTGGCTCCCCCACAAATCCTTGACCTCCCTTAACTGAAAGACTCACTGACAAAAAAGTCGGTCCTCCCCTCCAGAACACCCCCCAAAGCCACCGACTTTCGCCTTCGGGAACCCAACCCAAGAAAGGAAACCGATGTTTTCCCATTTGACACCGAAGCAAGCAACGACGCCGGCACCCACTGATCCAGAAACAGCCCTCCTTGAACAAACAGTGCCCCCGCGGATCCTCAAGCCTCAACATCACGAAAGGAGCTACGATCGGCAAACAAGGTGTAGATTTCCACAACAACTATCAGGATTTAAGAAGACGGAAGCCATTGGGGCGGAGAATAAGAACAATGGAACAACAGAATCTAACTTTATCCTAGGGTTAGGGTTTGGACGCGAGCAAGTGGGAGATGGTGGTGAAGAGAGGGCATCATTCGCATTGCTCCGTTTGCATCGACGAAGCCTTCGAGGGCTTTGGAGCCTTCTGCGTCACTGCTTCGCTTCTCCTCCGCCCTCTCTCGCTTCTCTCGGAACGCGTCTCCTAATCGTAATTAAAGCGGGTGAATGCCTCGAGATATGCTTTCCATCTCATCCACTGAATCAAACCGCAGCCATTTATTTATCTTTTTATTTTAATTTATTATAAAACTCTCTGATTTTTTTATTTAAGAAAATTATATACAAGTCCCTGAAATGTTTATTGTTATGATAAAATAACCCCACCCCAGTTTAACCATGGTTTAACTTTAATTGAATATGAAGCCATATTAACTTACCCAATAATAATGTTACCCAATAATAATGTTGATAGCTTTTATCTAAAGGAAGAAACAAAGTGAGGCATGCATTTTAGAAAAAAAAAACCAACGAGCATGGTTAGGATATTCTACAAGTATTTTCCGGGCTTCGATTTTTTTTTAGACTGAGAATTAAATGTCCAAACCATACGTCCTCATTCAGTGATGCGGGGTTCGGATTGTAAATCCGAATCTACAACCAAGAAACCATACTACCACTATGTCTAACGGGATTTGAACTCTAAAATCTTTGAATGTCTTGCATTAATATTTTTAGTAATGAGGCCAATACTGCTAAGTTATTAATGCTCTTGTAAATATGAAAAATTTTCAAGCAGGTTATATAATAACTCCCCGGGCTAAAAATATTCATGTTGACAAAGAAGCTGTTGTCATCATGATTCATCGGCCATCTATCCGATTATCAAGATAAAATCTGTTTTGACAAAGGTTCATATTTAATAGCAATGAACAATGTGGTGCCATTAATCAATTCCCAGGTTTGTTTAACAAAAGACAAGCTCTATCAGATTCAAAGTTGAATGACAGCCGAGTACCTTAGCATGTGCTAAGATATTTTCATTTATATGTGTTAGGTGTCCACTGTTCATAAGTATGTGTTTGCTTTCCTAACATCCTTGAAAAATATAATTTCAACGAGTGATGAAATGACATTGCTTCATGGCACCAACCATCCAACTATCTAGAAAATAAAACAAAGAAACCAACAAAGAGACTAGAAACACCTGGCTTTTCTTTTTAATGAAGGCGGCAATTGATTTATAATCCATGGAGCTCATAGCTTTCTGCATCAACTGACACTTCCAAAGCAACTGCACGAAAAATATTGCTTCTTGATAACAACCCGGTGAAAATTCAAGCAGTTGACATGGTCTGACATATGTTTAAATAATTCTTTAATCCAAATAAATATAAAAGCTCATTTACCTTCACAGTGTGGTTCAACCTGTTTATCTTCATCTCGTTCAATAAATCCATCACATTCTGCATATTCATGTTATCCCAGGACTGTTTTGTATACAAGAGCTATTGACTTTCTTTGAAATCCTCTGAGAGAATTCTGAAGCCATAGAATATTTGTTCCTACTATAACAAGCACTAAGAAAGGCAGTATAAGTAATATGATCAAGCTCATATTCTCTGTTTAAAATTCTGTCGAGAAAAATGCTCGAAGTCTCTACTTCTGCTTCGGAACAAAGTTTTCTGACAAGGGTATTGGCTGTTCGAATCCAGTGTTTCTTGTCCAATCTATCCAAGATGGACATTGCATTGTCTGGTTGATCTTTCTTGCAATACTCATAAGCTAATGTGGCGCGTGTAACGTCACACGGAACAAGACTTTTGTCTAACATAGCATCATACAAAACTCTTGCCTCCTCCAGTCTAGACTCTTTGCATAACCCACTTATTAAAGCACCATAAGCAACTGAATCTGCAATGCATCCATTCTTAATCATCTTCTCAAAGAGCTTCATTCCAGCATTTACTTGACCATCCTTACAGTACCCAGATATCATTGAAGAGTACGTTTGCTTGGTTGGAACAAGTCCCAATTTTAGGCATTCCTTAAATAACCTCTCACTCTCTTCCATTTTCCTTCCCTTGCAGAACAAAGCAATCAATGTAGTATATGTATGTATACCAGGGGAGCAACCAGCTTTGACCATTTGACAAAACAATTCTAGAGCCTGTGCAGTCTGACCCCGCTTGCAATGGTTGCAAATAAGAATGGTGTATGAGACTTTGTCAAGTAACAGCCCACGCCAGCGAGCTGCTTTAAAAAGTCTATAAGCTTCTTCTACCCTACCCTGATTGCAGAGCCCATCCATGATAGCATTGTATGTACAAATGTTTGGAATGCAACCCTCCTTTGTCATGATATTGATCAATCCTCTTGCTTGTTCTATATTTCCCTCTTTACAAAAGCCATCAATAAGAGTAGTATATGTATTGACATTTGGTGTCAATCCTTGCTCCTGCATCCGAGCTAACAACATTTCCGCTCGACCAAGCTTCCTCTCCTTGCAATACCCAGCGATCATCGCTGTGTAAGTGAATACATTCGGCTTATAGGACTGACTCCTCACAAGCTTCAAGAACAACCTGAACGCACGCTCCGTCCACCCGATCTTACACAACCCGTCAATCAAAATAGTGTGAGTGTAGACATTGGGCCTCATTCCCTTCCCCCACCATCTCCTCCAACACCTGAAAGGCCTGCTTCACAGAGCCTCTCTTACACAAACCATCAATCAAAGCAGTGTAATTTATCACATTTGGAGGCAAACCCATGTCCAACATCTTCCTAAATACACCAAACACCTTCCCATGCCATCCCTTCTTACAAAATGCTTCAACGATCCTACTACACATCACATTATCAATCCGAAAACCTCTACTTTCCACAAGCATCAACAGCGTCTCAACATCTGAAACACGGCCAGCATTACAATAACCAGTGATCATAGTCTTAAAAGTAACAAAATCAGGCAAAACACCATTGAGAGGCATTTCATCAAACAGTTGATGCGCATGATCAATGAAGCCCAATTCAACAGCAACCCTGAGAATGTAGTTCATGACATGAACATCAAGCGGTAAACACTGATTCCTCATCTCCAAAACCATATCGACAGCCTCTCGATACCTCCCAATCTCCGAAAAACACATGACCATGCACCGCATCACCTCCCGCGCCTTCTCCAAGTTACCACGGAGAACCAACGAGCTCGCAGTCGTCAAAAAGAACCGCATGAAATGGCGAAACTCCGACCGGGCAATCGCCCAATGAAAGAAGCTCAGAGCTACCATGGAGCCCTCTCTCTCGGCGAGCAAAGAAACAATACACAATGCTTGTTCTTGTGTTATCTCCATTTGAAAAGATCGAAGCTTTTGGTCGCCATCTTCGTAGGCTCGGGAGACCAAAATGCATGCGCTTTCGGGGACGGATTCAGAGCTTGGGAGTGCAAAGGTGGGAGCTTGGATGGAGTGGAGACGATGAGAGCGTGGTGGAGCAGGGGAGTGGTGCGAAGAGAAAGGGAGAAGGCGAAGGCGGGAAGTGGAGTGGCGGGTGATGCGATTCATCGGGTTCGTTGCTTGGTGTTCGACGTGTTCTTCATTGCATTTTATGGACAAATTATCTTTTAAAATTTTATATTTTGGGTTTTTATTTTATAATAATAATAATAATGACTCAACATTAACTGCAGTTACTACATCACTTATAATTAAGTATATTAGTTACCTATATCAAACAATGTAAATAAATTTTTATTTAAAGAAATATTAGGATTTTTTCTTTTTGAGATAGGGCGACAAGAGACAACTTTCAGGGGAGTAACGCGTGGTGGGGGATTGGGTCCTCACCCTCTTGGAACGGGGGAGGGCGATTCCGGGGGATTGAACTCGCGTCTCCTTCCACGAGGGGACCCGAGGTACCGCTGTGCTACAAGCCCTTTGATGAAATATTAGGATTCACTTTTTTTTTTTTTTATCCACAAATGCTAGGAATAAACTTAATAAATCAATGAAACTATTTACAAATTAAAATAAATTTAACTAGATTGGAACCATAATCACAAATTAAGTTACAAACTAGGAACCCTTCCATCAATTAAATAAATTGTCAACAAATAGTAGCTTATCTATTTTGTTAAAAATAAAAAATAAAATAAAATATCCAATCAAATAAATTTTATTAAATAGATAATATATGGAAGCAATGATAAAGCCATAGCAATTTGAATAATTACAACATTATGACAAATTACTTTGATTTAAGTCATTCTTTTCGAGATATTTAATTAGGATGTTCGCAATAAAAATAGATTAACTTTAGATTAATATTCAAAAATACTAAATCTAAATCAATTTTATCGCAAAGTTTGAATTAATATTTAAATTAGCATTCCAAAAAACAACCGCACAAGTCATTGTTGTACACAATTTAAATATTGTTTCAGAGTAACATTTTTTAATACATCAATTAATGATATTCCGAATAAACAAGAACAAAAGGTCAAAAATAAAAAAGGTCAAATTGGAAACCAGAGTTTTCTCTGATAAGTAATAATCTTAAACTTGATTCTTTATTCTTTGTACCAAAAAGAGTTCATTGAATGTGGAGAAAAGGTGTTGTTGGAATTCAAAGAGATGGGTGGGAGAAAGAGACTAATTAATTAAGGAGGGTGAATAAATGGAATGGAGTGGAACAATAAAGCAATGGATAGCTAGGCAATCAATAGAGAATTCCAAGTTGGAGTTAACTGAAAGAAGGTGGTTTCAAATGGATGCCCATGCTCTCCGCCATGCTTTTACCTTTTCATCTTCTTGCTTTTATTGTTGGCTAGAGGACTTGATTCTTCTGTTATTCTTGTTTACCTCCTTGGATTCCTTTAATACTTCCTTTTATGCCACTTCAACTTTAGGAAATGGCTTGCATAGCCTTGTTTAAGTGAGTGAGTGATTGCTAATATGGTTGTGCGCCGGTATATATTGTACATATTTTCTGAGTATCTACTTAGCTTTTTAAAATTTAAGAATGTTTGATAGTAGTTATTAGATTATGATTTAACAGTTATTATTTGTAGAGGATAGTATAAAAAGTTTACAATTAGTTATAAATATTTTTTATACTGTCAACTACCGTTAACCGCTATGTTTGAATGGACAAAGTGGCTATTATATGCAATTCTAATGGCCAAGAAATCTAGGAACATTTTTAGTAGCTATGTGCTCATGTAATATATAATATATAACTGTATTTAAAATTGTATTTTTGATTATTAAGAAAAAATATATAATTTATATAGAGAAGTTCTATAAATACAATTTTAAGTAGAGTTATATATATGGAGAGGGCCAATCATTTAGGACGTTTGAAAATAATAAATTTACAAAAATACGTAGATGACTGTTAGATTATAATCCATCCATTATCAGTGGAGTCAATATTATACTTATGAATACTTTAAATTGGATTGAGTAATATTCTTTTTTTATATTCACTGGATATTGTGCTTGCGAATAGTATCAACTTAGTCACCCCATCTATACTCAAATACAATGCGATGAAAACTGTTTATGTATGTGTTCATTTTCTCGTTTTTCCTGTGTGTTTATCTCTTATATATATATATATATATATATATATAAATTTCTCAAAAATATTGTTTTTTTTTTTTTTTAAAAAAAAAGGGCATTTGTATGTAAATCTCTCTCTGGCTCTCTCTTATCAAAGTTGTTTTATTACAAGTTTAAATGGAACCTTCTTGTACTGGTTTCATTGAAGGCCTGACAAATTGATTTAATATTTGCGCCGTCATAGGAAAAAATATTAAAGGAAAAATTGATCCAAAAAATTGTCATACAACCTCTTCAATCGTTTTGGAACGACATAACAATTTATTATTAGTCACATTTTTTGGTTGGAATTGATTAATATGTATACCGCTCACTATTTTGCAACCTCATTAAGTTTTTCAATTTGGATTCAAAGCAGGAACAATTTGCTATTTTTCCTACTTAAATCATGGCTCAAAACTGCCAAAATTTTTCTTTATTATTTTGTTTTTGGCTCACAATTTTTGTATATTCTAATCTACATAAATTTATTTGTTCTCATTTTTTGTTAAAATATTAATAACATACGATAATATTACATAACTATTGTCATAATAAACCAAATAATTAAACATTTGATTTTTTTTGTGGGACATTAAGAGTTCGTTTTCCTATTAAAACATAGTTGAGACATAAGTAGAATGTGAGGTGGCTTGTCACATCACACACACACACACACATATATATATATATATATATATATATAAACCCCATTGATTTAAGTAAAAATTATTTATAAATCCCTTGATAGTTTCCATTTTTCTCTGCAACTCCTCTGACTTTTGCACTTCCTCTCAGCCTCGCTTTCACGCGTAATACCTTTTAGTCCCTACAAAGGACAACCGTGAGTGTACTTTTTTAAAATGGCAAAAGTACCCTTGCTTTTCATTCCCGCCCAATCACATCAAGAATTCTCTCGGAAGCTCTTCTCCATCATGCTCACTATACTTCATCTTCATCTCCATTTTCATTCTATTTCTCCTCTTGTTCTTTTATGTTCTCTTGCAAAGTGATTTTGTTGTCGTGCTCACGCATTAATCCACATGTAAGCACCGTGCCCGCACTTAGGCTCCATCATGTTTGTCTTTTTTTTTTTTTTTTTTTTTTTACCCGTAAAACCGACGTCTACGTAGTTGTAAGCCACGATGGAGACATTTTGTGGCGTTGCTCGCTTCAAAGACAAACTGGGAGGTTGTTGTCGCCGCAGATCTCGCGAGCGATGGGTTTTGGATCCATCTCGAGTCGTCGTGAAGTTTGTCACGCCCGACGCGTACAAAGACGGTTTGCCCAATTGAGTCGATGTGGATTTCCAACGCATGTGCCAAATACATCATACCTTCAAGAAGAATGTGGTGGACATCATCGTTGACGAAGTCGGTAGGGCGCAAGAAACAAATCAATAACATCTCCTTACCATTCACGTAATCTAGCAACAAAGATAGCTCTTACTATGTTCGTGTGTATTGTGTATTACTACCGATTTCCCGCTAGAATACGTTTCATGTGTAACATATTGCTTTTTCGTGTAATCTAGAGTATTTTATGGATTTACCGTGTATTACATTGATTATATGTGTAACTTACAGCCTTTTCGTGTAGTATATGTCTTTTTCGTGTAATATATGTATTTTCGTGTAATATATAGCTTCCCCTGTAATATAATGCTTTCTTGTGTATTCCACCTTTTTTTTTTTCTCCCGGCGAATGCGCACCCGTGCGGAGCCTTAGGAAGATCATCCATCACCCATCTCGTGGATGATCATCCATCACCCATTACGAGGGCGACGTCCTCGGACTCCGAACCGCAAAGATGCTCTCTCCGATCTTGAACCTTTCGGCTCGTGCATCGTATATACGAAGCAAGCGCCCATAACCCCCCTTTCTTGGACCACACGGCGAGTCCATCAAGAGCGCGAAAGGAGTCCCGCCGGAGTAACTTCCAAAGGGGTGTTGTTCATTACTTTTTCAATCCCCGTATGGTATCCACGACGGGGCCAAACAACACCTACCGTCGACCGCAGTTCCGGCCATTTCGTATTCGGCCCAAATTACACAAAACGATCGGATGTTACACCGAAAATGGATATGTTACACAGAAGACGATAAATTACACGTAAAGTCCAAAAACCCCAAACCGATACACTTAAACGTCGGTCGACTTCTCCTTACCCAACTTCTTCTTACCTTTTCGCTTGTTTTTTTGTTGCAGCAGAAGTCTCGGCGAGTGTTTGCGTAAGGCCGAGAGTGCGAAGGCGGATGTATGGCAACCTCGGCCATCGCCGCAAAAGAGAATAACACCGTCTTCGAACACCGCACAAGGAGAAGAGAGTCGTAGGCGCAAGATGGAGAAGAAAAAACGGAAGAAGAAACAAAACAACTGCTTGAACGGCTTCCTCGGTGAGTTATCTCAACCGCTCGGCGATTCCCCGAATGCTTGAGGGTATTCTCGACATTTCCACGCCATTTTTTTAAAACTTGCACAAGGGGCAAAAAGACATTTCCATTCCACGTCGCCTTCATCATAACGGCCGTTTCACGGTTTTGGATTTGAATGGAAATAGATTGAAAAGGAAGGACTAAATAGGAAAGTGAAACATGTCGTGGACCATCCGGAAAACCGCAAACTTGTGGGGAATTTATAAGTAATTACCGCTTGATTTAAAGGGCGCATTTAGTATATGTGAATTTAAGCATTTGAGTGAAAATAAAGGACATGAAATACTTTCACATATATGGTGTTCAAATGAACCATGTCAAGTGGGTCATCCTTTTATAATTACTTTTACTTTGATCAAAGAAAATGATTTATAATGGAAGGTGTGAAATATATTACGAAGAGGACGGTAAAGTTTTGGCAATGCAAAATTCTTGCATTACTCTTGTTTTCTCAACTATTACATTTGAGGATAATTTTTTATGCTTTCTATTTTATTTTCTATGTTGGTATTCTTTACTATTTTCGTTTTTCATTTTGGTTGTTTTTGCCTTCATCTTATGCTTTCATCCTTCTTTTTCTTGTTTAAACGTTGAAAACTATTTATCTAGATTTTGTTATGCTTTAAGTTTGAATTACAATTATTTATTATACATTAAACTATAGAAGAAGTGATTGTTGTTTATTGTTATTGTAATATTTCTTAGACTATAGACATTTGAAATTATTTATTGTTTATTTATTATTAATGGATCTTCGTATTGATTTGCTTAGATTACTGTGCATTATTTGTTTGAGATAAAGCTGTGCGAATATCATGAGGGTGTAATAGGTTGAAAATACCAAGATAAAGCATTAAAATTTCTGAAATTAAATTACAAAATTTGAAATGAATGATAAAGGTATGCAAATTAAAAACTTAAATCTAGAGCAAATTTAATAATTAAAATAACATTATAGAAAAATGTATTCAAACCAAATAATTTAATTTACTTTGCGTATATTTTAATTATAATTTCCATTTAACATGTATAAACATTAGAATTTTACTTTACAAAAAAAATAATTACAGGCAAAAACTTCACAAGAAAGTTTCCGTGAAGCTTTTCACTACACTAAACTCCTCCTCACAATTTAATCGAAATAAATAAATAAACAATGAGGTTAATTGATGAAATTCTTTATAGTAAATGTAACAATATTATAAATAAGTAATATAATAATATTGCATGTGTCTACAATTCTCATACATTATATGCTTCTTGTTTAAGACATGAGTTGCTCAAAGAGAATAAAAAGAGAGTGAAAATGTATGACCATATAAGAAGATCATTCTCTCATACATAAAAGGCTATTTTTTTCTTTCTTTTCTTCATCTCATTCAATGGAGCCACCATCCTTTTAAGGCTTCGGATTTGGAATGTGAAAATAGAATTACTAACTCTAATAATTGATGATCACATCCAAAGAGAGAGACTGACGTCAAAGTAGCAAAATGTGATCTCGTGAAGCTAGAAATCTGTAAATTACAACGTGGACTCGAAAAGCAAGCACAAGATCATAGAGGCTTTATTCAAAACTAATATTAGTAAGCTTCCGGCTCCAGAATTGAATTTTTGTTAACAGTAATGATAACAAAATAAATCACATCAAATCATATAATAAATGGGCTTATTTATTAATCTCTATGATAAATCAACTTAATTTAATCTCCAAGATATATCTACTTGTTTTGAATTGAAATGTTCAACAAATGGTTTCATTAATTTCTTGATTTCCATGAGTTTTGTTAGAGTTATATTAACACTTATACATATACTTTGTATTTTATACGTATATACATCTCTTGTATACACCTTCCTTTATTTATATGGGCTTGTTGCCCCCAATGAAGTTTAATTCATTCTCAACCCATCTATCATGGTATCAGACTGGGTTCCTTCCTTGTCGACCTTTGTCCTTTGCTCCGTCAAGTCGACTTTGTAATCTGCTCCGGCGACAACCTCTCAGCTCATTCCTAGCTCCGGCGTCTCAGCTCATTTCTAGCTCCGGCGACAGCCTCTCACCTATTTTTTTTTTTTTTTTTTTTTTTTCTTCTTCTCCGACCATTGATGCTCTTGCCGCCGTTGCTCTAGTCCTCTTCTTCAGCTACAAGGGCGTGAAAGGTTTGTTCTCCTACGCCGAGTCCTACCGTTGCCTAGTACGCTATTGTCGCCGTTGCCAACCCTCACAACATCGACGCCGACAACTACCACCGCTTGCTACCGCTGTTGCCGTTTTGGCACCTCATCCACATTTTGCTCTTCAGCCTACTCGTGCTGCCGCCTTTTGCTACTTCAGCTAGCTCGCCGTCACTCATCACACCAAAGAAGAAAACCCACACCGGTGAACTCCGCAAAAAAAAAAAAAAAAAAAAAAAAAACAAACACCGACAGGCGTCACCACTCAAACTCGTGAACCGCAACACCTTTTCCCACGTGAACCCATTCAATCTTCCAACCTTTCTTTTGTCGTTTTCCTCTTGTCTAAAATTCCTTTATATATTCTATTATATATATTATAAAAAAAAAAAAAAAAAAAAAAAAAAAAAAAAAAAAAAAAAAAAAAAAAAACAAAAAAAAACAAAAAAAAAAAAAAAAAAAAAAAAAAAAAAAAAAAAAAAAAAAGCCCGTGAACCCACTGAAAACGTTTCTTTTGTGTTTTTGCTCTTGTCTTTTATTCCTTTAAATATTTTATTATATATATTATTAAAAAAAAAAAAAAAAAAAAAAAAAAAAAAAAAAAAAAAAAAAAAAAAAAAAAAAAAAAAAAAAACAAACCGTGAACCCACTCAAAACCTTTCTTTTGTGTTTTTGCTCTTGTCTTTTATTCCTTTAAATATTTCATTATAAAAAAAAAAAAAAAAAAAAAAAAACCAACAACAAACAACAAATGGCTTCATCTTCCTCTCGTTCCTCATTTCTTAGCTCCAAAGTGGATATCAAATTAAATGGTTCCAATTACAAAGAATGGTTTACTACCGTTCGTATTGTCTTACTCGGTATGGATTTGCTCGGTCATGTAGATGGCACTTCTCCCCAACCTTCCAACCCCGATTCATCCCGGACACTTGCCGATCATCGTACTATGACCATTATCTCGTCGGCCTTGTGAGATTGATGTTCGCATGGAGATTGGACATCTTCCTACCGCACATGCAATGTGGGAACACTTACGTCGTATGTTTGAGCATTCCAGCTCCGCTCGTCGCATGCCATTTTGCGAGATCTTACTCACGTTCAAAGCAACGTGACCGCTCCGGCGGGGAGTATGTTAGTGACCCCGCGGTCCCCGTGGCGTCGGATTGATTCATTGGAGGAGTCTACTTGCTTAACATGCAAATGTTGCAAAACTCGTAATCGCCGGCCTCGGCAAACACACAGCGCACCTTCGAACTTCGATGCGTCTTCGTCCCGATTTTGAGGCTCGCTTCGAGCCAAATCGCTCAATCGGGACCCACTTCCATCTTTTGACGACGCCATTCGTAGTGTTATTGCCGAAGAAACTCGCCTCAAAGACATTATCTCCACGGCTTCTTCCTACAGAGACAGCTTCTAGCCGTGACTTCCCCACGTTCATCACGAGTTCTATCTCGGGCCTCCGACCCCACCAGCCCCCTTGCCGCCCACTTCTCGGCCTTCGTTATTTGTCATTACCGCAAGCGTCTTGGACATATGAAGAGTCGGTGTCTCAAGCTTCAAAGCAACGCCAAGCAAAGATCAACAGCCCATCACGGACTCGCCCTCCGCCTCGTACTCCCGCCTCTTCCCCTCATGCCGCTTCGTCTCGCCTTCGCATTCTCCTTCCTCTCGCCGACATTCTCTCTCAAGTTGCTCACCACCGAACATGATTCATGCTATGCAGCGCGCTCCGCCATCCAAAGACTTCATCTCGCTTTGTCCGTTGCCTCTCGGTATGTCTTCTTCCCCTTCGATTTTAGATTCTCGGTGCTACTCATCATATGACCGCAGATACTTCTAGCCTCGTCTCCATTTCCATGCCTTCTACTTTTTCCAAGTGTTCGCACTCGCCGATGGGAGCCTTCATCCTATCACGCAAAGGTGGTCGCTCTTCCACCCACTTCATTTGACATTCCCGATGTCCATCACGTTCCCGGCCTAGCTCTTAACCTTCTTTCGTAAGCCAACTCACCGATCATGGTCTTACGGCTACTTTTTCCTCTTCTACTTGTACGCGTGCAGGATCATCTTACAAAGCCGAGGATTGGGATCGGTCGTAGAGTTGGCGGCCTCTATCACTTAGATTCTCTTCATCTTTCCACTTCGGATATTGCCGCCTCTATGTGTTCTTTTTGGATCGTTGGCACAATCGCCTCTGGCCATTTGTCTAGTCATCGCGCCGAAACTTTTAACAAGTTCGTGTAATCTTGGATCTGCTTTCTTCCCTTCCTTTACAACCATGTATAAGTTGTAAACTCGCTAAATCAATCGCTCGCCTTACTCTTCACGAGAAACAATCTCCGAATCTACTTTTGATCTTGTTCATTCTCCGATATTTGGGGACCCGCACCCATCTCATCTCTAGGTGGTTTCTCCTATTATATATCCTTTATTGATGATTTCTCGCGTTATACTTGGCTTTATTTAATGCGCTCCCGATCCGAGGCGTTTGCCATTTACTCTCAATTTGCACAAATGATATATACTCGCCTTGGTAAACGCATTAAGATCTTTCGTTCGATGGAGCCCGTGAGTATCTCTCTACATCTTTTCGAACATTACTCTCTAGTCATGGCACTCTCTCTCAAGCAATCATGTCCTTACACACTCGCTCAAAATGGTGTTGCCGAGCGCAAACATCGCCATATCCTCGACACCGCACGTGCACTTCTTTTTGCTTCTTCTATCCCTCAATCTTTCCGGGCCGAAGCCATTCTTACCTCCATCTATCTTATCAATCGTACTCCTACCTCCACTCTCTCCGGCACCACACCTTATGAGCGTCTTTACTCCTTTCCTCCCTCCTATGGTCATCTTCGCACATTCGGTTGCACCTCGTTTTGTTCTTTTGCCTACTATCGAACGACACAAACTCTCTCCTCGTTTCGCAATGTGCATTTTTCTTGGCTATAGCTCGAACACAAGGGTTATCGCCGCTATGATCCTCGTTCTCATCGTCTTCGTATTTCTCGTCACGTCACCTTTCTTGAAGATACCCCTTATTTCTCTTCTTCCTCACCAAATCTTTCTTTTCTTCGCCTTCCGATCATCCGTCTTCTTCCCTTCCCTCAATAATTCTCCCGAGCTCCACTACCACCGCTAATATTGTGCCTTCTCCTAACATCTCCCAAGACATCTCTTCCCTTTCTCCTTTTCCTTCCTCTCGGGTACATTGATGCATCTAGTGATTCGCCTCCTCTCTCCGCCGACCAACCCTCTCCCGAAGATGCTCCCCGCTGTCCCCCGTCGTTATCCGGACCGCCATCGCCGTCCTCCCCGCTCGGTATGCTCTTTCTCTCTCCTCTACTTACTCTTCCGATTTCCAAGCATTTCTTGCCGCTATTCACTCTCACTCCGAGCCACAGCCATATCGTGAGGCCGTAACACATCCCTGTGGCAACAAAGCTATGGCAGAGGAACTTGATGCTCTTCGACGCATGCATACATGGGATCTTGTTCCGCTTCCCTCGGTGTTACTCCTATTAGTTGTCGGTGGGTCTATCGCATCAAGACCCGCGTTGATGGTACTATTGAGCGTCATAAGGCGCGTCTTGTTGCTCGTGGCTATACTCAACAACATGGTATTGATTACGAGGAGACATTTGCTCCCCGTGGCCAAGTTGACTACTGTTCGTATTCTTTTTGCTATTGCTCGCTACTCGACATTGGCCCCTTCATCGCTAGATGTGACCAATGCCTTCTTGCATGGGGATCTTTCTGAAGATGTTTATATGGCCCCTCCTCCCGGTTTCTATCATCCTCCTCGCAAGACGTCCGTCATCTTCGCCGAAAGCATCTATGGTCTCAAACAGGCTCCTCGTGCCCGGTTTGAGCGTTGCGTAGTGTGGTTCTTGCTATTGGTTTCACCGAGAGCTCTCATGATTATGCCCTCTTCACTCAGCCAGACTTCACGTGGTCTCACTATTCTACTTCTTTATGTTGATGATATGGTTATTACCGGTGACGATGTTGATACTATCCTTTCTTTGAAACAAGATTGCACGCTGAATTTCGGATGAAAGATCTTGGTCCTCTTCGTTACTTTTTGGGTCTTGAAGTTGCTTATTCTCGTCGAGGTTATTTGGTGTCTCAAACGTAAGTACATCTCTCGACATTTTTCATCGCGCCGATCTCACCGATCTACGCATCGCTCCTACTCCTATTGAGCCGCATCATCGACTATCCTCTTCCGATGGTGAGCCTTTACCCGATCCTACTCGCTATCGTGCACTTGTTGGTGCTCTTGTCTACCTCACAATCACTAGGCCCGATATTGCATATGCCGTCCGTGTTCTTAGTCGGGCTTGTCGCCGCACCTCGCTCTACTCATTATGCCGCCCTTTTACGTGTTCTTCGCTATCTTCGTGGCACTATATCTCGATCTTTACTTTTCTCTCGCCACATCTTCACTTGCGTTGCGCGCCTATTGTGATGCCGATTGGGTGGTGATGCTTCCGATCGCCGATCTACTACCGGTTTCGTATTTTCCTTGGAGATTCTCTTATCTCTTGGAAAAGCAAGAAACAATCCCATGTTGCTCTTTCCACCGCCGAGGCCGAATATGGTGCGATGTCCTCTACCGCAAAAGAAGTTCTTTGGTTACGACAAATTTTGATGGACTTTGGTGTCTCCATCTCTCGCCCCTACTCCTATCTACCGTGATAACCAGTAGTGCCATCAAAATTGCCGCCAATCCCGTGTTTCATGAGCGTACCAAGCATCTTGAGGTCGCTCTTCACTTTGTTCGTCATCATTATCTTGCTGGTAGTATTCTCCTTCCTTACGTCGCATCTACACAGCAGATTGCTGATCTTCTCACCAAGGCTCACACTATTTCCCGATTTCAGTTTTTGGTCAGCAAACTCTCAGTTCATGATCCACCGTGAGTTTGAGGGGGGATGTTAGAGTTATATTAACACTTATACATATACTTTGTATTTTATACGTATATACATCTCTTGTATACACCTTCCTTTATTTATATGGGCTTGTTGCCCCCAATGAAGTTTAATTCATTCTCAATCCATCTATCAAGTTTGTTCAAATGGACACATCCTCTATAAATGCCAACGCCCTTGCTCAATTTTTTTCAAGAAATAAAATAAAGTTAGGTGAAGTTTTTATTTTTTATAATAAGGAATATTTTGTATATACGTCCGTTTAATTAAAAAAAGATATATATATATATATATATATTCAATTTGTCCTTCAAATTTAGTTTTCATATTTCATGATAAATTAAAATGGATATTTATTTCACATGACTACAATTTTCCTTCCTTCAGTTTATTTTTTTTTTTATCACATATGATCATAATGATAATAATAAAATAATACAAATATTAATAATTTTGGATAAATCTTGACATTTTCATGTGCTTGCATAAGTCATGTTGACGTAGCAAGAAGTGCAATTAAAAGAAAATATATTTTTTTAAAAGTCAACAAATACATAGAGAAGTCAAACTGTGAGTAAATTCTACACCAAAAGAGGTGAGGACAAGGGATAAAATATTATTCATTTTTCATATCAAAATAATATTTTTATAAAAATAATTTCCGCCGTAAAAAATAATATTTATCGTTTTCTTTTTCAATCGGATGTCATATATTAATCAAGTATTGTAATCCATTATTGTGCTTATGCTTATTATTTAAAAAATAACAAATGATAATGAGTAAAAAGATTAAATAAAACAACAATGTAAATTTCCATACAAAACTCAAAATCAGCAATTAATAAATAAATAAGTAAAAGAGAAGAAGATGATTCGGCAATGTTAAAAGGTGATAATTAATAATACTAAGGGCTCAATTTATCAAAGATTTTTTTATTATTATAAAAATCTCTAAAATATATTTAAATATGTTGGCATTAATTGATTGCAAATGGGATTAATCTAGATTCTATCTCCACTGTGCTCTATCTTTTTTGTTCCTTTTTAGGGGTGTGATTTGATTTTCTAAATTCTTTGAATAAATTTATACCACGGAAGCCATCTCTACAATTCAGTTTATTAATTAATTAATTAATTTTTTTTTTGAAAAATAGATGAACATCAATGAATTTAAAAAATTATATCGGTCAAACAAATTTCAGTCACAAACTTGTGAAACTCTACCAATTGTTATAATTATTGGATGAAAAAAATATTGATGAAAAAATGGGGAAATTAAAAATTGAAAATGATTGAAGTAAAAGGAAAGGAAAAAAAAAAAGAGACAGAGATGAGAAGAGATGGTAGGAAGTGAGTAAATGAGAGAGTGCCATGATGGTTGAGTTACTAAGGAAGAGAGAGACTTGGGAGGGTGGAAAAGGGACAAAACAATGAATGGCAAGGAGCATTAAATTAAGTGAAATAAATGGGCAATTTAGAACCCCTCCCCCCCTGGCCTCTATTAAATTCATTGGGGGAGGTTGTGGTTGTTTTAAATTAGGGCTTGGGGGATTTAAAAGTGGGTGTTGGAGTGCTTTAAAGGTGAGACTTCTTTGCTCACCCAACCCAAAGTGGAAGTTGGAGTTATGGAACCCAATCCCTCATTCAACCTCCTCCCCTTCAACTGTGTACCCACTATTCTCACCGCCTTTCCTTCCTTAACTTGCACCTCATTTTCCATGTGTGTATATATATATATATATATATATAGGTATATATATCAATATACAAATAAATGAATAAATAAAATCTTAATATTATCAATGGAACAACCATTATTCATTATTCACCACCGCATTACTCAATCAAGTGATAAATATTCGACTCTCATGCTGGAGATTGAAAATTTGATTTTTTTTTTTCTCACTACATCAATGAGATACAATAAGTGTATGTCTCGTAGTAGGGTAGTTTGTTCACATCATAAAAAAAAAAATCAAACAAACATTAATTATTATTTGAAAAATAGAAAGTAGTTGTTAATTAAAAAAGTGATTTTTTAAATTAAATAGTTTTATAATGGTTAGTTTTGTTGAAAATTAATGATGGGAACTAGAAACTAGAAAGCAAAAAGGAAAGCATGAGAAACATGAGAGAATGGGAAAGGGATACATAGGCTGTAATAAAAACTTATAATAACAAAGAGAGGGTGGTGGTGACCAGAGCCCAATGTCCTTTCTAAAGCCCTGCTCTATTAGATCCTTGCTTGCACTTCAGTGCACTTAAATAATGACCACCTAATAATCTTGCCTATATAAGCTCGATCCACTTCTCCTCCCTCTTCAAACAATATAAATCACATACTCCAATAGAAAATAAGTATTCATTGTCTCTTGTGTGCTTGTATCCATGGTGTCCTTGCAAGCAACTCTAAATCCTGGCCAAGATTCAAAGAAGAAGAGAAAGTGGCAAGCTGATAAAGAAGAAGAAGAAGAAGAAGAAGAATCAAAGAAAGAGCAAGAACATAGAGAAACAAAGAGAAAGGATGATATAGAACTCAATCTTGAAACTCCTCTTCCTTTAGAATGGCAAAGATGCTTAGATATCAAGGTATTATATATATTTCTATATTCATTTTATCAATCAAGATTTCCATGAATTATATATGTATGTATGTATGTATGTACATGATTCATGCATGCAGTCTGGAGAAATACACTACTACAACACAAGGACAAAGATGAGGACATCCAAAGACCCTAGAGAGATCAGCACAGAGGCAGTAGTGAGTCTTGATCTTGAACTGAATTTTGCAAGCCATGCAAATGATCATCAACACAACAACAACAACAACAACAACAACAACATAAAGAAGATCAAGAAGACAAATTCATCAGCAAATGATGAGCAAGAGAACGAGATGATCGCGGCCGTGTGCTTGCGATGCCACATGCTAGTCATGATGTCCAAAGCATCGCCGGCGTGCCCGAACTGCAAGTTCGTGCACCCTCCGACTCATCGGAGCTCTCCGGCCTTACTCAAGCCTGAGCTCACCCTCCGGCTCTTGTGCTGCAGGGATTAAATCACCTCTCAAAGTTCATATATATATATATATATATATATATGAATGTGCATAGACAAGAACATTTATATAATATATATATATATTTGCACTTTAATTAGATATGAAGAATGTGTTGTTTAAAAGCATGAAATCTTGGAAAGATGTATGGCAGGTGAATGGAGAAGTAGAAAAGAAAATTAGAGAGAGTGAGATTGCAAAGGGGATGGGCATGAACATCATCCATGTCATGATATTAAATGTTGGGTGGTTAATTGCTAAAAAGAGGTAGGATTACAGCATGTTGGAATTTAATATTTCTGATTGAATTAGGTGGTGCAAATTAAATTTAAGTGATGTTGGTTAAATGTCCAACTCCGTCTCATTTATGTTTGAATGATGATTTAATATTTTTTTTTTAGGTGCTGAACAAATGAGACTTAATTAATTGAGAGATTTAATGTTCAGATATTATCATCCTTAGCTTGAAATTTATGGAAAATTGGAATTCTTAATTGAATTCAATGTTCCTAAACTTGCACTACTCTTATAAGAATATATAAAAAGAAAATTATCACACCCCGTAAAACCCTTATTTTCTTACATATATATATATATGTATGTAAGAAAATATCTATTTAGACAGAGTTATACAAGTGAGTATAATACGTATATATTTTTTCATATATTAGAAAATAAAGTTCGTATGGAGCTATATTGATAATTTTTCTAATATTATAAGGAATACAAGTAGTTTTTAAAAATAAAATAAAATAAAATGTTCGGTAACATCCTATCTAGTTTTGGATGCAAATAAGGAAAAGGTTAGGGGCCTAAGTGCAAAACTTCAATAAGCGACACTATAAAGGCCATGAAAATTTTGAAAACCCAGAGGGGAGAGAGAGAGAGAGAGAGAAGCGAGAGATGGAGAAGGAGACGAACGACGACGAGATAAGTCTCAGTCAAGGGATCGTGATCCGATGCTCGAAAGCGGCGTTCATGCTCTCGTCGATGAGATCTTCCCTGCCAAAAGCGCTCGCCGCAGAGAGGAACAATCTGGTGAGTGTTCTATGTTCTTATCTAATCCCAATCGAACCACGTTTCTGGGGTTTCGATCCGTGACCTCATGAGAGGAAATTACCAGGAAATGGAGGGAATGCGGCGATCGATTGAGGAGTTGAAAGTGGCTCTGGCTGAGGAGAGATCGAAGAGGAGTGAATTGGCTGAATATGCCCGGTTGCTACTGAAAATGCTCATCAATCTGGTGTTTACCATCGTCGCCTTCGCCATGCTTCTCACCTCGCTTTGGGTGAGATCAGAGTGGCTGGAACTCAAGGGAAGGAGTGCTCTTGTTTGTCATTCTTGTCGTGAGTTTCTTTGAACTTTGAAGAAAATTAACATTCGATTCGGCTTGAAAATTAACCAGGAATGTTCTCGAATTAATCCATTTCCAATTTGGCTTTATTTCCTTTTTTTTTTGGTTAATTGATTAAAGATTAAAAAATATATAAATTATAAGAAGATTCATAACCACCTGGGTTTGAAAAATATATGCTGCATTTTTAAGAATAATTATCAGACATAATTTTTTTTACTCCCTTTTGTCCAATTTGAATTATTTTTTAATAAGAAAATATAACTTAATTTTATTTTTTTGATATAATATATAAAAATGTTTGTTATAAAAAAATATTTTATATATATGAAAGACTGTTGGTGGGTGGTAGTAATTTCGCTATTTTTAAGGTGTGGCGGGTAAGGAATTCAAATTTCCTCAAATTATCCTGTTCCACCGTTCCACCATCTATGTACCGTTTACTCCCGGAACAATCCTACCCGTCCGATACCAATCACACGACGAAGAATTAAGAAACAACAACATCTTAAGGTCCTCCGCGGGACACTGCACTCTCACCGTTCCTTATATATATATATATATATATATCATACATCGCATTCCCGTTGCCCGCCATTCGAAACAAGAAGGAAAGAAAGAAGACCTCCATCGGAATCAGGAAGCAAGAGTTTAGAGATTAGGGAAGATCTCTCAATGGAGGAGCTGAAGAAGAAGATCTCGCCGGCGTGCCTGTCGGAGCTCCGGCTGGAGAGCTCCTGGGCGGCCATCGACTTCTCCGACCCCTGCCCCTGCTGTGGCAGCAAGAAGCGCCGATCTCGCCAACCACTCACCAGACCTCGAAAGAAGCTCCTGGTTTTCGACACCCCCTCACCGCAACAACGCTCCCCTCCCGACACCGCCCCAATTCAGCCGTCCACCATCGGCACCTCTCCACCCGGATCCCAATCCCCCCGCTCCCCCGCGCCGATCGCTCCCTTGTCGGATCCGAAGCTCGCAATGAATGGAGAGCAGAAGCTGGAGAGATCGGGGTCGAGCTCGGAGGATCATAAGACGGCGCCATCACTCTTGGAGAGCGTGACAGAGGAGGTGCAGCAATGCGACGAGATTTGCGTTTCCTTGCGTTGCCACTGCGGCATCGTCCGTGAGATCGTTCTCCGGCGCTGAAGATCCTGTGTTTTGTGCGTCCTCGAGAGATAAGTTTCTTTGTTTTTGTTTTTGTTTTTTTTTCTTTTTTCTTGATAGTGTCTTGAATCTGTACACCAAAAGGCTCATGAATCACTTGATTTCTCATCACTAGTTCACGGCTGTGATTGTGTAAATAGATTCCAAAATAATAAAAAAGCCCTTGTGGCTCAATAGTTTGATCAACTGGAAACTACCAAGGAATTGAACATGGTGATTTGATCAAATGTTTTATAAATCTTTTATTGTGTGTTTTGGATGAGACTAATAACTATGGTGGCGAATGGATTTATTCCTGCATTTTAGAGGTAAAGAAACCCTAACTGAAGGAAATAGTATTAGCTTATTAACATGTACCAAAAGTGTTAATCCATAATAATGTCCACAAGAAACATTAGAACGCCTGATTTCTAAGATCATCAAAGAGATCAAAACTTGATCGAGCTTCTTGACACACATCGATTGATCGTACCATGTCACAAAAAATTTTGATGAGCAGTTGCAATTCGAGACAATTTCACAAGCATTAACCACATACACAGATTGCGATTCACTTAACAGTTAAAAAAAAAAAAAGCCCACCTAGATCCAAAATATGATAATTCAATATACACAGGTGTTTAACCATAACAATGTCATCCTCTTAAGCGAGATCGGCAACACTTAACATACATTATTGCGCTTCTTGTCCTCAATTTCTGATCAGATGGGAGATGTAGTCCAACAGCAACTCCGCGGGATGCTGCTGCAAATTCTAACTTGTGTTTAAGCAGAATATAGAGGACAGCTACCTGGATTCATAGATCATCAAAAGAGTTTAAAACTTTAGCAGGCTTCTCGGTATGCATCAATCACACCAAATTGCAGAAAGAAAACGTTGAGAGGGAGAATAAAGGGAGGCAATATTCACGAGTCTTAGCCAACATGCACATCCGTTGCCAGAACACAGAGTGGACAGCATTGAGAACAGAGAATGACAAATTAACTCTAGCAAAATAGACATGCCGTCATTCATGTTTACCAATTTGATGAAGTCCTTTAAATCAGAAATCTTCTACACGAGCTGTGTTTCATAGTTAAAAGTCACTGCAGGTACTAACATTTGCCCTTAACAAGAGCTTAAGTCAGCAGCGGTCTTCATATATATATATATATAAAAGAGAAAATCATTTGCAAAATCAGAAGAGAGGCTTTCGGTTAGATGGCTCAATCCTCCAAACTACACGGATCAACACTTGAGGCCTACTAAAAGACATTATTATCGGGGTCAAGTCCATGTTAATCCTTGAATCAAAACCTTGGGTCATTTTGGTCCATAGAAACAAAGACATGCATTTAGATACCTGAATTAGGAGAAATGTGTACTTCATTCTCTTCCCTTTGCATTGTCAATTTTTAATGTTGATGTGGATCCTTGAAATTACATCGCACATGATGTGTCATGCAGACGTTGGCACTTACGCCACATCAACAACTCATGACAAGTCATATGTCACTTCTCATGTGGTGCTAAATTTTTTTTTTTTAATTTTTCAATAGGCTTTTTTGGTGCCACATCAACCATTTTAAAATTATAAAAGAAATAAAAAAATAAAAATAAAACCACATGACATGTGGGAACTAATATGGCATAGATGTTGGTACGTGCATGACCTGTCAGATGCCACGGAAGCCTAGAGCTTCACATGAATAACGAAAATTGATACCACACAGCAATGGACTAAAAGCACACATTTTCCCTATTTCAGAGAAATGACCCACTCTTGGTGTGATAAAAAATACATCAAAATCATATTATTTTGGTTCTTACATATGTTCTCATCTCAACAGGCATAGGTCCTCTACACCCAGCCCTAAAACCAATACAAAAACCCAACAGCTAAAAAGTAATAAAAATATCACATTTCCTAATCACTGGGAACATTGATTGAGGGGGCAAGACCACAAGCTAGGAAGCATCAAACAAGAAAATGACATATTTACCTAACAAAATAATCATACTCTTATTCATGTCCACCAATTTGACAAAGCACTTTGCAGTCTCTATGACCATGAGCACTTAATCTGGAACTTCTTTTGCCCTACTAAGAGCATAATTCAGCACCAGTCCTCACATAGATATATAAGTGAAAATTGTTATCCAAAATCAGAAGAAACAAGGCTCTTGTCCTAATGACCTCAACACTTCAAAGTACATGGAGCAACATTTACAGCTAGTTATAAGATGCCATTGAAAGATACAGAGAATGAATTCTTGAAAGTGAATTTTGTTATATATGTTCTCCCCTCAGAAAAGAGGCCCTTGAATCCCACAACAAAAACCAACACAAGAACTCCAACAGCCATCATTTAAAAAGTATCATATTCCCTACCCACCAAGGACACTAACTAAGATTAAAATGCTCAAAATCATGTGTCACAAGTGCATCTTAAAACCCTAACTTCCTGGTTACCTCATAAGAAAGGCTTCCATTCATGGCTTCAAGAGGATCCTATCTCAACTTACACCATCTTTTGCTAAGACATTATATCAAACATCTATCAGGCAAGCATCTAATACATTAGGAGCTCATCAAAAGTAAGATCAAATATGTAATTATACTCATTTTAAATCCATTTTTATTAGATATTGCAATCCAAGCTTGGAAATTTCAGTGAAACGCGCAAACAAAATACCTCATTTCCACAGCTTAATGCTGGTCCACGGGAACCTCGCCTTCTCCTCCTTCACCTCCTCCTCCTCCTTCTTCTTCTTCTTCACCTTCATCTTCATCTCCACGCTCCTATCCCCTCTCCGCCCACCAAACTCATTGCGATCCCTCTCAACCCGCTCATCAAGCCAATGAGTACTCTCCTTCCCCTCCTCCACAACGCTCGCCTTTGCCTTCGCCTTCGCCGCGACCCTCTCCCTCTCCTCTTGAACCAACCCGACGGGGAACAACTCCGGCGAGATGGACAGCGGCGTTCGGAGAGTCACGTAGGCCTTCTTGTAGTCCGGCTTGGCAGCGAGGTAGGGACCACGGCGACGCTTCTTTCCCTCCATGTTGAGAGTGTGGACATCGGCGACGTCGAAGCCATAGAGGGATTCAAGGACGCGGCGGATCTCAATCTTCGACGCAGAGGGGATGGTCTTGAAGGCGATCTCGTGTATGGAATCGAAGGGCGGTGACGGCATCAAGAGTTTCAACGGGAGGTTGGCGAAGTGCACCACTCGGCGGCCGAGCCTGCTACCCATCTCTCTCTCTCTCTCTCTCTCTCTGTGTCTCTCTGTGTCTGTGGCGGCGCTTCCCTGAGCTTCTTCCCTCGTTATCGGATCCCAAAAGAGTGGAATTCGGGTCGGATCTTGGAGATGGGCATTTAAGTCCGATAACACACATTCATATATACCCCTGTCAAAGCGTGTGTCTTCTCAAAAATCATATTTATACCCTTTAAACACCAATATGTATACATTTTTTTTTAAAAAAAAAAACGTTTTTCATAATCATTCTTAAAATCATGACATAGATAGGGCTGATATAAAAATAAGAAAACAAAAGAAATGTATATATATATATATGTAACAGGATTCAAAGGACGACATATTCTTTTTTAACTCTTAAAAATAAGGAAATCATTATCATTATTTCCGGGAAAGTTTATTATAAGCTTTTTCTTCAAGGACTAGTTTGTAAAAATCCTCGCTTTTAATAAGTGTACAAATAAGCTGCCTCAGCGGCTGCGCATTGGACTCCAAGTTGGGGGAAATGGCGACGCTTGCTCTTCCCACAATAATAACCCTTCCCTTGACCTCCAATCCCGCGGTCCGTGGCCGTTCTCTTCCGGTTCGATTCGCGAGGTTCACCTCTTCCACATGCTTCGGGACTCTCATCGGCCAGAGCTCTTCTTCTCCTAGAACTCCAGCGCAACGTCTTCCGAGGCTCGCGGCTGTATCCGGTTCCAGCGCCGATGGCGAGGAGCGATCCACCACCACCGGAGATCTAACCCTCGCGGTCGAGGTATCGTAATTGCTCCCCATTTTTTATTTTTTTTATTTTTCATTTCAATTTTCAGCACTTTTAAGACCTAAGGTGTACTGCGAAACTTGAGGTTGGATGGGTCTATGGAGATTTTAGGAAAATAATTTGGAGGTCATTTTGGGGATAACGATATATATATATATATATATATATATATATATTGCAGGGAATGATGTGCGATGGATGCGCTGCAAGCGTGAAAAGGATTCTGGAAAGTCAAGTAAGAACTAATTTCTCAGGCGGCGTGCTGTTACTCTTTTACCTCAAATTGTTTTTAAATTTTGATGGCCTATGATCTACACTACTAAGTTGAGTGTGCGCAGGCTCCAGTATCATCTGCTAGCGTGAGCTACTTCCAAGGGACGGCTTTTATATGGGCTTCACCAGAAGCTAAAGCCGGGTTGAATTGGCAGCAAGAAGTTGGGGAAAAACTTGCACAGCACTTGACCACGTGTGGATTCAAGTCCCAGTTAAAGGGCTAGTTACCAATCTTCTTATGTATCTGATGGCCAATTATGCACAGCCATCTCACCTGGTTATTTTATTTTCCCAACGTCATCCAGTTATTGATGTGCTTCATAAATCTAAATGTCATCTTCATCAAGACACCTGAAACATTGGTTGTTGCACCATTTCTGTTACACAAGTACCAATTTGCATAGCTTCAACAAACTACCTTGTAGAGATATTATATTATAGCATATAATAGCATGATCAACACCACAATCAAAGCAGGGGTTGCTGCCACATGTATATCACATTAACATTTAGCATCCACTAAAGACGGATCTTAACCAAGTTTCTACCAAAACCACCAAAGTTGGCCAACACCGAACCAGTTATAAGCTTCTTTAAACATATTCAGTAAAATTAACACCTCCGGTTAAACAATATCCCAACAGGGTGATTCACACAATCACAAGCAAAGAAATCCATATTCAGAGCTTTCACCACAAAAAGGACTCAACATGGAGGCCTGTTGCAGGGCGGCCAGCCAGCCAGAATAATATGAATCTGGTAATTGGCCACAAATCTCAGGAACGCAAGCTAAAAAGAATACCCACAGCAAAACCTATACTTCTGCATTTCAGTAGATTAATGAAAGTTGATTCACCTTCAAAATCAATGGAGGTAAGCATAGGAGAAAAGCTACAGTGTACCAGGACATCGACAGCAATGTAAAGACTAGCACTCAGATCAAACCACTGTGCAGCTACAAGGACAGCAACAGCTTCCCAAGAGTCAATAGAGAATATCATCAACATGATCATCACAAACTCCACAGCAACAACTTATGATCAGGCCCCATAAAATTTAGAAAGAGTGGAGATCATCAGAGGCTTATTCCTGTGAGGAATACTGCAAATTAAGTAAATGAAGTTCTTACCAAGAGAAATTTACTAGGAGTACGTCTCAGCAATCGCAATCACTGTTCTAAAAAAATTGGCATGGTCATCGATCATGTCGTCACCCACCCACCATCACCAACATCATCTCATGAATCATCATCATGAACATCATTAATCATCATCATTCACCATCAATATCATCAAAGTATAAACAGCAGCAGCGACACAGCTTCATCAGCAAGACCGCACCCATTTGCAAGCATCTTGCCAATCAGCCATTAATCAGCTACTCACTCTCTCGAACAGAACTAGGAAAGTTCACGATATAGTTTATCATAAATCAGAACCATACTAAGCAAGATAGAACCATCCAAGGGAAGTTCTAAAGTAAAACGAAGTGATAACATCCAGTACATGACGAAATACAAGCCTTCTAGAATGCTTGTAGATAACTACGACATATTCAGGACTAGTATAAGCACAAAATAGAGGGCATATGCTAGCTTCAATGAAGAAGATTTAAACCTTGAAAAAGTCCATTGCCACCAAAACCATAGTTTCACTTCCACAAATCTTGCAATTGCTGGTTTGGCATTATCTGCTGCATATTTTGGTCAATCCTGCTAAACAATTGTGCAGGAGCATGATTAGATTAATGAACAAGAGAGTTTGAGAAAAGGAACAACATACCGAAGAAATAGAGATCAGATATATCACGGGTTAATCACCTCAGCAGAATTGCGGGGGAAGGACTTCGAGAATCACCACGATCTTTGGGTGATGCACTTTGAGAACGTGGAGATTTTTTTCCATTGCTGTATTTGTCATCACTTGCATCACGAGAAGGTGTCCGACGTGGAGATGCACTTCTCCTAGGGCTGTAGCTACGTCGAGAAGGTGATGCACTGACAAAATAATTGATTTTAAATCCAAGGGTAGGTAAACTAATTTTCGAGGTAGAGAATACCTGTCAAATGAGCGGCTCCTGCTCCTTCGTTCATCAGAATACCTTCTTCTATCACGACCTCTTCCACGATTGGGACTAATACTGCGACTCCTGCTTCGACGGTGATGGTCCCTTTCCTTGTCATAGTACCTGTCTCGCTCATTCCTTCCTCTGCTTCGGCTGCGGCTCCGTCTCCGAGAATCCCTATCTCGATAATCATCTCTATGTCTGACAGGAAATCATAGCCAAAATCAAGGGAAAAGAATTATCAGCACAGATACAAGGAGGCATTGGCGTCAATATGTGTAAACTAACTAGTAATAGCGTCCATTGAAGATGAGAGATAACAAATTAAATAGAGATGGTCAAGTTCAAACTTGATGCACCAGAAAGGACGGGGGCTGAGATATTTCAATTTCATGATGGCCAAAATTCATTGACGAGGTTATAAATCAAACAAGTGTAAATGATTAAAATAGATGGCATTGGCTACTGGAGTGGAGGACAATGGCGAAAGGCTGAACAATCTCCAAAATACTTGTACGTACTAGAAGCAACCCAACTTATACTAGGATTAATGTCAAGTGTAGTTGTGACTGTTCCAAGACTCGCACATGTTATATAAATCTACCTATGGCAAAGCAAACTTGCACAGGTGATTAACAACATCTATACTTGCACCAACTTTGTCAGCCCAAAAACCAGTAAATTGGCATTAGAATTGAGCATTGAAAGTGCAACTATTTAATAGTAGCAATCATAAATATGAAGCTTCTTATAAAGGAAAATTCACTCTTAAGAAAGACAGTCCTTTATTTCAGAAGGGTGGAGAAAAGCTACCCAGAAGACTAGAGAACTAAGCACACAGCTACTTCAGTTTCTTGTTGGTGTTTCAGTTTTAAAGTACTTAATTAATCTACATCAACAAAATACACTCACATTGCAGTTTGCAACACTTGACCAACAGGATAAACATTGAGCAGGCTTACCTAGGCCTAGGGCTACGGCTCTTTGACCTTCCCTTGGATTTTGGTACTACCTCCACAATTCTTCCTTTCTGACTGCTAACCATAAAAAACTAATGTCAAATGCAAAAGGTGGTTCACCAAGGTGAAACAAAATCAAATAATTGAATTTAAAATATTTTAAAAAAGATAGAAAAAAAAACCTGAGTTGTAATTTATAGAACAGAAGCATCACAAAAAGTAGCCAGCAGGCTAACGAACCAAGCAACAATACAACATCAAAAGGAATTTGCTTTTTAGATGGTTATGATATTCTGCAAAGCATACTAAAAGAAACCTTAACAATTGATAAGTAATTAGCTTGATCCTATAAAATTTATGTAACAAGGCAACAATCATGAGCATGCATTCTCTGTCATCACCTAGGCACAAAGAAAATCACTAAGCACGGTTAATAGATAACAGGCATCAAATTGTTAAGCAATAAATGCCGCCCAGACACCAATTATAACAAATCTTAAAAACAGAGACTAAGATATACTTTTGAACAAGTCCAATTAAAGGCAAACAAACTCTTCTTAGTATACCTCAGAGCTAACCAACAACTAAGGTAGCTAAAACATCATGCTCCATCAGTAGAAACAATCACCATAAATAAAATCAAAAGATAACTTACATCCTCTCTGCATTTGGGCCATACTTGGCAAACTGAACCATAATGTTCCGGCCATCAACACTCCTTCCTGCGAAGCCAAAACTCAAGATGTTTAACACAATAGCCAATACTCACAGCACAAAAAATATATTCAAACCACAAAAGAAAGGGATAAATTTTCACCATCAAGCCTATCCACAGCCTTCTGCGCCTCATCAGCATACTTATACCTCACGAAAGCGAACCCGCGCGACTCCCCCGTCCTACAAAGCCAATTCTCATCCGGAAACAAATCACACTACATTCAAGACCCAAAATTGCAAGAAATTCGACTCTCACCTGCGATCCCTCGGAATGAATACATCCACCACCTTCCCATACTTGTCAAACAAAGGGTAAAGATCATCTGCAGTCGTTCCTGCACCAAATCAAGAACAAATAGGCAGAGCCGCAGACAAAGTTCACAACAGTTCGAATTAAAGAAAAACATAGGGCCACTAGAGAAAGCGGAGGGATTTACGGAAGCTGATGTTGAGAACGAGGAGGGAGTAGGTGTCCTTGATGTCCGGAGGGCCGGATCTTCCGAAGTGCGACATCGCTGTTGCCGCCGCCGGAGGCCGAGGAGATGATAGCGGACGCTTTGAGGTTAGGGTTTCGGACGGATGAGATCTAAGAAGGTCCTAGGCCCTCATCGTGTGAGTTTATATAGAGGAGTGAAAATCAGGCTTAGTGGATCGGATCTATTGAGCGTTAGCGGGTCGGATCCATATTTAGAAGTGGTGAATTATCTTACTAAAAAGGGACCAACTATCAACATAAGAGATGGCCTTTATCCCATCCCCCATTTTATCCTGCCCACCATCACCTCGTTACTGATTCGATGAGAGGGCCAGGATTGAATGTGTGGGAGTCCAAAAAAAATTTATTTGAAAAAATATATAATTATATAATAAAAAATAATTTTATCTATTTATATATACCTCATATTCACTTTAAACATAAAATAAAATAACAAAATAACTTATCTTGTGTCCATCAAATAACTTATCTGCTCACCAAATGAGTCTTAAAATATAAAAGTATAACCAATTTTATTTTTTTCCCCCAAACTAAGGCATTTTATGTGTTTCCAATTCATTCATAATTCACAGAAAGTTCATAAATTAATTAAATCTTCTAGAATATATCCCTTTTAGATTTATTGGTAGAAATAAAATCAGTGGTAATTAACATTTTCTCCTGTTTGAATTTAATAATAAATTGCGCATTCCTTTGAGGAAAAATGAAAAACTGATTTACTATGCACCTGTTGTTTTTTTCTTTTTGTTTTTTTAAATTTTTTTAACTGTTTTTTTTTTTTTTGGTTGCCAAGATAAGTAGCTAGACCATTAAAGAAAACATGCATGTACAACCGTTAGAGAACCAAATGGGAGCAGCACCCGCACACATGCTTTGATGTGATAATAATTGAACTCAAGGAGAGAGAAAACCAATGAGCCGAGCTGAAAGGCATGGCCACCTGATGAAATATAATGAAAAGGGAAAAATAATGGTAAATATCTACAGATTTATTTAACAAAAGTGATCTGAAACACATCACTACCACACAAAATGTAATGAAAAAGATAAATATCAATACATCCTCTTTAAGTTTTTTGTTTTTTCTCTGTTTTCTATATTTCCTTCAATTCAGATGTACCAAAGAAAAAAACTAAGGTAAAATAGGTACAAAGATATATTTTAAGCAAAAATATAAACAAAATTGATAATCACTTGCAAGGAAGCTTGATAAGAACCAGCAGCAACTCGGAAATCACCTCCCAGGAACTTCCTAAACAGCCATCCTGCTTCCTTTAACTGAATTGAGTGTCTTAAACTGAAACAAGAAACCAGGCAAATTAGGATTTTTAGGGTGTTCAGTACGTATGAACTCCAGAGCCTCTAATAAGTTTTCTGAAACAAGATAAAGTCAATACCTTCTCCTTTAAGCTTCAACAACTCAGCGGTGAGTTGGTACTTACAAGTTCAGGGGAGAAGTGAGAAAATAAAACCAAAGATCACTCCACACAGAGGAGAAATTGCTATCTCTTGAGGAACTGCTGTGTTTTGAAGCATATATACACATACACATACACATATGTCCAGATAACTGAAAGAAAGAAAAAAGGAGGAAGCAGGCCTTCTTCACTTTTTGCTGAATCAATTGTACTTGTAAAGATTCATGCATTCACTTGATATTGATTCTGCGAACAGTATTGCTAGAGCCAACATAAGATCAAAATGATCAGGGACCACTTGCTTGCTAGCAGGGGTATACATCAAGCTCAATCTGTTAGACATAGCTAAATGAGCATGTGAAAAGAATTGAAGGTAGAAATGGAGAATTAGAACTTACAATGAGGGAGAGACATGATTGATGCGGCATCACAGGCAGGCCTATTGACACCATCTGAAGGCCCGTAGAAGAGGAGATGTGCTATAGCTCGATCAAATGGGTTGGTGTTAGTTTCAGTGTCCATATACCCAGCATAGCTGCCAAAAGACCGAAATTAGATTTATCTCCTTGTATACAGTCATAAAAAGCTTAATAGCGTCCACGCTTGACAACATATCTTGTCTCTGACACACCTTAGATCAGGTTTCTTATACATGCAAGTTTAGAGAAGTATGAAAATGTATGTAAATTGTAGTGACACATACACTTTGATAAATACCCATGTTTCCATATAATATGCATCAAATAATGAAAAGAGAGCACAGGAAAATTGAACATACTTCTCTAAACTTTCTGTGCTACAACTTCCGCTACATTTACTGGCTCTGATTTGACTGTTTGCGCAGGTAAAACCATGCCTTTGCTCTGCACTCTTGGCCAGACGGTATAAGCCATCTCTCAATGATAGTGTTGTCCTAGTATCCAACTGAAATAGAGAAAAGGAAGGATAAACTTACATGAGAAGAAGTCTACTTGTGCATGCCCATAACATAGTCTTACCCAAGTGGTTACTGAAACAGAAGACAACTATCAATGACTAAAATCAAGCAAGCCATCAAAATTCGAAAGAAACCTCATTAGCACAAGGTAAATCATCAAAGGTTAAAAGAATTAACCACAAATTATGGTCATAGTCTCTTATTTTTATATAACTTCTCAAGATAGATATAAGGCCATGGTGGCCCAGCGAGATAACCCAATGCACTGGCTTTACTAAAGAGAGAACTAGAAATACTTAAAATCTAACATAAGATTTACCAGACAAATTGTGAGCAATACAGCGATTCATAGATATGCAAGTTGGAGGGATCAATAGCAGTCTGTAACTATTGACATTAACCCATTTAGAAATGAGACAACTACTACAGAATACAGTAAAAAAATAAGAATTTATCATACCATTTCCATGATATGATGAAGCTGCCAAAAGCTTGTTTCTTTGACTGAATCATCAGAATCAGATGTCAAGCAAGAGCTTTCGTGTGCAGCCAAAGCATCCATCTTAACTGCAGGATGCCCTGAGTTTCCATCCACCAAAAGATTGCTGTCACCAAGCTCACATTGAAGCCGAGAGTGTATTGGGTACTTCTTCTGAATTGCAGATGTAAAAGAATTCTGTTGTGATGGGAGTTTAGCCATCAAAACATCAGATAACTGTTGTCTAGTCTGCTGGTTATCTATATCTTCTTGTGTTGCCATACTTGCAGGTTTAGACAAATGATGATGCAAAGTGTCAACTCCTTGAGGGGCATCACTTAAAAGATGATCTAAGACTTTATATGAAGTTGAAGGATGAGATTCATTATCAAGTTTATCACTTGACCTTATCAGAGAAATTGGAACTTGATTAGTCAGCCGGCCATATTCCATTTGCTGATTAGAAGTGGGTCCAGAATAAAGTTTTTTATCAGAAAAATGAGAAGAAAAGTTTTGATGCCCTGAAGCAGCAGGAGTTACAATTTTCTCTTCTGCAAGTGCTCGTTTTTTGCCATGGTGACACTCCAGATTGCTATTGTTATAATCCAAGTGTTGGATCCTTGCTTTCTCTGAAAATACATAATGGCTTTCTGGTGGCTTTGCATGAACACTAATCTGTAAAACATCAAGAAAAAATAAGAAAAAGAGATAGAATTCTGGAACAAATTACATATAAAATGGTTCACTTGCAAGGTTCCATGCTGGATAGCATTTTCTAAATTCTCAATCTAAATTTCAAAATAATTATATAAACCAGCAAAAGGAAGAGGAATCAAATTATGGAACAACACTATTTCCACCATTCATCCAACTATTGATTTCACCATGCTGTACTACAGGGGTAATGCTTGCAAGTTTTCTTTCATAGCGATCCAAAAAATATAATGACAAGTGAAACATGATGAGAATTACCACATCGTTGTCTTCGGATCCAAACAGGATATTTTCATTACTTATTTGTGTGATGGCTAAAACTTCAGTACCAGTGTTTCCATCATTTGCCTGAAAAGTTGTGATGGAACTTAGCAAATCCAAAGGGGAAAGTCACTTTCACCAATGAAATATATTAATAAACTAATTTAACATGCACATCTTCACTTCTAACCTGTTCGGCGGTTGAATAATTCCACTCAGTTTCAGCATTAGAATCCAACCACTTGGCATAAGTGTGAGTGCCAATAGCAGGAGGCTTATCATCATAAGCAGCAAGAAGATCCTTCTTAAGCGAGAAGTTGGAGTTTACACCTGAAAGTGCTGATGTACTGTTCAACATGCTGAAATCTGAATGCAATGATTCTAAACCTAACTCAAAGGTATATTCCAAACCATAACCCCCATGAGAAGAAGCTGAAAGCCACGATGGCTCATCTGCATAACTCGCACTCCCTTGTCCGAAAGTGGAATTGCAGTTTCTCCAAAGAAGAAAAAGAGAAAAAATGAAATCAGACACAACATAACTATGTGCGAGTACAACTAGTATCCAAAAATTAATTGCAACAATTACCTAAATAGTCTGTCAATGTCCTCCATATTGCTGACATCAGGCCAATCATAATCCATGAGATCAACTTCTTTATCGTTGTTATTTTCCAAGAAGCCAAGATTAGTATCACAAGAAGAAGCATCAGCAGGTGATAAATGGCAGCCTCTGTTGTCATCAGGAGTGCCCTGAGTTGCAAACGCCGCATCCTTCAAGTAGATTGTGTTACACACTAAGTCAATCTTGTTGCCTTCACCACACTTATCTAAGACTCTAACATTCTGAGAGGCTAAAGCAGAGATATTGGCAGTGCAATGAGTGCCAGTTGCAGTAGGAGTTGGACCTTTGGATTCCTGAGACCATGAACAATCTAGCATACTATTGCTACTAACTTCTGAAGATCCAGCATCTTCTGTCTGATAAGCATCTACTGTCGATCTTCCACTATTAGCACTCTTCCCAACACTTCCTATTTCATGCTCTGGTTGTCTATGGACATTAAGAGCCTCCAAAATTTCATCCACTTGTTGAATGCTCCAAAGTGGCACAACATGATCACCACTTTTACCAAAATTTTCACAGACGATATCTTCAAGCTGAAAGACAATAAAAGAGTTGTCATCCTCACAGGGCTTTTGAAATATGTTCATGTTCATCAATATGCCAAAAAGCCTGGTGGTAAAGCTAGCATTATTATATCCAAAATATATGTCATGGACCAAAGTATATATAATAAGTTACAAAACACAACCCTCTATCTAAACTAGTTTTACGAGAGGAACCAATGAAACTAGAATCCAGAATCCAAAATCTAGGACAGCTGTAAAAGACTTCCACTTGAACCTCACAACTCAAACGATATGAACTGTATAAATATTGAAAACAGATCAAAATGTAGATACCCCATGCATGCTCCAGTCTTGAATCCTCTTCATTCAGGCTCAGGCTTCAAACTCATATTTCCCTTGGACCAAAACTCCAATAATCAAGCCCCAACTACAATACTGAACAGGAATCAATTTACAAGAATTATCAAAATTATCTCAGGAAATCAGAAAACATTTCATGTTAAGAACAACTTCCAAAAGGAAAAATCTAGGTATCAACAACAAAGTATCTTAGAGAAGGGCAGAGCATGCTATACTGGATAGGAAAGCACAAATAATTCCAAAAACAATAATAATAATCCAAATTAATTCCACCAAAAAACAGGAATCTGCATGAAAACCAATCCTTTCAACATCAGAACAACATCTAGGGCATCAAAAAGTAAAAAGTATTCTTCTCATCTGCCCAACCACTGAAAAGATGCACAGCAACCTGCACCTTATGCATTTATGGCCGAGAGAGACAGATCTACAGTATGTTCACAAGGGAAAAATCACCAATACAGGGCAAAAAAAAGGAATTCCTCCCACATAAATCATGAAAAATCTTTGATGGCGCTTGTTGCCGTTTTCAAAAAAAAAAAAAAAAAGAAGGAAAAAAGCAATAAAAATTTACAAAAGGCTTTCTCTTTTCTTTTGTTATGGTAAGGCATCTCAAATCCATTCGCCCTCAGAAAATCGAAGAGGAAAAACCACCAAGCACACAAGTTTCCATCAGAAATTATCTCAAAACATGAAACATGAAACATGAAAACAAAATACCACATATTACGAGAAAACTACCTTTAAGCCAGAAATTAAAAAAAAAAGAAAAAGTATAAAACAGATTAACCAAGCTTAGAAACACCAAACGAAGTAAAACAAGAAATCTTGGAATTCCAGAGCAAAAAATTAACCAAAAAAATCCCGATACATCCATAAAAATACAAGGAAAATCAGAAAGACCCAAAAAAAAAAAATAGTTCTTTTTTCTTGTGAAAAGCGAGATTATTGCACCTCATGCCAGATCTCCCTCCCACTCAAACCCTGATAAACAATCAAGAGTTGAAAAACCAGAGAAAAAACAATTTCACAAACACAAGAGTAAATTTCTCTCGGAAACAGTCACATCAAATTTAAAAATAAATAAATAAATAACAAATCAAAAAGAGAACAAACCAAAAAAATCATATCCCCAACATATACCCTCGAATAAAGCCCCAAAAAAAAATCAACACAAGAGCAACAAAAGTGCGAAATCCAATACCAAAACCCTTCAAGCAATAAAACAAGATCATTCAACAATTCTCATATCCCTAAACTTCAATCCCTATCAAAAAAAAAAAAAAAAAAACTTCAATCCCTACCTCTCCAGCTCTCCAGAGCAAAAATTAACAAAACAAATCTCAATAATTTATAAAAACAACACAGAAATCAGCAAAAAAGAAAAGCAAAAAAAAAAGAACCAGATTTCCAACACATACCCTTCAAATCAAGCCCTAAAACATCAACAAAAGAGCAACCAAAGTGCGAAATCCAATACCAGAAACCCTTCCAGCAAGAAAACAAGATCTCTCTGGAACTCCTAAATCCCTAGATTTCCACAACTAGCTCTCCACCTCTTCACTTCTCCAGAGCCTTCTTTTCCACCGAGCAAACTTTCAATTCGGGTTTCAAGCTTTGGATAATAAATAAAAAAATAAAACGACTAGTTTAAAGAATGGTTGGCCCGGAGTCGAGAAGCGGGCCCCACAAAGGCCCAAACTCGTGGACCAAAACCCTCCGGGGAGATCAGATCATATCTCGTGCTGTGATTGGCTGCGACAGATGGGTCCCAATGGTGCAAACGTGGCATTTTTCGCGGCTGTGGTGGCTTCTTAGATGTGGGCCCTGGCAGTTATCAGCCAGGTTTCTGAAAATTCACGCGAGCTGCCAAATTTTTCATTTTTAGTTTTGGGAAGTAATCAACTGGGTTGGCTCTCACCTGTGGGTGCTGAGCAAAGCCGGAAGATGATGCGTTGCGATTGTGACACTTGATCGGATGAGAAAGATGAACGGCCCATCTTTGCACCCGCACAATGGGACCAGGTTGAGACACGTGGGGCCAGATGATGTGCAAATGTGGCACAATTCGGGGCTAATGGTTTGGGGAATAAGAATGGAGATGGGGATGGGGCTAACGAGGAGAGAAAAGTAATGAAACTGTATTTGGTTGGAAAGATTGGTCATTGGGAATGTAAGAAGTAAGTAAGAAAGATGGGTGCCAATTACCCTTTTACCCTTATAGCAAAAAGATTTATTTATATTTGTTTAATGTTTTTAATTATTAATATTCACATTATGAATTACTTAAATTAATTAATATTTTTAAATTTGATTAATAATTCAATTAAATTATTTTTTATTTTTAAATGTCAATTTCGTTGCATAACTAATGATTAAATACATTTACATAAATAATAAAATTTATAAAATGATATTCACATTATGAATTACTTAAATTAGTTAATATTTTTAAATTTAATTAATAATTCAATTAAATTATTTTTTTATTTTTAAATATCAATTTCGTTGCATAACTAATGATTAAATAACTTTACATAAATAATAAAATGTATAAAATGATATTCACAAATTACTTAAATTAGTTAATATTTGTAAATTTGATTAATAATTCAATTAAATTATTTTTTATTTTTAAATGTCAATTTCGTTGCATAAGATTGGGGTTTGGGTTAATATAGTAAGCATTTGATACATTGTTGAGGGTAAGAATGTAATTATACAGAGGGGGAGATAATGATTTCCACCACTGTGAAATCATTACCTCCACAAAATACATCCCAATCGTACCTGCACAGTAGGGTTGTTTGGCGGGAAATTGGTGCTAGTTGGGCTCACCGGGCTCGACCGGCGAATGGTTTGGTATCATCAACTTTGGCCTTGCCGTATAACCAAGCAAAACGAAAGCATTAACATAGATTTCTTCTCCTTTTTTTAGCCCATATATATTTTTTGGCAATTATGGAATGAAAAATAATTTTAGAGTAGAGTTTCTATCTTAAATAGGGATGTCCGGATGGGAATTATAAAATATGTTTAATTGGACAAAACTTAAAAAGTAAAAAAATGGCAGCATTGTCAAAAAGTACATAGTATAAATAAGCAAATTATCCAAAAAAAAATAGCAGCACTGGCATAAAGAAAAAAGGTGCATATGACTGACTGAGCAACAAGCACCGGACTACCGGATGAGCTAACAACAGTAGTCTACAACATGACAGTAGGAATGACATAGACTATATGGACAAACAGAGTAGAATACTACAGATGATGCACAGAGATAACAGCAGATACATAACTGACAAGAAAGCGAAACTGCTTATTTCTACAGGCTTAAACATGATATGGAGTGCCGCTAAATATGAAGGACAACAACACAGCTCGACAGCAATTGAGATGCACATCACTTCTTCAGTTGAGCACGAGAGAAAATGCGTTTGCTGTATGGGTTAGTTCGGAGATCAGAAGCGTGAGGACGAATAGCGTTCACCAGAGCAGCATGCAGAGAACCCTGCATTGAAGACATTTAAAACAAAGCATAACGGAAAAGGAGGAACAAAAGAGAATTTGTGTGCATACGAGGGGAAGAACAAAGACCTTAGAACTTCCAAGGGCTGATTGGATGACATAGTTTGCAAATGGATCCTGCATCAACAGCTCAAAGCGTGGCACAGAGAGCAATTCTAGTATAATCTTTGTCTGATGATCCTCACTAAATACCTTGAAGCATTTTTCGACCACATTGCTGCTAAACTTCTGTATTGAGAGATTTACATAGTTCCCCTCAAATTGAGATGCCAACTTTGCAATAATCATTGGGTTCTTCAAATCGAGAAGATATTGAACAACATAGTTTCTGAACAAAAATAATCCACATATTGTAAGTAAAGAAACATTTATATGTGAGAAAAAAATTAACGGCACACTTTGCAAGAAAACAATTCACTAATAGAAGAAAATTAACTTTCCAGAACAGAAGGAAAGGTTACAAGTTACAACTAATGATTCATCCTTCAGTAAAAATTTCGAAATGAAAGTTACTCTCCTAGTCACCTTGCAGCACAACATATGGAAGTCATGATGGAAAAATACAGAGTAAACTGAATGGTGCAAAAATGAGAACTTCTTTGAATTTTATTCTTGGCTGAAGTCTAAGTAATATGCAAAACTGATAATAGGAAAGCATGTAAAGCAAATGCAAGCAAGTATGCATAAGTGATGAATCCATAAAAGATGTTTCATTCTATATGAATCTGAAGACAATCGACCGCACAGATGCAGTCATGTCTATACAACAGTTCATACGAATGTTTGAGCTTCTCCTGACTTAAGATAAAGCCCAACAGAATTATGAACTAATTTACCCATAAGGATCTTGTGCCAGCAGAAGTCCATTAACACAAATGACAGATAACAATTTCACACGATATTCTCCAGTTGAAGCAGTGATGCAACTTAGCAAGGCGCAACACCCATGTTGATGAGTTGCAATTTCAACGCAGTGTTGTGCAGCACCATCAAAGATAAACTGCCACAACAAATCAAACACAAAGATGTCATGCACAAGCAACAGCATAGAAAACATAGAATGTGCGAAAAAAGTTTATTAATTTAAAGCTAGAACAAAATAAAGTAAGTTCAAATAATAAAGTAGAAAATTTCTAGGATGTCAGAAGTTGGTAAGGTAACTTATTAGCATTTTTGTGAACAAGAATAATAAAAGCATTAATAACAGAACTCAGAGAGATGGTGGAACATTATAATGGATGACAAAAGTTTAGCCACATTGAAACCCAACAATTTCAAATGTATCTGGGCGGCCGATTTCATTTGCAAAGAAAAAAAAAATAATGAAGATAAACACAAGCAGAAGCCCAAATTGCATCCATATTCCAGGAAAATAAATACCTCAAATTAATTAAAGTTTTTCAGCTTTTTTCTATAGGAAATTGCAGCCAATCATAGGAGTTCGTTTTCAGGTAAACATATAAGAATTGGCTTGTACATTAGCAAGTTCATCTTGAAATAATGTGTGCATTGTTAAATGATATTAAGATTCAAGAACTCTTGTAAATAGAGACTAGAGTACAATTGTAGCAAAACTATAAAGGGGGCAGGAATTTGGATATCAAGTTAAAAGAGATATTTATACCTTATTGTTCTCTGCTGCAAGATACTGCAAGCAACATTTTATAACATGGTTTCCATTTGCGTCCGTGATGAGTTCAAGAAACCCTGGTTGAAGGGCAGAGATCACCAGAGCAATTTGCTGCCTTGTTTTGAGGGTTGCTATCAGTTTCTGTATTACCCGAGTCCTGAGCCAATTGTTAAAGATACAAGCAATAACTACATAAATAACAACACCATTTCCAATAACATAGTTTACCAGAGGTCCAGAGACAAGCCAAGATGAAACTTTTGGAAAATGAGCAATACCCGTGTATGTTAAGAGAGATTCTGACAAGTTGATAAGGACATCTTCTGAGTACTAGGATGAGGCTTGTCCTCTGTTCTTCAGTACACACATCCAGCAGTTTCTGCATAAGATAATTCCCAAATGAATTCAACATGAGCTCACAAACATGGTCAATAATTCCGTCAAATATCTTGTCAACTTGAGCTTTCCCCTCATCAAACTTCGATTGCAAGAACCGGCACCCATGCTGGTCCTTTGCTAGGTGGTAAATGCCACCTTGGATCTCCATCAACTGATCATATGAAGTTGGCTGTACAGGAGCACAATGTGGCGGAAGATTATGCCAATTATCAGTAGTACCCCCACGACCACCTCTACACAGCCAGGGATCAATTTGAGACATCTTCACTCCTTTGGGCAAATAATGCAGTCCATCACCCTGTATAATCAAACTGTTTTCAATATGAAGATTTTCCATATTTTGCATGTTTTCCATTGAATATGGAGGCCAAGAGACACAACCATCATAAGTTGGATACTCATAATGCAGCTTAGGATTCAATCTATCAGAAGAGATTGGAGAATCCAATGCACTTCTATTATCGACCAAATGCCTCCTTGATCCTGAAAAGCTTGGGCCAGTGAAAGAGCCACGCCTAGAAGAGAAATCACACACATTCTGAGCTTCCCCACCAAAAAACCCTCTACCCAAGTTACTGCTTCTAAAGGGTTCAGTACAGAGACTATCATAAGAAGGCACCAAAGCATCTGGTCGGTAAGAATCAAATAAACCACCATTGACTGAAAGCTGGTCTTCTGAGGCCCATACAGAGCAACGCGAAGCTCCAAGATCCATATCAGGAGAATGCCTCCTATCAACACTATCAGCATTGCTATAACTAGTCTTAAACATCGATGAATTGAAACTGGTTTTCCCTAATGCTGATGCATTCATTGGTTTGCTTCCAATTCTCATTTTTTGAAAGCCATCAAGCAACCTATGCTCATCCATCATCTGCTCTTCACCGGCAGAGGATGAACTGCCGGAAAGGGAGCTCGATGAGACCACTGGGCCCAAGGGTGGTGACAAAGCCGGATGAGCACGACCATTGCCATTAGCTTCACCACGGCGATATATATATTGATGAGATTCGACAAACCTTTTCCATAAGGATGAATTATCGAAGTTAGAGGCACCAAAAACCTCATCGCCAACCAATCCATCATGCATGTAATGCTTGTCAATGGCATCAGGGATGTCATCCAAGAGGCTCTCCATCTGCCCTCCTCCTGCTTCTCAAATTTTGTGGTTTCCTCCCAGAAATCACCACAGAAACCCCACAAAACCCACAAAACCCTCAAAAAAGATCCAGAACTCAAGTAAATTAATCAGGATATCAAAACAGAGATCACAAAAAAAGGCTTTATATTGTTCTTCTTCATTCCTCCACAAAAAAAAATCCCAGAAAAAGAGGAAAACAACACGGGAAACAAACCGTATCGGAGATCAGGACGACACCAAATCAACAATAACAAGATAACAGACATAGAATCAATACTTCGCCATTGTTTTCATCCCTAAATCCTTCATTTCTAACTGAAAAAATAATCAAAAACCCCCAGAAAAACAGAAAACAAACCACATGAAACACGAAATCAAAGATTGAAACAACCCATCCTTTGTAACGAAATCAATCAACAAGGGATCAGGAACAACAAATCGTTGTGGCATTGACGTTTCAACCGCGAACCAATGAAGGCCATGAGGAGAAATTGAGAGAGAGAGAGAGAGAGAGAGAGAAAAGTAGCGCAAGAAGGAAGAGTGAGGTGAGAGAATTTATATGGACGTTTGGTTCGTGGGGCTTGATTTTATGGGTTTTATTAGGGTGAATTTAAATTTTTTAAATATTTAATCGGGAGATATCTTGGCACCCGGTAAAATTACCGTAAAATATCTCCCTAGACCCATGCTGCTGAGGGACACGACACTTTTGGGAAAGGTTAAGGAAATTATTTTCTAAATTATAAATATTGAATTAAATTTAGTTACACTAGAGAAAAAGAAATATATATATTTAGGAAGAAGCGATGAGATGTAAAGGAACTCAAACTAGCACAAGGCTTTGGCCCACTAGACCAGGCTATTGAATAGGGTGTCTTTAGACTAGGCTCAACCAAATTAGCACATTTTTTAAAAAAATCAAGGGAAACAATTAAACCTAACAATGATAGTAACCAACTCATAGCTAGAAAGTACACACCATTTCTAGTCAAATTACAGTCCAAAGGTCGCAATAGTTAAGATCAAAGCCCTTTTCATCACACAAACAACACATCACAACACAACATACTGATCTTCCTGTTCTACATTTCAAATAAATATCCATTTGTTTTTCCAACAACACATTGAAAAACATAGATGGTTAGAAGAATTAAATCAGTGCAATGCTGCTTTCGCCGCCGGGCGGCTTGCGAACACCGCCAAAATAATCTTTAGACTCGACTTTTCCATCTGCGAAAATGTTACTGCCAGTCATCTCCCTTAGCTTTGCATTGCTGAGGGGTTTTTCAGCTGACCCTGGTGGTACATCTTCTTTGAAGATGTCATTACCAGAGAGCTCTGCTACTTTCTGATTGTAGATTTTCTTTGCGGTCTTGACCGGAGTTTCCTCACTGAATATCATACTGCTAGGACCTCCGGCAGGCTGCAAGTGCACAATTATCAACTATTCAGAAATCCACAACTGAAGACCCCAACTCAAGAATTAAGCACTGTGCTAAGATAGAAGGCTTGAGGAATCAGGGGAGTTGAAATATTGACATCATGTTGAAATTCTAGAGGCATCTCCATATGTCAGAAAGAGGAAAGATGAAAATGATAAGCATTAAGGGAAGATTACTGTCTAAACTTAGAAGAGTGTAGAATAAAGATGATAATTAGGCAGAAATCCATTCTTGACTTGAATTTCCTCTCTAAATATTATACTGATAGTATCTCCAACAGGCTGCAAGAGTTTTGCTACTATCAATAGAAGGTGCTGACAAAGCATTAAGGCAGCATCCTAAGATGCACTACTTCAAGGAATCAGGATAGGTGAAATATTGCCATCATGTTGAAAATTTTAAGAGGCATCTCAATATGGTAGACAGAGGAAAGCCGAAAGTGGAAAGCGTAGCCAAAAAAAAAAGTAATAGCAGGTTTCTGTTTGATTATTGACCAGAGCAGAATATAGGTAACAACCAGAAAGAAAAGGCATTCTAAAATGAACAAACGCATTACTGAAAGTTTGTGCATTAGAAAACAAAAACTTTATGCTTTAGGATGAGAAAGGGAAAATTTTAATACTTAAGTAACTTTGTGTAAGCTACAATAAAGATGAGCAGTACATGAATCACATCAACACAAAATCTGCTGTCATATGTTGAATCTCATGAGTGGTGTTCCAAGTCAAGCTACAATAATATTTTCATATAAGCTCCTCAATATGATTCTATATCCATATGAAAGAGAAAATGCAACCAGCAGCACACGTAACAGTCCATTGGCAATCAGTATAGTTCAACACAAAGAAATACAAGAAACCACATAGACAGTATTTACACCCATTCCACAAACAAACAATAGATCAACTGAAAAGAGCGAGTCATATGAAAAATCATTATACTTAGCAACGAGGTTTTTTTTTTCTTATTTACTAATAATATTAAAGAGATGAAAGAAAGTACAACCTACGCAATCTATAGATTGAGCTATGGAACCATAAATCTAATTCTCCCAGTCTAGAATCTCCATTCCAGAACTGTACGTGAAATTTACATTTAATACCGCTCCACCCTTTAGTGCCTAGTACTAAGTAATCCTTGCAATCCAAAATTCAAAGGTTCCCCTTGACCATGCTTAACTAATGCTGTTCTGGAACTAGCATATAGATTCCCAAGCAAGTTTCTAGTAGGACATCAGAATGAATGCACGCAACGCAAGAGAAAGATGATCAACAGCAGAAAAAAAGTGTACTCACATTAGAGACTTTTACAGAAGTATGTATGCTCCGTGGCAGAGGTTCTCCAATTTCCTTCTCCTTCTCCAAATTACGAGCAGCCAACGGTCTGGCAGGAATATCAGGTGGGGGACCAAAGATATCATGCCCGCTGAGCTCTTTGCACTTTGCATCAGATATTTGCTTCTTACTTTTGGCATCTGATTCCCTATCAAAAGTCCCACTTAGTTCTCTCTGCTTTGCTACCTCAGCCAGAGAAGTTGGCTTCTTGGGTGAAACACTCTCATCAGCACTGAATGAGATCTGACTCATTGCATTAATTGTTTGCTGGATCACAAAATAAAAGTGTCTTGAGAACCAAATTAAAAAAGTATAAAGAATCCTAAAGATTTATGCCATGGAGTTAAAATTATGATCACAACTACTAAAAGCCTAAAGCATTGAACTAATTTATGAGAACAACACACGAAGTACATTCCAGACCTTCAAGATTTAAAACCTAAAAGTATTGAACAATTTATGACAACAACACATGAAGTACATTCCAGACCTTCAAGCTTGTGTCAATTCTAATATTTCAAGCTGCTGAGACACGGTGATTGTTAATTGCTGCGTGACCTTTACAAGTAGCAATGCAGAAAATAGTGATTGCTACTAATACTTGTGTGAAAATGGTCATGAACTGTGATTCTATCAACATTTTACCAAAATTTTCAACTTGATCATAACTATATAAAAAACAGTAGCTCAAACATACTAGATCGCTTGGGACTCTGAGATCAGCAAATCATCAGATGTAGTATAAATTTAACCTAACTTCAGGTCCCCAACAACAAGGCAAAGAATACCTGACAAATTCGAACACTTGTTTTATTGTTTGGAGTTGAAAAGTTGCCCCCAGATTCTGCTGTACCATTTTCATCATCACCAACAAATATACCACTGCCAGTCATTTCCTTTAACTTCGAACCTGAGCAAGGTTTCCTGCAAGTTACATAGTATGACATCGGAATAGTAAGAAATAAAATTTACAAGAGCCGATCAGTGCAAGCAATAAAAACAACAATCTATATGTTCCATTTTGAATTTTTGGGGAAACTAGAAATTACATTTCCAAAATTACAAGTAAATCATCTGTCAACGGCAGCGCATCTAATTAATATACATAACATAATCTAAAAACTACATTAACATTCCAAAGCCGATAACCAGAAGATAATATTAAAACAATTGAAAAACTAAAGCAAACTTGGCATCATACATGCAATCAGTAGCAATAAATAGATGGAGACTACAACTTACAAACAGCTAAGCACACTATATAGAGAGAGAATATTCACAAATTGTCTTACGCTAGAAGCTTGGGCACTCACTATCAGAACATCGGCTCATATGGACCAAAATCAAGTAATCCCCCACAAAATCAGCATTCCAAGCAAATGCATCAAACTAAAACCCTAGATCAGCCCGATCCAAGCCAAAATATACTAAAAATAATAATAATAATAATAATAATAATTAAAAACACTTCACTCACACAAACATCAAAACACAAACCGATCCACAAAAAGATCAAAACAGAACAAAAATATTCCCAGATCTGCACCTCTTAAGCAAGCTAGCAGCCTCCTCCTCAGTCACCTGACCTCCAAACAGCACCTTCGCCACCGCTGCCGGCTGCTAAAGTTTCACCAAAGCCAATCGAAACCCAAGTCATTCTCCATCCGAAAAAGAAACAGGCCCGGCATTGGGCGCAAATAGTACCTGGTGAGGTCGCGGCGCTGGTACCGCCGGCGGATCCGGCGGTGGGGTCTCCGACCAGGTGAGCAGATCTGCCGTCGACCGAGGATTCCTCTTCTCCGGCGCCATTGTCCCTCTCTCTCCCTCTCTCTCCCTCTCTCGCGCTTTGAGTGTGGGCTTCGGTTTTGCTTTGCTTGGGGAGTAGAAAAAGAAAGCAGCTCACAGAGAAGCGCGTGATGATCTCCATCTTTTTTTTATTATTTTAATATTATTTTGGAACCCAAGCATTCCTTGCTCTTCTTTGATGACGTGGCATCATCGTCTGATTACGATCACCACCTTTGTTGTTATCTCCTCGGCTCATATTTTTGAAAGGGAAATTAAAAACAAATTCATTTTTAAAATAGGTTGTTTTCTCCTGCTACCAAAAAAAGAAAAAATTATCAATGATGTAATTTTTTTTTTACAAAAGCATAATCATTAATTTATTTATAAATGAAACATATTTTGGAAAAATTAATAGACTTAAAAAATGTACATGTTTTTATGTCATATAAACCAGTTTTTAAATAAATAATTCTTTTTTTTTGTTAAAGGGAGAAATCAATTTAAGAACAAAAAAACTTATATCCTTATTTTGCAAATTTCTGATACAACAAAACTTTTTTTTGAAATTTTATCCTAATAAAAAAATTAAATAAATTGGTTTTTTTTATTTCTTCGCTATAAAAGAAAATGAGAGTTAAAACCACTAATGCTCACTAAAAATATCTAAATTTATCATATAAAACTTTGACATGAGTAAATTTGTATAATTTAAAATTTATCATAAATAAATTTATAAAATTTAAATATTATAATCTTGCTTCATAGATTTATTATTTATAATCTTAATTTCTAAGTTATATTATGACACTCTTCTCCCATTGTATTATATTTTAATATTTTTACTCTTTTTTTTTTTGACAAATAAAGGATAATTACATTTCATTTAAGGGGGTTTTATTTAAAAAAAATAGTGAGAAAGTCATAGACTGACTTTTCTCATTTTAAATATTCATTTATTTTGAAATGAGAGAAGTGAAATTTTATATAAATTTATCAAAAAAATTTTGCTTTATTATATAAGATGAATATCAAAATTATTAGAATTGATATTAATTTACAATCACTAATAAAGTATTGTTTATTGTGTTTTTTTCACTTTGAATCATTTTATATAAATTAAATATCGAAAAAGTGCACGCATGTACTAATAGGCAAAGAGACAGTTAGTTTAGATTTTTATTAAAATAATAAATATATAAAATAGAAATTAAGAATTTTGGTATCCCAAGTGAATTATTTAAATTTATGTGCATTCATAACATAGAAACAAGGAAACATGGGGTGCGGTGAAAGCACCGTAGGGTGAGTATAACATGGAATCACTGGATGGTTGGGGCGCACTGAGATTTTGAGAGTTTTGAAATGAGGTCCAAGTAACGCCGTTAGTTACTCCGTAACGGCTGAAACCAAAATTAATTTTGAAACTTCGTTGAATTAAAAACGGCCTCATTTAAAAGTTCAATGGTAATTTATTTATGGGAATTTTTTTAAAAAGAACTGACATTAAATGGAGTTCATTTTAGTGTAAAAAGTGGAAGCAAGTTGGGGAAAGGGTCATTTCTTTGTCGCAGAAAGTGGTGAAAATTGTTAAAAATAATATACCTTCCATTATTTGTTGTGTTTCTTCTCCAGAAACTTAGATAATGTTTGTTTTGTGGGTTTTAAAATTACATGTAATTTAAATTTTTGAGTTTTTTAAAAAATCTAATGTTTTTTTCACAGGATTTTAAAAACGACATCTCCTATCTTTTTGCCCCCTCACATGTGATACATGTGACTAAGGAAAAAATAAATATTATTAAACATTTATGAGTAGTAAAAACCTTATAAATTTTAATAATAAATTTAATAATTTATTTAATAATAAAAAATATTAAATAACTTATTAAAATGAGATGAAAATATTAAAAACACACTTTTTTAGGGTTAATAATTAAATTCAAAATTTTAAAATATAATAAAATTTTAATAAATTTATAATAAATTTAAATTTAATGGTTAAAGTAATTAATATGTACTTAAAATTATTAAAATAATATTAAATATTATAATACAGTATTTTCAGATACATCTAACCAAACACTATATTTGACTTCACTGAATTTTAAAATCCAGGTACTTCCAGTTACACTGTAATTAGAAATTCACTGCATTTAAAATTACATTCAATCAAACGCCACCTTATATAAAATGCTTATTTTTTCAATTCTGGTATTCATTGTAGTGTATGTGGTGTTACGGTCTTTGGAAGTGGGAGATAATAAAGGACTCACTTCCTTTTTTTTTCGGTGTAAAAAATACGAATGTAGATTTTAACTAAGCGCTGTTTGGATAACCAAATATTATGCCATAATCTATACATTATGGCATAATATAATATTTTCACAAAATTATGCCATAATGGCTGTTTGGGTATCTAATTTAAATTACAAAATTCTGCCATAATGTGAGAATTATGGCATAAAAAAATATTCCACTCCGAGTGGAATATTTTTTTATTTTGAAGTGTGTGACTTTTTCTCATTATAAAGTCGATGAAATATTTATGTGATATTTTTTTATTTTGTTAACCAAACACTCATTCTGTAATAATAAAATATGCCACAATTTCTGTAATAATTAGTTGCACTTCCTACATAATAAAATTATGCCAAATGTTTTTATTTTGCAACCAAACAGGGCCTAAACTTCTAAAGTGGAGAAAGTGGATATAAAAGAATCTGGAGGAAGTCAATCTACTTCCTCGGTTCCTCCACATACATCGAAACAAACTAAGGTAATTTCATACCCTAAATATCTCTTCCGATCAATTTAATAGAATTCAACCATAATTATAAAATTAGAGCCGGCAATGAATTTAATTTTATTTTTAGAATGAATTTTAAAATTTGAACTATTGTTGGGTTTAGCGTTTAAAATATAAACAATTTATTTAAAGGGAAAATTACTGTTCACCCCTCGGGAATTTCAAAACTGGCCAAAAACCCCCTCCTATTTTTGTACACCCCGGACAGCCCCTCCGTTATAGTTTGGTTCCCTTCTACCCCCCGTCCGTCACATGAAATGGGTCCGTGTTACGAAAATTCATTTTTGCCCCTGCAAATGGTGGGAAAAAAACCCGCCCGATCACATCATGTCATGTCTGGCTTTTATGCATACATATGTGAGTTTTTTCCCCCTTTATGGTTTCTTGTTCGCTTAGAGAGCTTAGAAGGCGAATTACATAATTTTGATCTTGTTCTCCTTTTCCTTCTGCTAAGTCGATATTATGGACAGTTTTTGTGCCATTGCTAGATACAACGGGGAGGGACGAGTGCTGACGTTCACCGCGTCAACTGAATGGGCGTCAGTGTTAGGTGAGATTTGTGAGCGCTGGGGTCTCGATGTTTGTCGCGCGAGGGTGAAGTTCATCACACCCGATGGACATAACACGGTTTGCCCAATAGAGAACGAGGTGGACTTCCAGCGCATGTGTCATGTGTTCTCCATCCTCAAAGGCGGCGTAGTCGATATGGTTGTCGAGACGGATGACGTGCCACGGCAGCCTTCTGAAAACGAGTTATTGTCGTGGTAATGCGTTGCTCTAAAACAATTATGCAGTTGTATGTCAGTTAGTGTTTAACACTACCATTATCTGTATTAAAGAATGAATTATCCGTTTAAATTGGGCGTCTCCGATTAATTTATCATGTTTCTATGTAAACTATCATACACCGTTTGCATTATTACATCTCTGTTTAACTATGCATGTTAACGTGTAAATATTAACTTAGGCGTTTAAATAAGTGGACTTTATGCTTAAATTCTGATCGTTTGCGTTTGAACTGAAGTGTCGCGGCAGAATTCGGAATCTGGGAGCGCTTCTGTCCCACCACATGGCGACCCGGATGGTGTCGCATGCCTGCCATCGTCGTCAGATCGACATGAAGTGTTGTCGTTGGACGTCGGACAACGTTTTGATGGCGTTGAACATTTCCGAGATACACTTCGCAATTTTGCTATCAGTCGGAATTTTGATTTCAAATTCGTGAAGAACGAAAAATACCGGGTCACTGTGGAATGCGCGGCCGGTGGATGTCAATGGCGCGTTCACGCATCAAAGGAATATAATAAAAATACCTTCAGAATCAAGACAACAGACCCGACGCACACCTGCGGTGGTGGAATTGGGTCGGGGTCACACCCGAAAGCGTCCAAAAAATGGGTCAGCGCACGAGTGATTCAGAAGCTGAAGGACCGGCCCTTGTACAAGGCCATCGACATTCGGAAGGACATGTTGCGGGAGCATGGTGTCCACATTCCATACAAGCGAGGCTTGGCTGGGAAAAGAGCATGCCGGGTGATCCTCGACGGCGGCGACATCTCCAGCCTATGATCCGTTGCTTTGGTACGTCCATAAGGTGGCCGAGACAAACCCCCGGCAAAGATCGCGTTTGTGGAAAGAGACGGTGAGCGTTTTAAATGTGCGTTCTTCTCTTTCGGCGCGTGCATTTTGGGGTTCAAGCGGGCATGCGGGCCGCCGCTGTTTGTGGATGGTACTCACCTCCTCGGAAAGTATCGGGGTACTCTCTTGGGTGCCACGGGGAAGGATGGGAACAATGGCTTCTTCCACGTCGCCTTCGCTATTGTCGACAACGAGACCGACGCCAATTGGACGTGGTTCATTTCCAAGTTAGGTGATGCTTTATACGACGAAGGAGACTACCAAGAGACAATTACATTCATTTCGGATAGGTCAAAGGGCCTTGCGAACGCCGTTGCGAGAGTTTTCCCTTCATCCCCGACGCGCGCGTTGCCTTCGGCACTTGGAGGCCAATTTTATGAAAGCCAATGGCAGACTTGGGAAGGCATTGAGGGAGGAGTGCTGGTCCATATGCTTTCGTATCGCGTGGGCAACGACGGCTAAAGAATTCGATGACACCGTCAATGAACCGCAGCCGTATCGCCCGAAGCGTTTCGGTGGTTGATTCACAAATCCGACATGTCACACCTGGTCGAATTATCTGTTCAAAGGTGACCGATGGGGCGAGATGTATTCGAATGTAGCCGAGTCGTTCAATGCGTGGATCAAAGAAGCTCGACACCTACCGGTGACGAAAATGGTCGACGCTATAAGGTACTCGAAGGTTAAATACATGTAACGCTTAAGCTTATCCGTTACACTTTAATGTTCGTTATCGGTGTTTAACATGCACCGTCCGCAGTTTGATATCGTCGTCGGTGTTTAACATTCACATTAACCCTTTAGTCCGGTAGAATCCTGTGTAAGATAACAAATGTAAATATCATTGTCTCGGTTTAAATACCGTCGTATATGTTTTTCTTCTTCGATCTTTAGTTTATTATCTGTTCGTTTACTCCGATGTAGTGGTGTTTAAATATTCATATATTCGCGTAAATTTCTTTAAGATTTCCGATATTCGTTGTGCGAGTACAAGCCGATGCGCATGTTATGCACTCGCCGTGAGCAAGCGAACAAATGGGATACTTTCTTATGCCCGGACATACGTTCAAAGGTTGAGACGCTTGTGCGGGATAGCCGAAGTCTTCACGTTGCTCGTTGTCTCGCCGATCGTTACGAAGTGATTGACCAGTGCAGTAACTCTGTAGACCTTGCCGGTAGAACTTGCTCATGTCGCGAGATGGCAAGTTTATGGCATCCCGTGCAAACACGCTTTGCGCTGCGATATTGGTGACGGACAAGCAATGTTCATCGTTTTATTAGCGATCACTTCACCGTCGACACTTACAAGTTGGCGTATAAGGAAGCTATATTTCCCATACCCGACAATGAGAGGCCCACGGACAACAATCGAGATCCGCTTTTGCGGCCGCCCGTGACGAGAAGGCAACCTGGTCGTCCTAGACGAAGGAGGATCGAGTCGCAAGCGTTTGATGTCCGCGAGTTACATTGCAGCCGCCGCCACGCGTCCGGTCACAATCGTAGAACTTGCAATGAAAGTGTCGCCGATTAGGCTTCGTAAAAGGATAATCTTTAAAGAGCACACATTTATTTGGTTATGACGCCCGATATTTAAACATAGAATAAACGAATTTCGTTGTACGCACCGAAGTTTTAATCGAATAAACCTAATGTTAAATGGTGACACATTTAAAGAGTCACACACAAATTGAAGCGTACGCAGTGGATGTTAAACGGGAAATATCGGTAATAAACGGTAACCAATAACGCTAAACGGGCACATCGCTTGTTGTCATTCTTTTGTATTTGAACTTCCGGAAGGAATGTAAGATAGTGACGCATAAACAGAGACGTCATATTTAAACAGATACGGCGGCGAGTTTTACACATCTTCGGCGGAATGTTTAACGGAGACGTTGTATGGTAACACAAATTGAAGCGTACGCGATGGATGTTAAACGGGAAATATCGGTAATAAACGGTGACCAATAACGCTAAACAGGTACATCGCTTGTTGTTATTCTTTTGTATTTGAACTTCCGGAAGGAATGTAAGATAGTGACGCATAAACAGAGACGTCATATTTAAACAGATACGGCGGCGAGTTTTACACATCATCGGCGGAATGTTTAACGGAGACGTTGTATGGTAACACAAATTGAAGCGTACGCAGTGGATGTTAAACAGGAAATATCGGTAATAAACGGTGACCAATAACGCTAAACAGGCACATCGCTTGTTGTCATTCTTTTGTATTTGAACTTCCGGAAGGAATGTAAGATAGTGACGCATAAACAGAGACGTCATATTTAAACAGATACGGCGGCGAGTTTTACACATCTTCGGCGGAATGTTTAACGGAGACGTTGTATGGTAACACAAATTGAAGCGTACGCAGTGGATGTTAAACGGGAAATATCGATAATAAACGGTGACCAATAACGCTAAACAGGCACATCGCTTGTTGTCATTCTTTTATATTTGAACTTCCGGAAGGAATGTAAGATAGTGACGCATAAACAGAGACGTCATATTTAAACAGATACGGCGGCGAGCTTTACACATCTTCGGCGGAATGTTTAACGGAGACGTTGTATGGTAACACAAATTGAAGCGTACGCAGTGAATGTTAAACGGGAATGTAAGATAGTCCGAATTAATGACGACAAGACGTCATTAGAGTGAAATCCCAGTACGAATGCTAATTCATTACCATCTCTTTCCCAATTACATTTGAATTCAAAATCCACACGTAAGCATCAATGCACGGAGTACGTTAGGCGAACTTGCGACCCCTAAACTTCTATTTAAATCAAAGGCACATCCACATATTACACACAGAGAAAGAAGTATGTACAAGTCCCTCCTCAACGAGCTCTGCCAGAGAACCCGCCGGCCGTCGCCGGAGTACTCAACCGTTAGGGAGGGCCCCGACCACATCCCCGCCTTCTTGGGCACGGTGTCGGTTGATGGGACCACTTACTACAGCCCTTACCCCGCGAAAACATCCAAGGACGCCCAGAACACTGCGGCCGAGGTGGCGTACAATGACCTCCGTATTCCATACCCTGGGAGGATGAATACGCGTTCCGCTGCTACCGCCGATCGACTATGTGGAGGTAAGTCATACCGTAAGACTTCTGCGTCCATGTTACGGGAAATTTAATTATTTTCTAAATTGTTAAAAGCCTTCATTACAGGGCCTCGCACCGCAACGCCTTCAGATGCAGCGCCTTCACTTAACCGCGAGCACTCCAACAGCGAAGAGTTGGAGTGCTTTCTGGAGGACATGCTCGTCGAGCTTGCGGAGAAGGAAGTCGTCCTCTCCGAAAAACTCGACCGACTAAGAACCCGCACGACCCAAGTGAAGAAGCTCATCCAGGGACTGAAAGCGATATGATAATGTTTTTTTCAGTTTTTAGATGTATAAATTAGTATGCCTACGCTAGTTGTAATAGAACTCCGGTTCAACTAAAAATTTTGTGAAGGAAAGAAATTTGTTCCCCTGTTACGTTTTGATCTTTAAACCGATACGTGTATATTTCAACATCGGCACTAAATTATAAACGTCGACGCCTGTAAAAGGGTGGGCCACAATATTTGAAAAGCGCGAGTGTTTGTAAATAGCGAGAATAGTTTTCACACAGAGTCCTCGATGTGTGAAGAAGACAATTCAAACATAAACATCGAATGTTAAGTGAAGACGCACGCTAATAAGCGGTGTCATGCAATGTTAAACGGGGAGAACCCTCGTTCTCGTTCGTCGATAGTTAACCGCAGATATCGATAGTTAAACGGTAAAGTGTAAGGGTAAGTGATGACGGTTATATTTAAACAATGATGGCGAGTTTCATAGATTAAATACCTCATTGATGTTTACAAAATAGGTTCAAAACCAGAAAATTTGCATTGGAAAATGCTGAAACGTCGCATGCATAAATGGAGTTGAATTTAGGCTAGTTACGGTATAACGTAGTCAGATAAACTATGCAATGTGAATTTATTATTAATTACTCCAATTTAATGTTGAAATGCGAGTCAGTAAAGCGTGAACGTAACCGATGCCATTTACTATATTCCATTTATTTCACCGAAAACCAATGCCTTTTTTTTTTACAAATAGTTATGATTGTATGTAAGCATCAAGCCGAAACAAGATACAGACGCAGATATTATCCACATCCCACAACAATGTTTAAGTCACGTCTAGCAGACTTTTGCCAGATGACACGCCGGCCCTCGCCGGAGTACACCACTCTCCGTGAAGGCCCCGACACCAACCCCATCTTCCTGGCCACGGTGACGGTCGACGGGACCCCTTTCTCCGGTTTTTCATCTGCGGAAAGTGCCGAGGAGGCGCAGAACATTGCTGCCGAGGTGGCGTTCAAGCAGCTGTGCCCTTCAGGCAGCGTGGAGATTACCAAGGCCCTGGTTGCTGACGATGACGTATCTGACGCAGGTACTGCATACTATAAGACTTGTCAGTTGAGTGTAAAAACAAAAAAAGAGCCACCTTCCATACGTAAACCTTCAACTCTTCATTGCAGGGCCTTCATGAGCCGTCGGGGATTACACCAGTGGTGAAGAGTTGGATTGGGTTTTCGAACACCTGGTCCGTGCACTAAACGCAAAACTTGAAGGAATAAAAGATCGAAAGGCACGTGTGGAAAAGCTGCTCCAAGATTTGAATGACAAGAAAAGGGGGGAGTGAGATTATGTTCGAGTTGATGTCATTTGTAAATTGGGCCATCTAAATGGAGTTCTCTATATTTAAACGGAGTCGTCTGAATCCAAACGTAGTCATTAATATTTAAACAGATTAATCTATATTTAAACATACAAACCTAAACGGTCATTTTTATTACTCACAGCGTGACTCATTAGCCAATATTAATTAATTTCACCATTAATTATGAAAACTAAAATCAGTCGCACATCTATTTCAAATTCATGTAATTTCTGTTGCGAGAAGCGTAAGTTGCGGATATTTGTGAAGCAATTATTGTCACATCGAATCGAATAGCAAACGGAAACTCGTATAATTACACGGGAACTCTAAAGAGTGAACAGCACGAACTATAATTGAACAGAGCCAACGAAGTTTAAACGGAGAGCAAATCATTTTGGCAGGCCTTTATATTTGAAAGTTAACACCGACTACTAACCAGATACTATTACCTTTAGCGCACAACTAATATGTTTATGTTAGGATGATGAATTACATGATAATGAATTACGCAAACTTATTTTATTGTCGATGACTGATATGTGACAATAGCGACATGAAATTTTTTTTACCGCAACGTTAAACGTTAACAATAGCGACAAGTTAAACGACGGATTCGAAAGTTAAACGTTATTCTTAATGTGAATGAAAAGTCTTAAAGTTAAACAGATACGTAAACGGGGGATATACATTCTGAGTAATGCATGCATTCGACGAAGTGTTGTGAGATAGCATTGGGAAAGTGTGCATTGGTTAACCCGCCGGTGGACGTTACTGTTATCTGTTACGATTAAATTCGCTGTTTTGGAATTCAAACGTCGAATAGTTATTGGCATCAGACTCGAGAAATAGTGCAAACGTCCGTTGAATACATTTGTATTTAAAGAAGAATCGGAAACAAGAAACGCACCTAGAAATTACTCGCAGATCTAGCAGTATGTATGTGCCAATTCTCAACGCTTGCCCGCGTAAGACGCACCGCTCCACGCCGGCGTACTCCACAACCGGGGGAAGGCGCCCCGGGAGCCTCCGCTTTCGTGGCAACGGTCACGGTGGATGGGACCACGTTTTCCAGCCGCAGAACCGAGAGAACAGAAGAGGCAGCCCAGAACGTTGCTGCCCTGGTGGCGTTCTACGAGCTATGTCCCGCGCATCTTAGGACGAGCGGTGCGTCCCCCGCTGATATCTATGCGTCTTTAGAAATATTTATCTAAATCGTTCATATCTTCTTTGCAGAGGGGATGACCTATCCCCGGGAGCGGTTCCTCGAAGATTTGGTCGGGGATTTGACGGAAAAGCAAGCATCTCTCTCCGCAGAACTCGAGCGAGTGGTATCCCATAAGAGGGATGTGGAGAGGCTGCTCCGTACGCGAAAATGTATAAAACGGAATGACGGTTTTTGACCCGCTTAGTGTAGTTTTCATCCATCAAATAAGAACTTTTTGCTTAGTGTGATATTTTAACTTCGTTCTTACTCTCTCAGAAATGTTAACCGTTGCGGACGCATGTTAAACAGCCACGCATGAATTTTAAATGGAGAACAATGTTCCTTAAGCAAATTCTAACCATTCGTGCGCATGACAAGCACGGTTTAAATAGAGACGGACGCGAGTAAACCCTATCATGAAACGTTTAAATGGTAATATTCAACGGGAACGGTGATATTAAACCAAGAACGGCGAATGATAAAACACGATTGCCTTCTTGGCCTCGATAATTCTAAATTTTAAACGGTTACAACAACACGTAATTGGTGACACACTGAAAAAAATAAAAATTCCGTACTTGAGGACCCATAGCGCGGTTGATGAAGACAATTAAAAATTTACATATAATAGGGACTCTCACCTTTAAAAACAAACAGCGCAAGTAGAATAGGGTCTCACCCGTCGAAGAATAGCCGCCATATTAAACGAGGGACTCGTAATATTAAACATGTAACGACAAAAGCTAAACAGAGAATACCTTGTTTAACCGCTAGCTCGCATTTTAAACGAAGACAACAACACGTAATGGGTGACATACATTGAGAAAAGAATTCCGTGCTTACGGACCCATAGCGCAGTTGATGGAGACATTTAAAAAGTTATGTATAATAGGGTCGCTCACCTTTAAAAGCAGACAACGGAAGTAGATTACGGTCTCTTTCATTTAACGACAGCCTCCATGTTTTAAACAGGGACATAGGGAGTTAAACGCTTACCACTAATATCTAAACAAGGAGTATGTGATCAACCCGGTCCCCCTGGTGTTAAACGGTAACGGTGTATATTGCACGGAGATCCGTATTGTTAAAGTGTAACACAATGTTTTAATAGTACAGCGTCATTTTTTTACAGAAGTACTTAATTTTATAAAGCAGCGACGACCCTCAATCGGTACCATGGAATTTTAAGAAAAAAATGATTGAATATGAAAGAATAACGAACATTATTAGATGTACATTGAAATTTCTGCCATGTCGTTGGCAAAGAATGAATTGAATCAATTGAAATGAATTTCGACAAAACTGTTTTACTTCCCCACAACTGGACCCTCCCCGCGTTGCTTGATGCCGGATGCTCGTCCTTCCTTAAGTATGTGGGCAGCGTACTTCAATCGAAGATAGGGGATGTCCGTGTGCGCTATCCGCAGCTTTTCGCCGCGGAGCAATTGCTCGATAAACCGCATCACGTAGACGGCGCAGTCGACAGTGCCTTTCTTTTGACGCGGTGTGTCGTCATCGTGAACAAGCGGGTACTGTGTCGTCGCCGTCGTGCCGTACTCCATTTCGAGACAGGTGTCGAATAGTTCCCGCTGTCGCATTATACAAACCAATGTTAGAATAGAAAGTATCTATGTCACTCTGATAATCGAAATCTATATCGCAGAGAGCTTACCATTGCTACCGCGTCTCTGTTGTACTCTTCACTTGGGCATGAGGTGTAATGCCTGTACTCTTTCTTGTTATTGTCGAGCACCACGACATGGAAGTGGCCATTCAAGATTATGGGAAGGATGATGATGTCAACGTCATTGACGACCTTGGTGGCATCTCCGATCATAGCCAAAGTCGTCTCATGTGCGTCTTCCACCTTCGACATAAACAACGCCAGTGGTCGAGTGATGGAGGCGCGCTTCTTATGAGGATATGCCTTTCTGTTAAGTGTGTCTTGTACGATGCACACGAAGGCGTCCAACACATCATCTGTCACCATCTCTTTCCCGTCGATCGAACGAATAGGTTGGCCCGGGTGGTGCCGACATAATCATTCCTCCGGGCACGACGGAACTGCGGTTAAACGGCAACACATGCGATTGATTAATAACACGTAGACGTTAAGTGGAAACAACACATACGTAAATGATAATGTATAGGGGTAAACAGTAATATCGTTAGTTAAACGATACATTACTAGGTTATATGGTAACGACTGTAATTAAACGGAAACGCAACAACGTAAATGGGATGATCTCTATATAAACATTAACATCTACACTATCATACTTACTCGTCCATGGGGAAGTTGAGGAAAATCTTGATCAGCTCCTTCTCGAATACGTCGAGGTGCGATTGACCAGCTTATTTTTTCTTCGCCGGAACGAAGTCTTTCCGCACTTCTTCATACTGCTGGTTGGCGAAGGTGACCGATTTCTTTTTTTTCTCGGCGACGTTCCCTTCGCCCCCGGCAACAGCTTTATTGAGATCATCCGTAGATGCTTCTTGCTGTTGCGGGATCGCGCCCACACTGGATGTGGCAATGTGGGTCGGCCGTTCCTCCATGGGAAGGAGCTCCTCCACAATAGAGGCAACGGTCTTCCCAACCGCGGCCAAGGCAGTCTCATCAAGGGGAAGCACACCCTCGGGTGGTTCTTCATCTTCAAAATTAGTGGCCACCACCCTGGATGCGCCGTTGTCGGCCGCGGCTGCCGGCTCCACCGCGACGGGGATTTCGGAGTCTTCCGCAGACGCGGCATTGCCAACGGGGTCTACAATCTCCGCCACCGGGGCGGTGAAGTCATCAACTGCAACGGTCTCAACAACCGCATCAGCCGCCGGTGGTGCTGCTATTGTTTCATCCTCGGCCGGTGGTGGACACACAGGCGGTATAGTTTTCGTCGCCTTTTGTGCAAGCCTCTTCATACGTGGCCTCGTCATACGTGGCCGTCTTGGAATGGCCTTCACGACGAAGTCGTCGTCCTCAATTTCCAACGGCTCATTCGTCCCGGGCAGGTCACGTATTTGTCCCGACGGTGCAGCCCTTTCAAACGAATCAAACCTTGCCTCCAATGCCTCAACCCGAGCGACAATCTGGGGGAAAGCGTTCATCATCACCTGGCATGCCCGCATAAAAAATGTAGTCACGTCGTCGGCTGATGACGTCGGTTGGGCTACCGCGGTCGGGGGGACTCTGGGGATCCGGGTGACTCTCGTTGTCGCGGCCGGTGCGGGTGTTGCCAATTGGCGGGGTAGGTGAGGGCCTATCCGACGCCGAGGGTTGCGTGTTGGGCTGGAAGGGGGGGAACCACGTCGGCGCGAACGGACGGAAGGGGCTGGCATCTCCGCTTGCAGTCGTGCAAGTGGTTCCCGCGCAACAGCATCCATCCGCCAATTAGCCCCAACAAAAGTCTCATCCACAGCATTCGGCGGGACCAGCTCAGGAAACTAACATATATAAAGAAAACAATCTCAGGCAAATCATTCAATTTGATCCAAAACAAACGTATTTAAACATTTGACATATATACGTAAACGATATGGCACACATTTAAACGGAGTGTAACAAGGTTAAGCGAAGACACCAAGCGTTAAACACAAACTACATTTCCTACACGGATAAGCCTATCGTTAAACATTAACTGCTCTTTGTAAACACATTAACACTGATTTATTACCTCTTTTCCTTCGAGAGCTGACCAACTGGTTTCTATCGTCGCGTGCTTCCGGTAAGTACTTTCACAGTAGCACAGCACCCTTGGGGTCTTGCCGAAACGGGCTTTCTTGCCGGTTCCGGTCACCTCGTAAAACCAGATGGTCAGCGCGATCGAGCAACCCTTAATGTACCATGTGTTTACCTTCCCCCCCTCGCATCTGGCTTGCACTCGAGCGGCAGCTTGTGGAACGTCCTCCATAAGCCATTTGTGCGTCGCCTGCGCCCATGCGTACCGCCCCATGCCAGGTAGATCGTCGACATAATCAACGATCCAAGTGGGCACCGAGCATGAGGTATTCGGGAAGAGGATTGTCCCCATGAGGTACGCCATCAAGAGTTTCACAAAATCCTCCTCTCCCCCCCCCTCGTCCCAACAAGACGCTCAAGAGTCGCCTAATGGCGTCCCCTGTGTCTGTCGAAGCTTTTCGAAAAATATCTCCCTTCGAAAGCCGACGGTGTCTTCTTCTTCTTAAACGAGGACCGCGTCTCCGTCGCGCAGCGCAGACCCATAACGAGAGCCACATCCTCGGGCTCGAAGCCGAGCAGGCTCGCCCCGATCCCGAATTTATTGGTGCGGCCATCGTACCTCTGCGCAGGCGAATCGAGAAGGGCCCTCTCTTGGAATACGGCTTCCACCTCGGTGAATGCCGCAAACGGTGTCCTTTGGATGATCTCCCAATGTCGAGAGGTCATGTGGACTTTCAATTCGGCCAAGGTCTCCACCACCGGTGTCAAGTAGCATCTCCCGTTGACTAGGTTTACCGCCATAATCACAACACCGCAAAAATGACAACACTTGTTAAACAAGATACATCAAACGCTACACAGAGACAAATGTTTTACACGAAAAGCTCAACACTTAAACAGAGAGATGCACCGTTAAGCGGAGACAAACTCTTTTAAACATGAACTCATTTCATCACACGGAAATCTCTTTTACAAACTGCAACCATATCAAATGGAAGGGGAAACGCACATTGTAAGCATTACACAAACAACAACAACCGATATCTCTTTCAATGATCGTGTGCACAACCGAAAACCCTAAACCCTAACCCTAACCCTAAACCAAAACCCAAAACCCTAAACCCTAGCAACCCCAGCCGAGAAATTCCCCCGCACACTAGAACCACGCAAAACAAAACCGACGAATATCTCTGTGTAACAGAGTACTTCATATAAAAGCCTTGCTTTAGACACAGCTTCTGCCATACCTTGAGCTGCAAACTGATGGAAGTGCAGGATACTTGCGCACGGTGGACTGAAGTTACAGAGGATGTCGAAGCAGAGAGAGCTTCGGAGAGGGAAAAGCTAAAGAAAGTTAAGCTAAGAAGAAAAACGAACACTGCTCTCTGCCTCTCTTGGGATTCCCATTACGAAAAACCCTCCACTTCCTCTCTAACCGGCTTAATGATTGCACCACGATTTCCCATGCAAGGTAGGGGCAATTCCGTCCGTGAATTTGAAAAGTAACTCCGTTAACCACCGTTTCATTCTTTGGGGGTTTGAAAATCATTGTCTTTAAAAGGAAGGGGTTTTTATGGATTTGGAAATTAACGGGGTGTTTTTGGCCATTTCCCAAACTTTGGGGGTGTTTTTCGCCATTATCACTTATTTAAACCATTGAATTTTATTTGTTTTTATTTTTTTCGTTCTATAAAAACTCACAAAAATCTGATACACATCGTATTAGTTAATTTTTAATTTGAGAGAAAAATTATTGTAATTAATATGGAATAAAATAGTAAAAAATTTATTTGTATAATTATTGAGCTAAAATGAATAAATTTGTTGTCTTTGTAAATCAAAATGAATATTTTTAATCTAGGAGAACAAAAATGAAGAACTGCTAAAAGATTAAAAATTACAAAATTATTATTTTATGCAAATTTATCTGTCACTGAATCTCAGATAAAGATGTTTTTGGAAATACTGATTATGCTGTGACAAAAGAATTGATAAACAATTTGATTTATCTAATAATAAGAATAAAATTTCATAAACAAAGCTATTTTTGAGTCATTTTTTAAAATATTTTTCAGTATTATTTGAGTTGAGATTTGAAAAGAAAAATTTTAATTTATGTATCTTGCTTTGTATAATATTCTTTACATAAAAATGATAAAAATATATTTTAATTTTTTCTATAAATTGATAAGCACTATTTTTGCTCAAAGTGTGAATAAGTGATATGTTCAAATTAATCTTAAATTAAATTTTTTATTTTGCATGCGTCCAGATTTGAATTTATGTGTTTAGGACAAATACGAATATCTTATCTGATATTAACATATCAAAATAGTTGGCATAGATCTACCGAAGAAACAAAAACATAATTAGTAATTTTTATTTTTAAAAATAAATAATTTACAATAAAATAAATGTGGGTTTTTCTTGTGAATATCAACTATTACTATCTATTCATGTTGATTTAGTACTGTTAGTAATAATATGAAATTTATATCATTGTTATTTGCTAAACTTGTTAATCATGATTTCACTTTCATTAAAATCCTGGCCACTAACTTAATCTCTACTAAGTTAGAACAGTGAAAAGTTATCTCTACTTTTTAATATAATTTACAACTTTTTAAGTTGATTTCTACTTTTTCTTATCAAATTAATTTTTTTCCTTTTTTTTAAAACGTAAAAAATAAAAAACAACACTCATTAAAACTTATAAGTACCATTGAATATTTAAATTTAAGCTAAAAAAAATCAATTAGTTTTGCATCAATTTCTGCCTTGCTTGGCATCTCTCCATAATATTTTTTTAAATTAAAAAAATAAATTACCTATAAATTACATATTAGCACAAGAAGTAGCTTGTGCCTAATGTTTTTTTATCAAGAAGAACGAAACCCCTAATATGCCCGCTAAACTAAGACAGGGGCGTGCGCATGCCTCGACTGCGGCATGTGAGGCCGCGCACACATGGGCGCTGGTACCACCCACAATTCGTGCTCACAATTCTCAAACATGCACCCTCACCTCGAGAATTCGAACTCTCGCCACTTGCGAAACATCCTCACGGCGGACCCAAATGCCAATTGACCCAAAAGCTTGTGTCTAATGTTAAAAGACCAAAAAACACAAATGCATCATCGATGAGATTTTTTAACCAAATTTTCAACGTTTTCTGCTTTTCAAAGCCATTACTTTTGACTTTGTGAACATATAATATTCTTTTTATATCAATGCGCAAAACAAAAATCAAAATCTTTAGACATAAATAAATATCATAATGAATAAATCAAGACTGAATAAAAATAAATACTTGATTAAATTAAAGAAAAAAAAAAGAGAGTTTATCATATAAAAATTAGAAAATAACAAACAGATATAAACCAAAGAACTATGGTAGGAGAATAAGGACCTATGGTAAATATCAGTATTAAAAAAATAAATAAATAAATAAATAAACAAACTGATAAATAATAGTGGTATTAAAAAATAATATTGATTGTAAAAAACCACCAATATAAAAAAAGAGTTGTATTTCATTTATCTGTCAACCCAAAGTTGAAAGTTCAATCTTGTTACTTATACACAATAATAATAATAATAATAATAATAATAATAATAATAATAATAATAATTACATAAATAGCAGTCACAAGACGCTTGAAACAAATCAAATTGAGAGAAGAAATTGTCTGATATCTGAGAGAGAGAGAGAGATTTATAATAAAATTGGAGGACTAGAGGCGGATGGAGTGGGCATGATAAGTTGCTGTGATGTAGTTGGAGACAAACAATGGGACCGAACCATGCTTCTTGTCCACATGATTCCATATATTTTGGTCCCATTCTTGTTGTGAAAAGTAGGACCATGAAGAGAAACATTGGAGGCTTGTCAACCACCCTACACACAAATATTTTATTTTTATATATATAGGCACCTATCATCTTCTCAAAATTTAAAATTTAAAATTTAAAAATTAAAAATATTTATAATAACCGTATGTTATAATTCATTTAAATATAATATAATAAGAACAAACAGTATTTAACAATATAAAATAATAAATAATATTTATATAAATAATATCCATTTGATCATAATTTAACGATATATTTTAATTTATTACCATATGTGGGTATATAAAGATTTTTTTAATTTATATATATTTTTTTTTTTCGTTTTTTCTTTTATTTTTTTAAATTTTTTTAATTTCATTTTGACACGTGCTAATTTTTTTTCCTTTTTTCATTTTGTTTGTCATGCGGTTTTGTATTTACTCCCGTATCGCCTTTGATTTAACTTAGAAATTTAACATTTATATATATTGGTATAAGATTTTGTTCATCTATGACTAATATTGTTAGGTTACGAATTTTAATATACTTCTTACAAATGTGATATTTTTATAAACATTAAAAAGCAAAAACAAAATATAAAGTATATATATTTGACAAAATATAAAGTTTATAAATGAAAAAAAAAAAAAGACTAAAATTCAGTTTTTTTTTAATGTGCATGATTTACTTTTATAAATGAATAATAAATATAAAAAGCAGAAGATCACAACTCATGAGAGTATAATCAAAATACACAAACAATCAAATCATTCACAATTAATTAATTAATGTTCACAGACAAAAGACCAAATGAAATGAAACTGAAACTAATTAATTACAAACAACTATATCATCCCAAGTTCATAAATTTTCAAACAAACATTTCATTTTTTGTTTCTTCAAAAGAAAAATGAAAAAAAAAAAAAAAAAAGCTAAACGTACAATTCCCCATGATCTCAGCCACCAATCACTCCGGCATAAACATATCTATAAAGTGAACTATTTATAAGATCTCCATAATATAAAACACTAAGCTACAGAGATGTATATATATTGAAAGAAACCAAAGAAAGTGCAAAGCCCCTCACAGTAGTAATATTAGAACCAAAGAAATATAAAATTCATCATCATCATCATCATCATCATCATCATCATCATCTTCTTTCTTGTTGTTGTTTTCATTTAATCATCAGAAGAAAGAACCCAAGAATCTATTCCACTACCACCTCTCTCTTCAGTCTGATGATGCTGATCACTTTGGCCACCTTTCCCACGCCAATCAAAATCCAATGGCCGTGAGCTCAACTGAGCAGGGGCTGAAATATTTGCATGCTGGTGATCTTGCATGGATTGGAATGCCAGGATAGGGTTTTGTGATTGCATGTTAAGCCCAAGACAAGTGTTTGTACTACTAGTGGCAATACTGTTTGAACATGTTGCATTTGTTGCACTAGTGTTTACATTACCAGTACTATGAATTGAAGCTAATGAACTAATAACATCAACAGCAGCAGGAGGAGGAGGAGGAGTTAAATGAGAGGAAGAGTGAACTACCTTTTGAGCAAATGGCCTTAAAAGATAAGGAGGGACAGAGTGGAGGAGATCAAAGCGAGGAGGAGGGAGAGTGCTGTAAGGCATGAAAGAAGCCGTGGGGATTCCGGTGAACTCTTGAACCATTGCACGGAAGTTGGTGGTGTCGGTGGTGAGGACAGTCGTCGGAGCACGTCTCGAAGCTCTCGTTCTCTTCTTCGAAGTCTTCGGCCGAGAGGCAGAAGAGAGTCCCGGATGCTGTAGAGAAGATGATGATGATCTTTGACTAGCAGTGCTTGTTGGAGGCCTTGAAGAACTTATGTTGATAAAATCCATATGATCATGGTGATGATGATTATGACTATGATTATGATCAGGTAAAGGAGAGGGGAAGGAGGAGTCTAAGTAGGTTGGAAAGGGATCAAAGAAGGAAGAAGAAGGGGGAGGAGGAGGAGGTGGTGGAGGAGGAGGAGAGGGTTGGAGACAAGAGTTGAAGAAGTTGGAGAGTGAATTAGGTTTGGAAGAGACATAGTCTTCTTCACAACCACTTGAGGATTGGAGACTTCCACTGTTGCATGAGTGATCCATGAAGATTACTATATATATATATATATATAGATATATAGTTTTTAAAGTTTGAAGAAGAAGAAAAGCATGATATGAACTAGGAGAAAAAGAGAGAAGAGAGAAGAAGGAAGGGGGGAAGAAGAAGAAGAGGGTTGTTGCTTTGTAGGTTCTAAGAGGAAAAGGGTGGGCGGCTTAGGGTCATGTTTCCACTCAAAAGATCCTCACAAAGAGGTGAGAAGAGAAATGGGAGTGGGGTCATTGGGTGGAGATGGGTGGTGGTGGCCAAAGACAGGGAGAGAGAGAGGAAAAGGAGAAGGGGATGGAAGGGTCAAAGATTTTATTTTATTTTATTTTATTTTATTTTATTTATTTATTTTATTAATATTGAGTAATTAAAGTTAATTAAGTGATTAGTTGATTTGAGGGAGAAGAAATGGGAAGAGGGAAAGAATGTCTAGAGAGAGGTAAAGGTGAAAATCTTTGGTTGTTTAGGGTTGAAGAGTAGGAGTGGAAAGTTAAGTGGGAGTTGAAGATTTACTTTTCTTTTCAATTTTAAGGTGGTGGAGATTTGTCTAGAAGAAATATATATATATATATATATATATATATATAAGGGAATGAATAACGGTGATTTTTTTTTTTTTGCATAAATTGATTAGTAAAAAATTAGTAGAAAAGAAAAATTGACAAGATAAATTAAGGACAAGATGTTTGTGATTTCAGTTGGAATTTTTAGTTAATATAGATTAATATTGATAAATGAAGTAATTAAGGAAAATGATTTAAAGAGGGAATGGTGATGAAATTTTTTCATAAGTTGACTCATAAAAAAAAGAAAAAAAGAAAAAATGAGCAATATTACAAGACTAGTTTTTAATTTAGATTTTTTTTTTATTTCAAGTTTATTATATTAAATATGTATTTTCAAATAAAAGCAATATTACAAGATGTGATTATATATATTTTTTTAAAAATTATAATTAACAAGCTTTAATCCACTAATAAAACAAAGTTTATAACCCATGTTTTCTTGTGGCTTTTAGGGTTTCATCTCACACACAAAGTGTTGGTGGGTTTGTTTGGTTGAACAAAAGCCATTGAACAAGTCTCACTTGATCTCTAAAATTAATAATCACATTTGTTTTGTTTTTCTTTTTTCATAATCACTTGATTAATGCCTTAAATTAAGGGAGAATTACATAGTGTGATGTTTCAATAGGTGAGTACTCTCTATGCTCTCTCTAGCTAGCAATATGGAAGGTTGGGTTGGTTGAACCATGCACTAAGTTTGGTGTAACAATTAACAACATGACCTACAATAATTTATGGCATACTTACAACTAAAGCAACTGTCCAAGTCCATACCATGGGCTTTAACATTGATCATAATAATTGATGTAAACTTTGTACTGTTGAATGACCATATGAGGGATCATTAATAATTAAATGTTAATGGTTTTATTAAAATGGTCAAATACCCGAGAGAGTCCTTCTATTTTTCTCTCTTTACACTTTTAGTCTTTCTTCTTTAATTTGTCCCAATGGAGTTAATCTATTTTCTGGATTGATACAATCAAGTCCAACTTCCAAATGGTGTTAATCTTACCATTTTCTTCAGATGACGTGGCACCACCGTGGCACCTACGTGGCTTTAAGTTATCTAGATAAATATTTATCGCGTCGGATCTTACCCTACACTCGGATCCACCCGACATGATCATCAGCCCTTCCCACCACCACTCCACCACCACCATAGCCTCCATATTCTTCTCTAAGCACACAGTATTGTCTGCAAAGCAGAAGTCCACTCGCTTCCATTTGCATAGCCCCAACAGCTCCAAGAGTAAGAAGCTCAATGATTTCAGGCGCACATTTCCCTGGCTGAGCCGCCACCCAACAGCATCAAGCATTGCACCTTCAACATCTTCAAAGATGTGTATATAAATATAAATACATCCCTTCAGGAAAACATCAATCTAGTACCACTGTCAAGTCTTTCCCCACTTTATAATTCAAAGCATCATCAAAACAAAACTTTAACGTCTTGTTTGGTTATAAAATAAAAGAATATGGCATAATTTTATTATGTAGGAAATGTAAGTGATGGTGGAGTGGTGGTGGGAAGGGGAGATGACCATGTCGAGTGAATCCGAGTGTAGGGTAAGATATGACCCGATAAACATTTATCATGACAACTTAAAGCCACGTAGGTGCCACAGTGATGCCACGTCTTTTTAAGAAAACGACAAGATTAACACCGTTTAGGCGTCAGACTTTATTGCATCAATTCAAAAAATAGAGGGACTCTATTGGAACAAATTAAAGAAAGAGGACTAAAAGTGTAGAGAGAGAAAAGTAGAGGGACTACCCTGGGTATTTTACCTATTAAAATCCCAAAGCCAAACTAAGTTTCATAATGAAGTCTCTAATTTATCTAATCAAATTCTAGATTTTAATTAATTTTCTTAGTAAATATCTATATGGGATATTAAAAGAGAAACATATAAAGAAATTAAATAGATTTTTATTTATAATAAAAAGGTGAAAGTTAAATTAGTTTTAGGAAAATATGCAAATTAAATTAAGGCTCATTAATAATTAAACGTTAATAGTTTATTAAAATCCCAAAGCCAAATTAAATTTCATAGTGAAGTCTCTAATTTATCTAATCAAAATTTAAAATTTAATTAATTTTCTTAGTAAATATCTATATGGGATATTAAAAGAGAAACATATAAAGAAATTAAATAGCTTTTTATATATAATAAAAAGGTGAACGTTAAATTAGTTTTGGGAAAAAATGCAAAGTAAAGGATCATTAATAATTAAATGCGAACGGTTTTATTAAAATCCCATAGCCAAATTAAGTTTCATAATGAAGTCTCTAATTTATCTAATCAAATTCTAAAATTTAATTAATTTTATTAATTAATATCTATATGGGATATTAAAAGAGAAACATATAAAGAAATTGAATAGCTTTCCATTTATAATAAAATGGCGAACGTTAAATTAGTTTTGGAAAAAAAAATGCAACAGATTGGCTAATAAAAAGGACCATAAAGAGACAAATATGAATTTTAAAGAAATAGTTAAGAGAAGATATGGAATTAATCTTAATCAAAATAAATTAAAAAAAAAATAAAATATTATTATCTTTGATTTTAAAAAAATTGGCTGAAAAGAAATATGTGGAATTGGTTAAGCATTCAATAGAAAAATAAAATTTCAATTTATTATAAACAAATAATTATTATAATTATGATGACAAAGTTTTAAAAAATAAAAAGACTTCAAATTTATGAGGCCTTTAATATTCAAAGGCTTAGAGCCATTGCTTCAGTGGCTCACCCTTGATCCACCCTCACAATATCAACAAAGATTTTTTTTTTTTTTAAATCTTTATATATGTGAGTGATTATGATTTTAATCAAACCTTTTGCATCATTGATACTTATTATTATTAGTAGTTCTTTTTCTTCCATTTTTTTAATCTCATTGTTAATATATATTTAATTACCAAGGACTAAAGAGTGAGAAGTGAGAGAGTAAAGTTAGTTTATTTTTTTTAATAAAATTTGAAAAACAAAACAAAGAGATTGCAAATAATACGTTAATCAAAGTAGAAATTTCCATCATATAGAATGTGGAAATTAATGATAGGAAGTGGAACAAAGTAAAAAAAAAAACATAGAAGTATAAACATTATCATGGAGTCATGTGCTTGAACATATAATAATAAGAATTTTAAGCTAATAGCGTGTCAACATGGGCGTTTGAACATATGGAGTTTTTCTTTTTCTTTTTTTCTTTTTTTCTTTTTTTAAATTTGCTTGTTTTTGTCATGAAATTTTTTGAAAATTTTAAAAAAGATTACGAGTGACATACTCATCAAAGTAGAAAGTCTCTTTACATAAAATGCGAAAATGATAGAGGTTTAAAAAGTAAATAAATAAGATTATAATTTTTCTCAGTAGATGAATTTGTGCACAAAAAAAAAGAAGAGAAAATGACAAAATTATTTATTTTGCTGTGAAGTTTAAATTAACATGGCATGGCATTGAAATTTTATTATTTTGTCACTTTTGTTTTTTTATTGTCAATTAAATAAAATATGATAGATTAACATCGAAGTATTGAAAGTAGAATGAAATAAAATATATAATAAATTAGGACAAAGAATTCATCACCCAAATATAAGCAAAAATTATGAAGCTTTTAGAATAAGATTATGTTGATATTATTTAAAATTCAAATATAGTAACCCTAACCCTAGCTAAAATATTTCAAAGTGTCACACTTGAAGCCTGTTACTATCAAAAAGCAATTGGGTTTAGTCAAGTAATGGACTTTCCATGGCCATCAAATGAATTATGAGAACAGGTTTGGGTCCCTGTCCAATATTATGCCCCTTGTTTGACTGTTATTTCTTGGTGGTAGGTCAATAATATATATCATCTCTCTATCATACTAACCAATTGTAGAAATTATAAATATATATATTCATTAAATGAAATGACTACTTTAGAAATGAGCAAGATTAATATTAATTAAAAAAATAATAAAAAAAAACAAATCAATTGAAAAAATAAAATTTGACTTATTTCTCTAATATCAATGAACAAAAACATAACAGATGTGGGAATAACCGAAGAACGTTATGAGAACCTGTCTTAAACTTTTCTAAATTTATTAATTAAGAGTCTGATTGTATTGTGATGAATTTAAATTTATATTATGTTTCATTTATTTTACTAATTTCAAAGCTCATAAACCTCCTTATTATATATCTATTTTTTTAATGGGGGTTATTCATGTAATTTCCTTAATCTCTAGCTTGGGTTATATTATTGTTGTACCAAGTGCTTTTCTAACATTAGATTTGGAAAAGTTGTATAGATGGAAAAATTCATCTTATCTATTTCATGTCTCTAGAAGCACTTACCTGATACGTATCAACTGGACAACTTCTGACATTCTTACCAAATAAGAAAAAAATAATTCCACAAGTACTAAGTTTATAAAATAATAATGGTTATTTTTAACCAGAAAAATAGATAAAAACACTAATCTTATTGTGAATTATTTTTTTCATAGTCGGACATTAACTTGGACAATTTGAAGTCTTTACATGCACAGTAGATGACGCACTTTATCTTCCACTATTTTCTAGAGGTTCGAGAACACCTCTTTGTTAGGCCTTTCTCTTCTGAATTCTAATCTTAGACTACACAATTATGGAGAGCGTTAATAGTGTTAATATATAACAGACTCAGAATTAGTCTCACATCGGCTACTTGAGAGTGTTGCTATGTGCATATAAAGAGTGGGCAACCTTCCCTCCTAGGCCGGTCTTTTGGGGTCCGCTCTCCCCACCTCCCTGTGTGTTACATTTGGTGCTTTCGTTGAGATCCGGTGGGCCTGGGCTGGGGCCCAGGAGAGAGCTGGCTGGCTTCGCGCTGGGGTTCTCTGGACTCTACATAAGGTCTGTGCATGGAGCCCACAGATAAGTCGGGTGGTCCGAGCCAACGAGAGCGTTGGTCTCCCGATCGGGTTGGCAATGTAACAGACTCAAAATTAGTAGTCCCACATCGACTACTTGAGAGGATTGCCATGTGCATATAAGAGGTGGGCAACTTTTTTTTCTAGGCCGGTCTCTTGGGATGAGCTTCTGAATCATTACTACTAATGTTGATAAAGAGTTGGTTCAACTAACAATCTCTTGGTCTGTTGGCACTCACGGTTTTCTGTTTTGTGGGTAACAAGAGAATTGAATTCCTATAAACATAAAATGAGGGTGCATAGTATAATTATAAAAACTCGTATGCTCCACAAGAAATGTAACACTCATTGCTCGATGATCATGTGGAATGACGTGGATTATGCACTTCTGTAATAAAAAAAAAATAGCTTCAATGTGAATAAATAGACAACCGCGAACTTTAGCAGAGAAGGTGGATGCGCAATTTCTAACCAAGTTGCCCTTTGGAAGCTGTGTGAGTGTGTGTGTGTCTATATGTGTTTAAAAAAAATGTAAATACACTTTGCGAAATATAAATATTTGTGTATATCTTCATGTGATCAAAGTTACCTGAAAATTCAGTTGATTTTTGGCCAACTAGAATACGTTTATATATTTATACAGAAATAAGTATCATACTACTAAACAAACAAACAAACATATTATGGGGGTGCTTGGATGAGTTTTTTTTTTAAGCCCAAAAGTGTTTTTTTATAAGTTAAGCACTTCTGGGTTTTAAAAAATATATTTGTTTGGGCTTTTGAGCAGAAGCAGAAGACATGAAAAAAACTAAAATTCAGTTTTTTTCAGGAGGTGCTTCTTAGAAAAACACTTCTGAGAAGCTATTTCAGATAAAAGCACTAAACTTACTTTGAAAACACTCAAAACTTAAAAAAAACACTTTTTAAAAACCCATCCAAACAAAGCCTATATATATATAGTTGAAAATCTTGTGGAGTTTAATCCTCCAACTAATGAGCTTGTGTAAAAAAAAAAAAAACCCTCTTCATTGATATGCTCACCAAAGGGAAGAAATAAGGCCTTCTGTACAGGTTATCAATAGAAGTACATACTCTACATGCAGCAGAGTCATAATAAAGCACTGAAAGGAGCAGATGCATAATAATAGCAAACAGGGAGTGCACCTTACTGGAATTTACACCGTCCACTTGCTCTTCTTCATCTGTGAATGAAGGACCTTCTAGTGGTGTACACTTTCAAGAAACCAGCACAACAGACCTGCCTGGTGACGTAGATTCAATGTCTTCATTCCTCCATCTTATTTTCAAAGCTATCAATGTTTAATGCTGGAGTGTTCCCCGTATCACCGTCTTCGGTCATAGCATTCCCAGTGTCATCGTTTTCAGCCAAAGCATTCCCGGTATCACCGTTTTCGGATGTAGTGTTCTCACCATTTGCAAGGGGCATACCAACATCCTCATCACATATGTGATCACGCTTGGATGGTGACATGCTGGGTTTTTCAGTCTCAGGATCTTGCTCTGAGAACTCGGTATAGTAATGACTCATGGCTTGGGCCTGACAAGATAACAGACGGGTATTATGATATCTGCAAGTCTTTTGTATAGGATGGTGCAGTTGAGGACTTTCTTAATAAACTCAAGAGTCAAAAAGTAATACCTGATAGAGTTGGTGCATTTTGAACACAACAAGGTCCTCCATATCCTGGATGCCTTCTACAAAATGCACTCTTCCTGTTTCTCCAACAGGACGGTCTGTAAATGGAGTGGTTTCATCTAAATTTAAACCAAGACGATCTGGCCTCTGAAGCAGAAGTTGAAATGTGGGTTGCAACTCAAAGCACTGCTCAAAAAGTGAGCGGCGGCAAAAGATGTACAGACCCAATCGGGCTCGAGACATAGCAACAACCAATCTTCTAACATCACGAAGATGCCCAACAAATCGGGTTCGGACAAGGGACAGCAGAATGAAATCGTTCTGTTGACCTTGAAATTTGTCAACTGTAGTTATCTGATGAGGAAGACGAGTTCAAAAAGTTAAAAAAGATCGGGTGAAAACAACAAATCAAATGAAGAAAATAAAGTTAGAGGAAAAGGAATTGCAATTGGTAGCAAGACCATAACTTCAGCACTATCTGAAATACTTGCCTTACTGGGTGGGCTGATTCCACATGAGGCGCATCGTCTACTGACAACATCACGAATCAGAAGCTTCTGACCATTGTAGGTGGTCAATATGGAAATTTTACTCGCCGGGTACCCTAGTAACTGCATATATATGTAAACACTAACTATATATTCAGCCTCACCTTCGTTTTGATAGAACCAAGGAGAAGGAGCAGTTTCACCCTTCCCATGGTAATCAGGAACATCTATCAGCTGATATTCATAAGAGAATCCAGAATTAGCGTTACGAAAGACATCTTGCTCACGAACATACGGTAGGTCACCAAGGTCTCTGTATCTCCAGTTGTACAGTTTAGCTATATCTGGCCGAGCTCTACCTTGGGCATTCAGCTCAATATAAGGAATACCAAGACGAACAAACCTGGTGAACAGACTTTGATCCATATGACTATACTTCTGAAAAGCCATGTTTTTCACAACCGGAGGCAACTGATGATGATCACCAATCAAAATGCAGCGTTTAAGACGAGCATAACCATCTTCCTGCCTTTGAAGTAACATCGGTATGAATGTCTCTATCTCCAATATCTGTGCACTTTCTTCCATAAGCAAGTTGTCATACTTGAACCCTAACTGGAGGAAATCCTTCCTCTTCAATGCTGCATGAGTACAGGTCATCGCCACAATTTTGGCCTGTTTAGTCATCAGATAATTTGCTCGATCAGCTGTCGACTTCAGCAATTCAAAGGCTCTGCATTCTTCCAGCTCTTGGAACATTGTTGAGAGATGGTGGAAACAACCCCTTGCAGCACGCATATCTTTCTCAAAGGACTGACCTGTAAAAACAGGCTGAGGTGTGTTTGAAAAGAACTCCTTAAATGGAAAACGGTCATTGATAAAAGTTGGTTTATCTTGATTCTCTTCACAAGCAGCTAAAAATTGCTCCCAGCGAGAATACACATGTAGCAACCAAAAGTAACTTGCTGTTTCACAAGTATAGCCCACATCTTCTGGCAAATTAAGAGATCTTGCGAGCCTTTCAACTTCACTGAGAAGTTCTAATCGCCGAACAAGCATAGCATTTACACGACCTTGACGGCTAAAATCAAGATCTGTCGCCAGCTCTTGTTCACCTTGACCCAACCGAAGAAGGTATCTAGCGGGAACATCTCTCTGGCACCAATGCAAGCCAAAAAAGAAAAAAGTTAACATATTGAAGATGGGGCAGGTTAGTTCATATTAAAGACACAGTAGGTATCACATGACCGGCAGTTTTACCCATATATGTCTCACAGCTCTTCTTGATCACCAAATTAAGCATAACCAACCAGTTTTCTTCTTAGACTCACTTATTCATGTCAAAAGGTAATGAGCTTGACAGAGCGTTTTCTTTACCATTGAAAATAATCAACCATATTTGCAAGCATCAATATAGCATAATAGCACAGTATCTCAGATAGAAATAGATTATTTACCTGCATTATTTTCTCAAACAGATCATTTAGGGCTTGATTAGAATGAGTAATGATTAATGTCCGCTGCGAAGGGCAATTATGATAAAGCACATTCAAAATTTGTACAGCTGTATCGGTTTTTCCAGTTCCAGGAGGACCAACAACCATTGTCAGCCCAGGCTGAATACCTGAAATGATTGCTCCAATCTGCAAAACAGAATTATTCTCTTCAGAAGAGCATTCCCAAGATAAATTGTAAAGGCATTTGCATTCAGTGGAATTGATGAAAAATATCATCAGACATTTAATTAAAACATAACCAATAGTTGTCAAATACCTGTGTCGGTGTGAATCTAACAGAGTTTTGTTTGGGCTGATCTTGAGGGTACGGCCCAGGGTCAGCAGGTATATATGGCTCAACAATAAGTTTCTCCTTTTCAGCACCTTGGGTGGCCATATCTTCACCGCCGAAGGTAGCTGAGTTACTTGATTTCTTATTGCCTGGGAGAGCATGGACACTTCCTTTCAATGTCTTGGGAAGTCTTATGCGAAAAGGAGGATGTGGTGATGGTTCCTCTTGACCCTCAGGGTTGACAAAGCAAACCTATCGATGGTTGAGTTTGAAATGTTACCATGTTAATGCAGCACTTCAAAAATTATAGGAACCCATTAAATTGGACATATGTTAGTTTGCAAAAGCAATTTACCTGGAAATCTATAAAACTCTCCCGCAAATGGGCTGCATCAAGAAATGTGTCCTTGAAATCAACAACTTCAACAAGATCAGGCATGTTGGTCCATTGTGCAGCAGAAGGATTTCCATAACCCAAGAATATATTGTGCAGCCAATCAGGAACTATACAAGTTTCATTCATAAGGTCTCGTATAGAATCTAAAATTGCTTTAAAATTATTTTCTTTCGGTTTCCTTCTCATTAATATGTTAAATGATCCATATACATCTTCTGCGCCCCTTTCAGCTCTATTTGTCGTGTCCATGTAATATTGTGCTGTATCAAGAGCAATAGTAACTGTACGAAGTTCACCTTTAGGTGGCTTCCACTCATCCCTTTTGATGCGACCAGTAAAATCATTCATAAGCACTCCCTCTTCATCATGAATTTCAATTACCTCACACCCCCTGACAAATTGAAGACCAAGTCTCTCTGGTACAGTTGACCTGGCAGCTTCTTCGGCACTAAGAGGTTCAAAAGAAGGACGAATTGATAATAAAAATAGAACATCATGCTCTTTAAGTGCATTCCATTCTGATCTTATATGCGCCTTATAGCTAGCAATGCTGAAAGTAACTTCTGCAGTTACAGAGGAGGGCTTTACTTCTCCAACATTCGGTTGTTTAACTTGGGTAATTTTGAAGTCCTTTATTGGTACGGCCATTCTCGACCAACCTCTGAAAGCAGTTTCCCCTTCACTATTAATGTAAGCAAGAAGGTGTGGAACAGCTTCCTGGATATCTTCACGAATCTCATAAGTTGATTCCAGACGAAAAAGATTAAAGTTTCTCAACAGATAATCATGAAGGGTCAAAAACTGGAGATTAAGCTTTGGGAGGGCAAGGCATCCTTCTCCAGAGTAATTGATGCTTGGGACAACACTTTCATCCCACATTATCTGCTCATTAGGGTATAGAGGAAGAGCATTTATCGCCTCCTTTTGAGACTGGCGTTTCTCAAAGAAAGAAACCAAAACTTCAATAAGGAAGTCAACTCTATCAGCACATGGATCTTCACCCGATACCAATTTAAGCTGTGTGAAGTAGAAGAGTCAACACTCCACAGAAAGATGATAATTGCACAAACAAGAAGAAAGAAAATAAGCTTCCAGCAAAACCATCCAGATCTTGATCCAAAAGGTGACACAGATACATGAGATGCTCTTACATCTATCATGCAGATTATACTACTAAATTGTGAAGGACATGCAAAACTTAAAGATGGAAAAAGTAAATTAAACATGAAGGCCAATTAGAAATAAATATACCTTAGCATATAAAAAAGAAGTAATAATATATCATGCCATATGTCTCCTATTATACATAGATATCTCATATTTTATCTCTTTCTTACAACTTACAAACACCATGAGACAAATTCATTATTATCTAGGAGCTGTTTAGAGTTGACCTAACTTGCATTATTGAAATTAAACAAATATACTTGAGATTAATCAAGATTATGCTAAAAATAATATTTTTTTAACCTACGTATTAAAATTCTAAAAAATATGATGTTCACTAGCAGTTCAACCCCACAGTCAGAACTCTGGATCACAGCATTAAACGAGATGCTCAAGACATGACACCCTGAGATATATAATCTCAAATTGTGCTCTCAATACTTTTTGAAAATGACAATAACCTTAAAAAAATGATAATAAATTTCAAGTGCCAACCTTATTGCAAACCAAGTCTTTCAGTTCCTCGGCAGACAAAATGGATAGTTTCTTTGAAAGATCAGTGCGGTTATGAATGGCCCCAATGTTACATAATGCAAGGTCCAACAACTAAAAACAAACCAGGGTAGATACTATATGTTAGCACAATTAACAAGATATAAAAATATGATCAGATTGTAAAAACAATATTTGGATATGAACCTTGGGTATTCTTTTAAAAGCTAATAATTGAAAAGCTTGCAAACGAGAATAGTGAGCTAGCAGCACATCATCATCACTAAGCTGTGTTCCATCATGATCATCAATCTCAAAACCTTCATAAAACTGTAGCAAGTCTACCAACTGCGCAAAAAGCCTCCCCTTCTCATGAGTATAAAGGGCACTTAAATGGCATTTAGAAACCACAGCGACATCAGCGACAAGAGGCTTCAAAAATCTGCATTCCAAAGAAGTTACATAGACATAATAATTAACAAGTGGCAGTCATTAATAGAATTATCATTGAAGCTTCTTTATTATGAATGTATGCGAAAATTAGACCACAGCACTTATGGACTTGACAGAATATGAAGGAAATACACAAATTGGGTATTCTTCTAACAAAGTTACTCAAGAATAAGTTGTTCTCTGGCAGATACCATATAACTAGAATACTGTTTTCTGCATGAGTACATGGGTAAGAGAAGAAAATCAGCATATTGACAAGAGAATTCATTTAGTTGTTCAAGCCAAAAACATGCAGAAATCCTGTTTTAAAAAGCTATGCAAGTATATAACAGACAAAGGATAAATAAAAATATGCAAGTCCCCATGCAATAAAATTTACCACATCTAAAAACCTTGGACAGCTAACAAACCAAGCAGAAACTTATATTTTTAAAATAAAAAAATCAAATGCAGACGAAGATCATGCTTCTTTTATCATGAACTACATCACACCAGCTGACGTTTTTTTTGCCATAAAATCGGTGACAAAATGCCAACTTAGATCCTCCCAATCTAATGGAGATAAGGCTACCCCACCATCCAACAGGTACAAACAAACCTACTAAGAGTCCAGAACTAAATCACCACAGAGTAAATAAGAGCTACCTTCTCGTAGGCAATTGGCTCAGTAGATCAATCAGAAATTCTGTGAACCTTTCACAGTATAACACACAAGCATCATGAATTTGTTCACCCATACTTGCCAGCCCAGGACTATCATCGTGGCTGGGTTGTATGATTTCAGAGTCAAGTATCTGGAAAAAGTATTCAAAGGTATAATAAGCAAAAATTCAAGTAAGCATGATTAAAAAATGAGGAAATTGCTTTCAATATGATGCAAAAGAAACCTTCAAAAATTCTTCAATTAAATTCCGTAGAAATGTGACTTCAAGCATACTTGATAGCTCAAAAGTTTGTCCTCCTTTCTTAGCATCCTTGTTTTCTTTCTTGATCATCTTCTTCCACTTCTTAATTAAATGAGGATTAAGACATAATTCCATCTGATGAAGATGAAAGAAATTCACAATATCAATCTTCCTGTGTCATCAAGTAATCAAATATCCTAGAAAACAATCAAAGGCAAAGGAATTAGAGTATCACCTGAAGTCGACCAGGTGATAGACAGTGCCATAGCTGCAGACTGACTAACTTCAAAACAGTTCCACTAACAATCTCATCCTCCAAACTCTGAAATAAGGTGTATGCACAAAAGCAGGCTCATGACAAGTTAGCAATATGGGTACCAAGCAATAAAAAGGTTGCTAGAGACATCAATGAATACACAATAGCAACCTCTAAATAACAATGCCAATAATTAATAAAAAGAGCATATGTATTTTAGAACTGCTAGAAGATAATGTTTGTTCATTGCACTGCCCATTAGGACACTTCAAAGCAAGCTAGCAACATGAGTACAGCTACAAAATGTTTCCAAAGGCATCTATGAATGTATAACGACAACCTTTAAAGAACAAGATAAATGTTTTATATAACAACATATGTACTCTAGAACTAGTACAAGATAATGTGTGTTTATTGCATTGCCCATTAGGAGCCTTGCTATCTAATTAAAAAGGTTTTATCCTAAAGCATTTAATGAATATTAAAACGTTCACAGGTTCAGATACTAAGAACAAAACTGAGAATGAATATTAAAACGATGCAAAACTACATTAGCCTTGCAAGAATTATTGCAGCAGTTAAGACCTCGTATGTGTAATTGTAGTTGCCTATTAACAACTAAATACAGCAAAATGAACAGCAGAAACATTACTTATGTTGCATTTGGCAAGATATATTTGGAAGTACAGGACTTAATTCTTCAAAATGTGAAAAGGTTTAAATATTAATTATGATGGTTTAACCTCCTGATCACCAGAAATTTAAAACAAAAATCAAGAAGTAAATATTCTAGTGACAAGTAAACAACATCGAATGCTTTAATTTCAGAAAATTTTCTTGATTTTAATCATGAAAATTGTAGCCAACACAAATGTAAGAGATACTCAGATTTTTTTTTAAAAAAAAAAAACAAAGTACCACAGTTTTAAAAGATAAAGCGTTCTAGGATAAAACGAACCTGGAAAGCATGAATCATGAATAACAAGTAATTTGTCTTTTCAGCAATACTTAGATCTCTCCCCTGCAAAACATAATTATAAAATATCTGACATTAATATATCCAACTCTTGACACATGTTGGCACATGCTTGTAAAATTCATGCCAAACACCCATCATGAACACAAATTTGACACTATTCTTGACATTTGTAATGCATTTATAAACAATAATATATGGATCTAACCTCTTCTTTTAGTCGGAGGACCCTCCCCAAGAATCCTCTGAACGCATCCTTCCGATCATAGAAACAAATCCAAGCAGCCACATTCTCCCGAAACTTCAAAAACAAAGCAAACAGTAAAAAATTAATTAATTTATCACTATCATATTAAAAAAAAATACAAGCTTTCACACTGTGCAAACCTTCTCATTAACCATGAGTATCATCGACATGACATGCTCGAAAGTGGCCTTTTCCGGATCGAAATTAGGCCACAAATAGTTCTCCAAATACTGGCTTACTTCCAAAATCATAACCCTATGAAGAGGCACAGTCTTTCGACCTTCGGACACTAGAAGTTCAGTGTCGTAGATCTCCTTCACGAGGCTAGGGTCGAAGGGGCAAGAAGAGGCTTCAGCACCAGCGGCGCGGGACCAGTTCGCAGCGGCGATCTTGGTGAGCCGATCGCGCTGGATTTCGAGAAGAGTGATGGAACCAGAGAGGGATACTCCCGGCGGTGCCGCAGCCGCGGGAGGCGTCGGCGGGTTGTCAATATGATACTCAGCGACGCGGTGGCGCCGGAAGTCATAGGGGCCAGTTCCATAAACCTTTGGCATTGGATCGAATGCAAGGGTTTGCTAGGGTTTTGGAGGGAGGGCTTCTCTGCTCCTTCTAGGGTTTCATGGCGGTTTGAAAAAGAGAACGCTAAACCGCCTCTCACTATGTTCGTCTGGGACGCTTTTGCGAATACACCCCTACGATAATATTTATTTATGTTCGATAAAATTCTCTTCTACCAATTAACCCTCTATGTTACTAATATTTATGAGAAAACTATTTTCTCTTTTTTAAAAAAACAAAATCTCGATGCAGTATCTCCACTTTTTAAAAATATAATTTTGCAGTCCCTCTATTTTTATTCCTGCTTTATTAATTTTTTTATTTTTTTAAAAAAAAATGCAACTTAACCCGTGACCAAATGATAGTCATTTTAGTCGTTTATGACTTGCTACGTGGATGCCACGTGACATGTCATGGTAATGCACTAATTCTCATAATTACTTTTTAAAACATAACTTTTCAATCCCTCTACTCTTTTTAATGTTTTGTTAATTTTTTACATTTTAAAATGAGATATTTTTTGTCCACAACCAAAATTTATGGCAGAGTAACTTATGAAATTTTTGTAGTTTATATTTTTTTTTTCTCCATGATAGTTGGGGGAATAGCAAATGAGCCATATTACCTAAAAGTTAAATATTCTATTTCTAAAGTAAAAGGCAACACGAATAAAAATAGAGGGGTTGAAAAAATTGTTTTTAAAAAGTGATGGCTTATATAGAATTACTCCAAAACGAAATATCAAGTAATATATTTTCTATGTTATATGAAAATTTATAGGAGTTTTATATGTTTAGGCTTATAGGCGTATACCATCAAGCATAACATGAACCTTGTTACTTCTTTGTTTTTAGCATGATTAAGGTTAGCACAAATCCAATCGATCTCTAGGGAGCCTATATTTTTCACTTTTGTATGTATGGTCATCTAATCAAGGCCAGTGTTTAGGGTGATCTCCTCTAATCTCTAATACTAATTCTTCCATGCATATCTTCATATTTATGTTTTTTTTAAATAATAATTCATTATTTATCTTTTCTACAAAAGGATAAGGCATGAAATGGTAAAGCTAATTACATACAAAATATATGTAAGAAACAAAAAAAAAGGATTCAAAAGAGATAATAGGTGGTACAAGGGTAACATTGATCAACCACAATCATCCAAATTAAAAAATTGAAGTAACATGAAAAACACAAAACATATAATGAATTGTTCAAGATATAAAATCAACTTCGCTTTTGTTTATTGATCTCCCTTCTTGTCTCCTTTTATTTATTTATATTTTTTTTTCAAAAATAAAAGATAAACTCTAATGTTATTAAAAGGAAAGAAGTACATCAGTAAAACAAGATAAGCAACAAAAATAAAGTTCCACTACCCATGGACCAAGAAGCAAATAGAACAAACAACCCAAAAAGAAAAGCTCTTACAAGTACATGAAGAAGTAGTTTATCCATTTTGATAAAAAAGAAAAAACCAAACAAACAAACAAAATCAACCATCATGTTTCTTTACCGATGCTATCATTTGTCAAAAAGAAAGCCCACACTGCTTCAACTAACTTGGGGCGCTTTGAAAGTGAGCTTTCTATTTAACTGACTATTTCTTTTTACTACATAGTCAAGAAAAAAGAGAGCTCCAATTTCTACATAGGAGGGGGAACTGAATCAGGAGGTTGTGTTCCTTCAAGGAAAACTCTGAACAATTCCAAGGCTCTCTCAGGCTGATCAGCAGGAATCATATGTCCTGCTCCTCTTACTGTTGCAAAAGTTAGTCCTTTATACACCATGAATTGTCCACCAAGCTGCATATAATTGATACAACTCTCTAAGACATTGCCATTTTCAAGATAAACCTATGAAAAATTCAATGTGTTATACCTGTTTGTTTAGATGCCATGGGCTCCATTTTGTCTCAATTGGAAGTCCAAGAGATTTGAGTGAGAGTTGCGTCGAAGTAAGTGGAACAATAGCATCAAAATCTCCACTGCAAATCAGTATGAAAGAAAACTACATAATGTTAACTCTGTTTGATGGTTAGATTTCAGAGATACTGAGTTTCTAACTTGCCTTAACAACCAGACTCTTATTTTGCTGTCAATGACTTGTTTGATGTCCGGCAGGACTGACTCTGGCGCGTCCTTCCAGTTCATTGCTCCAACCAAATCACTGTTAGAGAAAGAGAATTATGTTAGATAGTGATGATATACAATGGAAGTTGATACAATGTAAATTATATAGACAGATGTCAAGACCTGCACTCGGTCCATCGATGGCTCAACTTTGGATTGTTTGCATGAAGAGCCGTCTGGACCTCAGGCAAGTTCATATAGGAATCAACATAGTAACCTGAACAAGGATCAGCTCCCTTGTTCTGTCAACATTTCAAAAATTACTGTTAATTTCTGAAGTTTCGATCATAAAGGTGTAGAAAAACATTAGTTACTTACCATACTACTTTGTAAAGAATTATCAGATTTAATGGTGCAAGTAGGACCATAAATGTTGTACATATTAAGTCTCCCCTTTTCCTTATCAGCCACAAACAAGGCCTCCTTACATTCAGCAGGGTATTCTTTTTCTGCAAATTTGCATGTAGATTTAATTCGATCATATGATTCTTTGGTGATTACGTATCGTTTATAAACATAATCAAACATTCCTTCCTCATTATGAGCACGATCAATAAACGCATTCCCAATCTGCAATAAAAACAATCATATCATCCAGGTCCAAATCAATTACAGAAAAACAAAAGAATCAATGGAATGTGATGACTCACAAGAATGCCTTTGAGGTTGATTTTGGTATGAATATTGTTCTTGAGAATAAGATTGGCTAGTTGTGGAATATAATGCCCGGCGTAACTCTCTCCGGCAATGAAGAAATCACTAGTCTTATACTGAGGAAACCTTTCTAACCAATTAATCAAGAAAGTATAAGAATCTCTAGCTGTTCTTTCATCCCCAGTATTGCTATAATCTGCCGTCGTATTCGAATATGAGAATCCAACTCCAGCCGGGGATTCAAGAAACAGTATATTTGCAACTGTGATGATCAATGCACATTCCGATCAACAAACAAATTACATCAGAACTAAATTTGGAAGAAAGACACATGACTTACAATTGTTCCATGCATGAGCATTTCTGTACAATGTCCTGCCATCACTCTTGACATAGAATGGTCCAAGTTCAGACATGGCTCCACTTCCTACAGAAGAACATCCAGGCCCTGCAAATCCCAAATATTAAAATCATACCATCTAAAACTCAAAACATATAATTCCCTCTGGATTAACCACCTAAAAATATTATTAAAGAAGACGAGTATAGTTCTAATGGCAATATTAGTAAGATAAAAGACAGTGATCAAACAAAAAATGTACATAGCAAAATGAGGACAAGAAGCTCAAAAGCGGGAAACAAAAAGAAACAAATAAAGCTTTTACGACGTAATAGCCGTGAAGGATCATTACTGTTATTATGTTATCATAGCTATTGTTATCTCTATGTTTGATAACAGAACATCAGGAGCTAACATTGTACCTCCATTAAGCCACAAGACTAATGGCTTGTTGTTATCGCCGGCGGACTTCTTAGGAGCCTCGGCAAAGTAATAGAACAAAGCCCGCCCGGCTTGTGGAGCAACCATTACATACCCAGCATACTGTTCAAAGTTTACACCATCAGGTTGCCCTGGCAATTTGGCAATTTTATCAGCCTCTTTCAGGCCATCTTGTTTACTGAAATACACGGTATCCATGCCGTCGTCATGCCATTCTTTCGTCGAATCAACATGCAATCTGTTATCGTAAATTTTGTTGTTCCAATTGCCTTTGGACTTCAACAATAAGAGAAGACGATCCCCTTCATTCTCTCCATGAATAAGTGGTGTTGTGAAAAGGTGATAGCATGCGAAGAGAAACAGAGACAATGAATGTTTCATGGCTTTGCAATTGATCAAACAATGGTGATCAATGGACTATTTGTTTGAACAATGTTTTTTCTTGTGCAGTTATATAGAGACCATAGAATGGCTTTGTTGGGAATGTGAGTGGCTTTCCTTTTTTTAATCATTTTACCTCTAAACTTGGAAAGACACTGGCCTATGTTTTAGCTAGGTTGTCCATTTTTTAAGGGATGTTCAAGTTTATTTAATTTTTTTTTTTTTGAAAAAAATGGATGAACCAAATTTACTCTAATAAAAAAAAGAGTACAAAAAAAGTTACAAAACACATAAAGCACAGTTATTAGTGGATTACATTACAAAAACATGACCATAAACAACCCCTAAACTTGCTAAAGATTTTATACAGATATATTAGCACGTGTCTTCAGCGATTCCCTCCTCAGAAATCTCAATGATACCGGTTATGCCAATATGAGAACCCATCGCAGAAGAGTCATTTAGTCTTGTTTTTTTTTCTCTAAAGCTGCAGATATCCACAATAGTATTCAATGATTAATCTATTGAATAATAGAAGTTAAAAGAGAAAAACTGCGAAGTAAAAATACGAGCATTTTATTCCGTCCAAATATTCCAAATAATAGGTTTCCTTAGAAGGTCTCCAATCAAAGGGTTCAAGTTTAGGTTCATGTGGCCGGAAATATTTTTTGTTATTAACTATTAATCCACCGAATATAATTGCCACTTTACATTATTTGTTTTTTCCCAACTCTACCCTTAATTCAATTTTTCATTAAATTAAATTTAATTTCTCAAAATTTATTAATGGAATCCACACATATCCATTAAATAATACGAGAGTTTTATTTAAATTAAAACAGTTATTTATAAATAAATCAGGATAAAAACAAGTTTTATTAAAATTTGAATAATTATTTATGGATAAATAAATTTATCCGAGAGTTTTATTTGTATTAAAATAAAACAATTTGATAATAAAAATAGAGTTTTACTAAAACTAAAATTAGTATGACTTCTTTTATTTATTATATAATTATAAAACTATTGTTTGTCTATTTCTATTATTTTTGTCAACATGCTTATTGTTTTCCAATTATCTATTGGAAAAAATTAATGATGGCACTTAAAAGGTAGAACTACCACAACATCAACATCTCATAAATGAATTTGTGCTTTCTTTGTTTTATAGAACATATTTTGGTCTGAAATATAAATATTCATAATTTTAAATTAAAAATTTTAATGAGAAAATTTTATACATTGAAAATATATAGATTTCAAAATGTTTAAATTGAAAAATACTTGTGGTAAAACATGACAATTACTTTGTAAAGAGAAGGAAAGGTATATTATAGTTGCAAAAAATTAGTAGTTTTGTCATTTACTTTATTTTTATTAAAAAATTTAGAGAGTTTATTATTATTCTTAATTTAGTGTGCAAGAGGCTAAAACCTAATTTTGTAGATCTCTAGTAACTTGTGTGTGTGTGTGTGTGTGTGTTTTTTTTTCTTTTAAATTTAAATTTGAAACCATTTACTAATAAGTAATTAAATGACTCAAAAATTTTGATTTTTCCTACACTACATATTGATTTTTTTGGGATTAGATGATCCGCAAAAATTTTGAAAATATTAATAACAATTATAGCATGGATGTAATTGATTTAATGAAATTACTATATTTACCCCTTGGAAAAATAAAAGTTCAACATACAATATTTAAAAATTCAAATTCTTATGGAAAACATATAATTCATTGCATAAGTATAAAAAGTTTTAAAAGACATAATTTAAATACCATATTTTTTGGCCTAAGCGATGGACAACGCCACCATAATATCTCTCTCTTTTTTATTTAAAATTAAAATTCTAAAAGACAAGATTTAGGGCATGTTTGGATGCATAATAAATTTTTCCATAGAAAATTTATTCTATAGGATTTGAAGATGATTTCTATAGAATTTACTATAGGAAAAATTCCTATGGAATGATGTTTGGATATGCATATGATATTAGTATGAAATATATGGAATTTATTCCGATCGTACTGTTTTTTCCCTTCTATCGCACCAAACTCCCAGCCCGAAAAATAAAGGAACAAAAAAAAATTTTGTCCCCACCTCTTTATAAAATTACTATTGAATCATATGATTCCATAGTAATTTTATACTATAAAAAAGATGTCCAAACAACCCATATTATAAATTCCTACGTAATATTAAATTTCATAAAAATTACTACCATTCTTATGGAATTTAGTAGTACCCAAGCAGGCCCTTATGCTCATCATCATTCGAGCTATATCGAAGAATTTGATTAAGTTATAAAATTAGGTTTGTTGGTTTGAGGTAATTCCTTTTTAAGATATAAATTCTTTAATAATTTTTATGGTTTTGGTGGATTTTAATTTATTCTTCATATTGTTTTAAATATAGTTATTATATATGTGATTTTTTTTACGCTATAAATGCTAATTATATTTATATATTAATCCTACTTACTAAATTTGTAGGCTGCACTGATATTTTTACGTTATAAATCCTAATTATATTTATATGTATTTTGTAATTTTTTTTATAATTCATTTTAAAAAAATCAAAATGGTGTGAATTCCAAAACTGTAACAAGGCTTTGATTTGCTGAAATTATCAAAGAGAGCTCCCACTAATACTAGTAGGTGCACCAAAGAAATCAAGACAATATTGGATAAGCATTGCAGAATCCCTAGCTTAAGTCTATTCAAATCCTAAGTGTTTCCTTCACCACCTCACTTGCGGAAGTCCGACAGCTGAGCACCATGGTGAGGGTCTCGTTGTATATATAAAGAAAATTATGTTTTTAGCCAAAGTCCATATGTCAATTTTGATCCTTTGTTTTCTTCCTTGTATGTACACATTTTTGTAATTGTAAACCATAGATGAAAGACATATCAATACAATACTAGTGCGGCCATGGATGTAGATTTTTTTGACCGAACTACAAAAAATCTTACATGTATATTATGTGTTTTTTTCCTTTATTTTTTTGTTTATGTCATTGCTCGGATTCGACCTTATTTGTTCAATACTCAACAGAAAGATATCGAGTCATGCACTGTACCCATGGATGATTGAACTTTGTCATATTCGCAGAAAAATGCATCCACACCTCTAGCTAGTTCGGATACTAAATGATCTAATGATCTGAACAAGGATCAGCTTTTTTTTTCCTAGCAACATTACAGAGATTACTGTTGATTTATGAAGTTTTGATCATAAAGATGCAGTAATATGCTGACTCGCAAGCTCATTTTGAATAGAATTATTTTATTTGAACTGGCACAAGCACAAACATTCCTTTGTGATTAACATCAATGTCACTGGAAGGATCACACATGTTCATTTATATCAATAATGATAACATGTTGAAGATAATATTAAGGGGGTGTTTGGTACAAAGTTTGAAATATTTCATTGTGAATGTGGATTCCCGGTATATAAACTCATGGGAATTTTGAACTCGGAAATATTTTATTCTCCTCTTTAGTTTAAAAGAAATAGTTTTTGAGAATATGTTACTAATTAGAAAAAATATTTTATTCTTTTATTTTATTTAGACACAACATGTATAGGGGTGCAAATAATTTTTGAAATAAACCCTAAACACAACATCATGAAAAAACTTAAATTAACTCAAATGGGTTCTTCTTAATTATCCAAAATGATTAGATACGACATAATTAATTAAGCAATTTTCTTGTTACATATAAACTCATAATTTGAACACAAAAATATAAGTATAAGTCAATTTAATTTTCTTCCTTATTTTTATATTGTTTTATTATATTGTTTTATTATATTTTTCACTAAGACAACAACAACCTTTATTATAAGCAAAGTAAAATAATTTAAGGACTCCAAAAAAAATTATCAATATTGTTATCATCATTTTTTTTCTCTCGAAATCCTATAGTTAATCATTACTGTAAAATTGTACATACATAAAATAAAAATAAAATAAACTTTTCATTATTGATATAAAAATAATAAACAAGTTATTGTATGCATCTTTTGATGCATACAGAGAATGAGAAGGTTTTTTGGGTTTCATAGCAAATAGGATGTGATGGAAGAAATAGAAGTTGCATGTGTTTTGAGTCATTTTACTTATGAAAGTGTATTCCATGCCATAAGAATAAACTATACTCAACCCCTCCCATGATAATGGAGAAAGCCCATATTTATGATATATGGCATATGTTGATTAGTTGTAAGTAGCTGTAATGTAAATAGTTTTATATATAATTAATTTTTTGGTTTGATGTAAAAACTTCACCTGTATATAAGTGGATTTATATCTCACCCACTTTTATAGCATTTCAATTTACATCAAAATTTGTTGTAAGTTAAAATACAGTAAAGTAAGTGGTATCCACTCACCACTGTATTATCTTAGATATAATTACAAAAAAATTATTTATGCTTTATTTAATTTTATATTATATTTTAAAATACCAATTTTTATTTAATTTATTTAGAAAAAATATTTTTATGGCATATAATTGAATTATATTGTATTTTGTAAATTTAATAAATCACCATTGAATTAATTAATTTTTTAAATTAGTATTAATCATAAATAATGAGAGTTAATATAATTAATAGCTTTAATAATATGTGATAGGACTAATCTTATCATTTCACTTACATGGTAGTTGTACCTCATTAATTATATCAAACGAAACAGCTATTATATCAAACGAAACAGCTATTATGTAAGTTAAAATACAGTATTTCCACTTATATTGTAATTTCACTTATATATAAATTCACTTACGAACAACCAAACAACACCATAATGTATTCTTAAGAATTAGATAATTCATAGGAATATTTCATTAATTTTATACCAAACATGTGAATACCACATTCTCTAATTTATATTCCCAAAAATCTTTAGAGTAGTACCCACACCAATGCCTTTGATAATTGAGACTGATTATAGCCCAGTTTTGTTAACATTGTTCTTAAACATATTTTGTTTAATAATAAAACAGAATAAATCACAATCCATTAAAATAAATTATATTTCAAAAATGTTACAACAAGTGAAACAACTAAATTAAAAAAAAAAAAAAAAAAAGAAGAACCAACCAAGTCATCCTCCCCACAGGCTGACATCAATAACAAAATTAAGGACAGTTGATAAACAACAACAAAATTGACAAAAAAAGAAGGTCATTCCTATGCAGGGGGTGATGCAGGAAGTTGTTTTCCTTCAAGGAAAACTCTGAACAATTCCAAGGCTGTTTCTGGCTGATCAGAAGGAACCATATGCCCTGCTCCCTTAACTGTTGCATATGTTAGTCCTTTGTAAACTATAAAATATCCTCCCACCTGAAAACATTGATACAATTCTTTAACACATTGTCATTTTCAAGAGAATCTATGGAAGATTCAATGTGTTCTTTTACCTGTTCTTTGTGATACCATGGTCCCCATGTTTTCTCAATTGGAAGTCCAAGATTTTGCAGTGAGTACTGTGTTGCAGTGACTGAAACAATAGAATCAAAATCTCCGCTGCAAATTAAGAAAGAAAACTATACAATTGTTATCTCTATTTGATGATGAAATTTAGAGATGCTGAGCTTTTTTTTCCTTTTTTTTTAATAAAAAAAAAATATCTTGCCTGTATAACCAAACTCTTAGTTTACTGTCAATGGCTTGTGTGATTTCCGGCAAGACTGAATCCGGCCTGTCTTTCCACTCATCAAGTTCAAACAAATCACTGCAAAAAATTTAAGTTTAGCGTAACAATTCTATTTTGTCTCTCACAGGAGAAATTCACGGTTTTTCTGCAACACTAATTAGAAATAAAGAGAATTTTCGAGACCTGCATTCAGTCCATGCATGGCCCAACTTTGTAGTGTTTGCATGAAAAGCCGTCTGCACCTCCGGCAAGTTCATATATGATTCAACATTGTGATCTACACAAGGGTCTGGTCCCTTTTTCTGGCAAAATTAAAAAGATTACAGTTAATTTTTCTGAAGTTTTGAGCATAAGAATTCTGAAATAATGCACACTTACCATTTTGTTACTTTGCTGCAGGGAATTCTTGGCAGATTGTAAACTATTGCAAATAGGAGCATAAATGTTGTACAAAGAAATTCTTCCTTTTTCGATATCCGCCACTTTGAGAGCCTCAACACAAACATCATCATTGTCAAAATTTTGATCAGTAATGTTGCATACCGTCTTAATACGATAATATGTATCATTGTAGATTACAGATCGGAGCCACAGATAGTCAAAAAATCCCCGCGCATTCTCAATAGTCTCAATATAAGCATTGCCTATCTGCAATCCAGTATTTGTATATCAATAGTAAGAACATTCGAAGACAAACATTGCGAGAAGAAAAGAAAAAAAAAAAAAAGAATCAATGTGAGGACTCACAGCAATGCCTTTGAGTTTGATTGTAGTAAGGTTTTTATATTTAATATTGTTTTCGAGAATAAGATTCGCGAGTTGTGGAATGAAATGTCCGGCGTAACTCTCTCCAGTAATGAAGAAATCACTGGTTTTATACTCAGGAAACCTCTCCAACCAATTAATCAAGAAAGTATAAGAGTCTCTGGCTGTTCTCTTATCCCCATTATTTTTATAATCCGATGTTACATTCGAATAGGAGAACCCAACTCCGGTCGGGGATTCGAGAAACAATATATTTGCAACTGTCATCAATACGCAATTAGAATCAGCAACAAATTATATCAGAATTAAACTCTGAAGCACATATATGACTTACTATTGTTCCATGCATAAGGATTTTCATACAATGTTTTGCCGTCGCTCTTGACCAAAAATGGTCCAAGTTCAGACATTGCTCCATTTCCTAGGGAAGAACATCCAGGCCCTGCAAATCGAGACACATTTCGACAGTAAAAGAATGAAAATGAACTCATCAAATATATCTGAAGTACTAATTAAACATGATATAAAAATGTACCTCCATTAAGCCACAAGACTAACGGTTTCTTATTGTTTCCCGATGACGTCTTAGGTGCTTCGACAAAGTAATAGAACAAGGCCCTACCTACCTGAGGATCAACTGTGACATGCCCGGCGTATTGATCGAATTTTTGCATCATTAGGCTGTCCTGGTAACCTGGTTATCTTATCAGCCTCTTTTAGGCCGTTTTGCTGGCTTAAATACACCGTATCATCGTCTTTGACCGAATTTACGTTCAATGCAGCATCATATATTGCGGTTTTATGTTTTGGCTTCTTCGTCAGCATTGCAAGAAGACGTTCTCCTTCATTTTTGCCTTGAACTAGTGGTGTAAAAAGATGATTGAATGCAAAGAGAACGAAAAGCAATGAAAATTTCATGGTTCTCAGCAAATGAAAGAATGGTCAATGCATTTTGCATGGCCAATGCTCATGTGTAGTTATATAGGAGCAGAGAGTGAATTCCTTGAAATTTGTGTGGTTCTCCTTTCAAGCTCTGAATCTCTAAATTTGGAAACAGAATTTTCCCTTTTCTTTGATAAAAATAGATAATTAGATAAATGGAAAACAAAATATAAATAATTCCCAAAAACATAACAAAATAGGTTTACCATCAGATCCCACCATGAAAGGCATTAGTAGGAGAGGTTGATTGCCTGAACTGAATTCAAATCTCATTGGACGCAATAGTATTAATGGATCCCTAATTGTGAGTGCAGTACAGTCCAAACTCTATATCAGTTGAGTGATAACACATGACTGGGTGTTCAATTCTTTGTTGTGCATACACCCCTAATTGTGAATGCACTTGTCGCATAATAATTATAACTACAATGAAATTTTTATTGTCTAAAATTTACTTGTATAGATATAGTAATTATAATAATTATAATAATAATATATATATATATATCAATTGAGGATAAAAAATTATGTTACAAATTGTTAAAACTCAAGTAAACCAATATAATTTAAAAAAAAAACATTTCATGAACATATTATATTAAAATTAAATATTTATCTATAAAAATAAAATATGCACACACACAAAGATGCACACCAGAGTCTTAATTTTAGTTCGGTTGGGTTCAAGGTGTGTGAAGGGTTGAAGTGTCAACTGAACCGGTTCAATTCCGGTCCAAGTTAGTTTGTTTTGAACCAATGGACCGGGTCAAGGTCGTTAAGAAAGAACATGGGAATAGGATGGCGGGAAGGTAGCTGTCTCTACGTCCTCTCCATTCCCTCCATCTTCCAAACTAACTCCAATGCAAATCTCCACCACTCCTTTTCCACCCTCCTCTTCTTCATTCTCAATCCCTCTCCGTCTCCTCCTTCTCACCCTCTATGGCGGAGTGGGTCCCACCCACCGCCACCGCCACCGCCTCTCGTCCTCCTCTTCCGCCACCCCCTCCCAACCTCCCCACCAAGCCCCTTTCAGAACTCGAGCCGCCTTTTCGCTCCGAAACCTACATTGTCCAAGTCCCGAAGGAACAAATCTATCGCATACCGCCGCCGGAGAATGCCTACCTTGCCGAGCAATACAAGAACAACCTCAACCGGCGACGTAAAAGTCCCTGCCTCACTTACCTCCCTTGGTTCCTCGCTGTCATCGCCGCCATCGGCCTCATAATTGGCATTGTTGCTCTTGTGCTCTACCTTGTTATGAGACCCAGTGTTCCCGAAGTGTCAATCGAGTCATTTACTGCCAAGAATCTAAACCTTAGCGGCCGATGGAAGAAACCTGAGTACGATATCTCAATGAAGACACTAAATCCAAGTACGAATGTGGGCTACATTTATGGTAGTGGAGGAAAGGCAAGAGTGTCTCACAAGGGTGTTGTGATTGCCTCCGGTGAGCCACCGCAGTTTGATCAACCATCTCACAATGAGAGTACATTCCATTTAGTTCTTCTGGGATCGAGCAAAACGTTGCCTAAGAACATTGAAAGGAGCTTGAAAGAGCCGAGGGAGATAGTCGCCTTATCACTTTTGGTGAACTATGTGGTGAGATTGAAAATTGGATTGATAGAATTGAGCAAAAGTATGAGCATTCAGTGCGATTTTAGGGTGAGCATGTTCGCTAAGGAGACGAAAATTGTGTCGCAGGAATGCAGTGTTAAGCTCGGGCAATGACAAAGGTGGTGCTAGTAGTGTATTATTGATAATGAAAATCGATTTCATTTGAGATTTTCTCTTTTTGTTTCTCTATTTCTATTGGAATTTTCGGTTCTCGTTCCTTGCAAGAGGTATATGGGTTTTTTTTTTTCCCTGTGTATGTTACTTGAAGATGGAGACTGACCACATTTCCTTCCATGTAGTTATACACTTTACACTAATCTTGAATGAAATTTTAAGCTTTAAAGACAAATATCTTTACATATTAACTTCCGATAAAAGTTTATCGATGACAACAGAGAGATCCAACATCAACATTATATTCAGTTATGTTCAAATGTAAAAACCAAGGCAGAAAAAATCCAGACAAAAAAGATAACATGAACTTTTAGATTAACCCAACAAGATATTATCATACTGGAAAAATCCCCAAGAAAAGGAGCATAATGATCTCATGATTTATACTCAAACAGAGCATGCATTTGAGTCCTTGATGTCGGCCATCTGTTCTTTATATTTCCAAGTTTGATGTACAAAAATCCTCATAACTTGTCAATAAGAAAATGATACCAGTCTACATTGGATGTGAAGTTAATAGAAGTACAAAAAGTTATTCAAAGGCTGACATGTTTGATTTCTGTCTACACTTTGAAATCTGCATCACAAGTAAATTTTTTTTTTAAATCAAGCGTGGTACTAAAGAATGAAGCAATAAACCAAATCACAGTCTTAATTCATTTTCTTAATCAGCTGTACTAATTTGACTTGCTGACTTACAATGGAATAACTTTCCTTTTTCTTTTTTTTTTGCATCTCTTGCAGGTTCATTGGTTGTACCACTGAATGACAAAGAATTGAGTCAGTCATAATATGTCATATTCCCTTGAAGAACCCACGGTTGGTTTCAAACTCTACATAAAAGTGGAATAACTATTAATTAGACATGCAGAGGAATGTAGAAGAAGAAGAAGAAGAAGAAGAAGTGAAAAGTACTTTTTGCCGATGTTTTAGCCGAAAGTGAACTACATTTGCACCCACATGTAGTCCCCCCATGTGAGAAGGGGGAGGGGAAGGGACTAGCATCAATGAATGCCTGCCTTTTTTCTGTGAAGCCGTCTTAAGAGACCACGTGTGCAGGAGGACCATATCATCAATGGATCAAAACTGTGCCAGTTATCCAAAGAAAATGCATCAAGTTGAAAGTTCTATTGCTTTTCCTGCAACAAAGTTTAATTAGTTTTGTTTCTCTGTTGATCTTGAGAGAGGATCTTTGGCACCAATAATGTGAAGTCCATTGACTTAGTTTATTGAAGTTCAGGCACCAATAATGAATTGAATGCAAGGAAGGCTAGCTTTACACGCATGAAAGGGGTATCAGGTGTCCCCATTGAACACCAGCTTGTGCTCAAGGCATCAGAGTTTCAAAGTGGAATCCAACTCCACAGCCATCCATGGATTCCTTTACCTTAAAGTTTGCTGATTCCCTTTCACTACCTAACTAGCAAAATACTCATAAATAATGCTGGCATTCCACCCCTTTTTTTTAATCTCAGTGTGGGGCTGAGTGAGAGATCCAAGATGCCCAATGGTGGAAAGGGCTGTGTTTTTATATACAAATATGTTCATTATATGGATCAGTTGATATTGCTTTTCAGACTAAGTAATTAACAAAAGTAATCATCATGTGGACACTGTTCCTTTGATTCAAAAACCATGCATATATAACAATTGTTTCTTTGCATCCTATAATGACTACATCTGTTTTTTTATTATTTTTGGGATCTCTAAGCTGCCATCTTCATTTCTTTATTGAAAAAGAAGCATGCAGCATGATAGCCAGTGTCTCTCATTTCCTGCAAAATATCATGGAGTTTAGGAAAGAGTTCTTGGACTAGCAGAGCTTTTTTTCTGCATGAAAGATGACTGATGTATATACATAGATGACAATAATTGAGCTATGACTGGATGAGAAGTGTTCTTTGTTTGAAAGATAAAATATATATATATATATATATTCAAGATTGTGATCATGTTCACCTTCAGAAATGTTCTTGATATTTTATGTGATAGTTCTCAATGTGGGAACATGATTTGATAGTCTTGTTAGTTTATGGAACTTTGTTCTCTACTTCTCAGTTTCATTTCTATTCTGACAAGAGAGTACTTCCCTCACAAACATTATTCAGATGTCGGCGAATTCCAGCACTTCGCCAAAAGTTCAACAATATGTTTATTCATCAAAAGTTTCAATGTCTTGGATAGATTAGACATTAAGTATACTTATTAAAGAAATTAATTCAAATCCAACAGTTATTTCTATTCCATCTTGTACACAAATAAAAACAAGTTACAAGACAAAAAGAGCTTCACAATGCTTTCCATTATACAGCATTACAAAACCTTTTTGATTGATTCTCTCCATTTAAAACCTCATATGATTTCTTCATTTACTTTCTAACTTTATTCTTTAGAGTTTTCGCTCGTTTCCATCCCACAAGACGGTGTAAAAAGTCCATAACCTGCAGAAAAATAATAATAATAATAATAATAATAATAATAATTCAAAACATAAATTATATCTCTATCAGTCTTAATGCATTCATCTTTCAATCACCAATTGAAATCTATCAATGTCTTACCTCTGTGGGCTCTTGCAGTGAATAAGAAGCACTTGTCTCCTTTGCAAACTTGGAAACCAGTATTCCAATCCCTTGTCCTCTCTCTCTCAGGACCTTTTTTATTATGATCATCAAACCAATTAGTCATATTTATATATAAAACATAAACACACATGAAATAGTGTGATGTATATCCACGCATACACACACACACACACACACACCTTGAAAGCATCTTCATCAGTTCGGTCATCACCGATATACACAGGGAGAACATTCTCACAATCAGCAAAACCTTAAGAGAAAGAAGAAAGAGAGATTTAAACAATATTGTTCTTGTCTTTGTGAGACATGCACACACACATTCACACACTTATATAAAACAATGTGATATTGACTCACCAAGAGATTCCAGCAAGAACTCCAGAGCTTTGCCTTTGTCCCATTTGATTGTAGGCCGGACCTCAAACACCTAAAGTCACATTCACGAGTGTAAATATCTCAACAGAAAAACAGTACAACTTCTTGTAGTTTTTGAGACATGTTCACACCTTCCTTCCTTGAGTTAGTGTCAGTTTGGGATATTCCTTCACAATTGATCCAACTTCTTCTGCTAATGAACTCCATCTCTGCAAACCGAGTAAGTTTATTAACTCGTTGTTGCATTCATGGCTTAAGGTTGATATATTTTATAGTGTTAAATATATATATATATATATATATATATACCTTCTCTTCAACACACCGGAAGTGAACAGAGACACAGAACTTGTTATTCTCCACTATAACGCCCGGTGTGGACCGTGTTCTCTCGGACAATGCATTGAAAACCTGCTAGTTGCACCACATGATCAGTAACAACAAAAACAAAAGCAACAGAGATAAGAGTTTGATGTAAAGAGAGTTAAGAAACAGCTAACCTCACTGATCATGGGCAAGAACTCACTGGCTGGTTGAAAGAGGACTGGTTTGGCCTAAAACACAGAGGTGAACAGAAGAATGAGACTGATTTAAACTTTTAACTGCAAACCTTTGTGTCATGTATCATGATGAAAAGAAAGAAAGGAAATAAAAAAAAAAAAAAAAGGAAATGGGTCCCTACTTTGGTTTTTGTGTGCTTGGGGCCCTTGACAGGGCCCTTGATGTCCATCCCATGGCTCCCAGCATAGTACAACTCAGCCAATCTCACAAAGTCATACACCTGATCATCAATGAGTTAAAGACTTTGCATCATCATCATCATCATCATCATCATCATCATAAGTAGAAGAAGAAGAAGAAGAAGAAGAAGAAGAAGAAGAAGAAGAAGGAGAAGTAGCTTTATCAATATCAATGTACCTTATCTCTGCACCTCCCACTTACTATAGCTGTAGGAAAATACCTTGCAACATCTCTCACAGCTCCTCTCATCTAATAACCAAACAAACCCAATAAGCAAAAACACTAATAAAAAAAAAAAAGCAGAGCAAAAACAGAGGATCCCACAAACCGCATCCGACATGAAAGCCCGATCAGGATCATCAACTATCGGCGACAATGTGCCGTCGTAGTCCAAGAACATAACAATCTGCTTCCCTTTAGACGACGCAACAATCTCCTGAAAAAAGTCCAGAGCGGATGGATGTTTTGCCTAAATCCAAACTCCATGAGTAAGTAAGAGCTATTAATTATAACATAAGATAATAATTCAGTTCACTCAGCAAAAATTCTTACAAGCCAAGCATTGTAGCAATCTCCGGCGAAGAGGGAGGTGGCGGCAGCGTTACCGGCCTTCATATGCGTCGGAGAAGATGCTTGCATGGACTCAACCAATGCATTTGGAATGCCTACATTGGTGCCAACCTCAAGGTGAGTTAGGAATCTCTTCTTGATGGCAAAACTAGCATTGGCACCGACCGCGGCCGGGCGGGGAAGGGGATAAGGGAGAGATGAGTTCGGAGATATCTCCGGCATAACTAAGCTCTTCTTTGTCATTTTTCTTTTTTTCTTTTTTTTTTTTTGGTTAAATGGTGTGAAAAAAAATTTTATTAGGATTTTGTGTATGGGAGGATGAGAAGGCTGATGAGGTTCTTGCTCTGTTTTTTCTTTGTTTCTTTGGTTTTTTGAAGGTGGATGGAGGGAAGGAGTGGGGGGTGGTGGTTTTATAGTTTGGATTTGGTGTGTGGGGGGGGGACAGAAAAGGACAAAATGAATGACTGGGATGGGGCCCAGGAAGGGAGCTAGGTGGGGTCCACTGGGGGAGGAGGATGGGCCCCACTTGAATGGCTGTGATTCAGTGAGGACCGGCCCGGTGTCTTCTAATGCAGCTGGTGACAGCTGGGCCGGTAACGCACGTGTAGTTGGGTGGGGTCTGCCTGTGGAGAAGTAGGCCCCGTTTTTGATGAACTGATGGCCCACTGGAAAACAGTGGGCTGAGGAGGCTGGCCCGGATTTAGAAAAGCCCAAAACTAAGGTGGGACATTTATTATTAATTTTATTATAATTATTTATACTTATTTTACTTTATTAAAAATAGATTTTTTTTTTGTTTTCAATATTATATATGTATAGAATCTAAGATGTAGTGTATAAATAGGACAAAGAAAAAAGAGGTGATTTATTGTGTAATAATTTTATTTGATTAAGAAAGTAAATAATTTTTACATATTTTTAAAGAATTTTAAACGATGTGGTTGGTTGGTTGAGAAAATGAAAATTAGTTTAACACGTATGGTATCTTGATTTAGTATAACTTATATTTATTAAAATTGGTTTGAATTATTTATTTTAAAGTAATTAATTTATAGAGAAAATTACTAAAATGTTGCAAAACTTGATGAAGTATTTTTACTTTATTTTAACTCAAAAGGCACTATTTTTTTTTTTCTTTTGAAGAGTATGTTATAAGATAAGAGTGTGAACTAAATTTAAAATAAATATTTCTCTTTTCGGCTTACAATTGCAAATATAATAACCATGTGAAATAAATATGAAAAGTTATTTTCATAAATTTATTGTTTATTCTCTTTTATGATTTCTAGAAGAGATGAAAGCATCGCTTCAAAAGAAATCTAAAAAAATTTGCATGTGTTTTGAATGGCATCACTTAAATGATACTTTGAATTCACGTTAATATTGTTTCTTTACTTTTTCTTTTCTTTTCTTTTCTTTTCTTTTCTAAGATATGTAAGAAAGAAAGAAGAATTTTTGTTTGCACCGACCGACTTCAATATCTTTTAACAAACATATAAAAAATGTAAGTATATTTTCTGTCATATTATTCAATGTCCAAAAAATAGTTATTAATTAACATGCAAAAAATTAAAAAAAAAATAATTTAAACATCCTTCAATGTAGCCACATTTTGTGTTCTTAGTATAATAGTATTAATTATTTTGTTTCTGAAATAAAATATCTTGTTTTTTTTCTTAAATATATATTATGAAACAGACTTTTTTTGATATTTTTGCCTCAAACTTGACTTAGGCCTATATATTCATATATTATTGATCCTGTAATGTATATGTGTGGAAAACTGAGAGATCCTTAATATGACTTTGATTTGATTCTTAATTATGTATTTTGATAAGTTTCAATCATAGTTTTATATATTATTAATCTAAGCAAATTATCTCTTGATTTCACTTCTATATGTTTAACTAAAAACACATATTTGGCTTGTATATTTATTATTTGTTTTGATGTATATGTTTGAAAGTCATGTATTTTTATGGCAAATGATTCCACCAAACTAAATTAATTTGTTGGAAATTCACATGAATTTTATTATATATATTTTGTCATAATTAATCAACCAAAATTATAAACTAGGAATATATATCGATCTGAATAACTCTAGAAGGTATCATTGGAATTTATAGTAGAGCACTGTAATTGATAGCATCACAAGTAGATCCTCTCATTGGAATATATTATTTGATATATTAACACTTTGTTGACAATTACATGAAGACTTGTTTACAAAGGAAAAAGGAATCGTTTGAAAAATGAAAAAAGTCGATATCATAAAATACTAACCTTTGATGATTCAGATCGAGCATGACCATAGTTTATTTCGGGAATAAATCCCCACCTATTAAGATTTTATATGGTATCCTGATAAAAGATAAAAAAAATATATATTTATAAAAAAATATCAATTTAAAAAGTTTTTTAATAAGAAAAACATAAAAAAAAAAAAAAGTTTATATATGGCGTTCAACTATTTTGTTTTTACATAATATTAAACAACTTAGTTTTTAATCTTCCACTCAATATATATTTACATATAATAAATTAGAATAGGAAATATATGGATATGTATATAATATGGGAGAAAAGATATAGACTTTTGATCAAAGTGCTCCACCATGAAATTGATCTTATTTAATTAATTCTTTGGCATGGGGTATGTGTTTGTACTTACTAATCCCTCAAATGGGGACATGTGTGGAGCATTCATTCTTTTAAGGGACAACTACAAGAAGCTCACAAGTTGATTTTGTTGTTGTTGTTGTTGTTGTTATTCTTCATCTTGTTGGCTATTTTAACCAAAGTCTATGTGTCAATCTATGAAGTCTTTGAAGAAAGATGGGGAGAGATGGGACAAGTTAGGGTTCAATGAGTTTCTTGTTGTCCTGCAGTGTGTTTTCCACCATGGATTTTGATGTGTTTGCTCCCCACCCATTAACTTAGTGGTGCTTCATTTCCTTTCATTTGTCTTTTTTTTTAATATTTTTTAAAATAAGATTAAAAAAAAGTAATGTCAATTAAGGGGTTCATTTTGGTGTAAATGAAATGAAGTCCAGAAGCGGGGAAAGTATCACTTCCCTGAAGTGGTAGAAAGTTGTGGAGGTGATATGACTCCTTCCACTTCCTGTGTTCATTTTGCTTGAAGTGTTTCTTCTTTGAAGTGCTCATTTTCCTACTTACAGTATTTATTTCGATGTAAGTAGTGTTATTTCTGAACGGTTTTTGTAGAGGAAGTGGGTTTTATAAAAAACTCGCTCCACCATTTCAGTCTGAAGTGGGTTTTGTAAAAAGTACCGAAATTAATTTTTAACTAAAACACACTTCAGTCTGGAGTGGGAGAAGTAACTCCTTCTCCATTTCAGATGAAAAGAATATGAGAAATTGAGAAAGTCAGTTCACTTCCTTCACTTTTCCCACTTACATTGAAATGAACGTGCCCTAACTAAAAGTTGTCTATATTTATATTTTAAAATAATATTATATTTTAAAATAATATATGGTATACATCTTGTAAAATTGTCTATGCCATGGTTACTTAATTAAATTGTTCTTACCATATAACTCAGATAATTTGGCCAAAGGGAAAAAAAATTAAAATTGACAATTTATGTTTAATTATAGGGGGAATTTTATTTGTTTTGTTTAATTAAAATGAATAATTGAATTTAATAATTATTTTAACCCTTTAATAGTGTTTACATGTGATTTGTATAGCACTAATTAAGAGGGCTTCTTTTTTTCCTTTATATATATATATATTAGGGTTGGAAAAAAATTAGATAAAAAATGAATTAGCAGATGAAGTTTCTTGTGCATGCATATAATGAAAACAAAATATTTTTATTTTTTATTTTTTTATAAAAAGTAGTTTCTCTTGTATGGATGAACTAGTTTACTTCAAAAATACGCTAGATTTTTAATATAATAAGTATAAATTTTTTTCTACACCCTTAACCACCTGAAAGTTCATGATAGGATTTTTCTAACATCACTAATCAATAAAGGAATTAAATCCCTTAGAAAATTTTAGACAAAATTAACAAAAGTATCTGAACTACAATATTCCAAATCAATACAGAAAAAAGAGGAGCTGTTATATGAGAAATTGAACAATCACTGCTGCATCAAACTCAGACAATTACTTTCAGCAAGTCTACGCTCTTAATTGAAAATAATTAATCCCTCTTATACACCCCGTAGTTTTGCTATTAAACCATATATATGAATGATTGATATCCAACAAAAACTACCACGAGTTGTTTTTTCCCTAGATAAACTACATTGACAATTTTTACAAATATATAAAAACGCACAAAAAAATATGTTTGTTTTGATATAAGAATTAAAAAAAAAATTAAATAGAGTACAAACCTGATGTTGTCACTCAAATTTCCATTCTATGTAAAATAAAATTAAGCATAATTTATGGAGGAAAGTACACTTTCATCTAATCTAATGTAATAAACAATATCAAATAATTATATATAGATTGAAAACAATGCTTGGATCATCCAGAGATTAGTTTTGCTTACCAAACTATTATATTTTGTCATTTTTCACTTTATTCTAACAGGAAACTTGACAGAACTAGTACAATATTTGACTTTTAAGGATTATATATATATATATATATATTTTCTTTAAACAGATAAAAATAAAATAAAGGAGACTAATCAATAGGACAAACGAGAAAATTAAGATGAGTATATAGAAACAAACACTAAGTAAAAAAAGAAACACTACACTTAGCCTCAATAATTATGGTTCTGTTTGTATTATTGACCTCACGGAGCATTTGTTGCATGCATGCATGGAACTTTGTTCTTATATGATATAGAGATGCCATCTATCTTATCACTTTCATTTATCAAACAGGGAATTTAATATAAACATGTCAACTCTCTAGCTAATCAAGGTGACAAATTAAAAAATAATAAATAGTCTTAGCATCCAATACAAGAGTAGCAAATAAATGAGAAGCAATAGAAGCATATAGTTGTGCTTCTATCATTGAACTCATAACTACGTATCACTTTTATAGAAGTGAAAACTAAAAAGTGAGAAAACAATATTATATGTGCCTCATGAATAGATCATATGTGGCTGTGTTTCTATTATTGATTGCATGCATGCATTTTTCTCTTAACATAGAAATTATGTTTGCATATATAATATAATGACTCTATTTATTTGATAGCTTAAATTTATTTATCAAAAGGTCAGAAGAAGGAGAAAATTAACAAAAAAATTAATTACTTGACATTATAAATAGAGAAAATGTAACATTTTTCCGGAATCAAAGAAGGCTAGGTTAGAATGCCTAGCTGCCATAGCCAAATATAATCTAGAGACACCCCACTGGATCAGGTGAAAAAAAAAAAAAAAACCCTTTTCATGCTCTATTTTATTTCTCCATGTTTGTTGTCATTGGTTTTTCTTTCATTATTGTTGTACTTTGTCAATTAATCTCCACCATCAGTGGACCTACTTTATTTTATTCATAATGCATGTGGTTTATCCATTTAAACAAAATTGCTTATCCTTCATCAATATTGATACATTTTTATCGTGTTAATTTCTATCATCATCTTAATTTACCATAGTAATATAAGTGTTATTTTTTTAAAACAATTTAAAATATAATTTCATTAATATTACATAACAAAAATGCCCATAGTGAATCAAAAGCAAAAAAAAAGTAAAACCAAAAACAATACATCCTTCCTCAATAGATAAACAAAGTAGTGCTTCTATCATGGACCTCACAACCACTGTTGCTAAGTCTTCTATCTTGTTGGCATGTATATATCCACACATCCACATATATGCATACGAAATTATACTTATATATTGTGTAAAAATTATATCTAGCTCATCACTTAATAGAAGCAATGAAAAAAAAAAAGTGAAACTTTACCTTTAAGAATTACATAAAATTCTTTTTATCAATATTGTAAATAGGAATAAAAGCTTGCATTTATATAAGTAAAAAAAATAATAAAAAAAGAAAAAGACATAGCTATATATACATATATACATATGGTTGTGTTTCTATCATTCAACTCACTACTAGAGCTTTTATTTTTTGAGAAGACATATGATTGATCTAATACACAACTTGAACTAGCAGGCATGCATGCATGCATTGCCATGCATGATGTATAGTGATGTCATTCATGCATGCATGATGTATACTATAGTGATGTCATGCATGCATGCAATGCCATACAATGCCATGCATGATGTAAAGTGATGTCGTATCACTTGCAAATAAAATGCTACCATCCATGCAAGTTCTATCAAAGGCAATGCACGCGTGTTTTCCTTTTGTCATTGTGTTTATCATCTTAGTGGGATTTAAAGTTGAAGATCATGAGTGGTTGAATAATGCCAAAACCTACAAAGAATGATATGATTTATATCCATAAATGAACATGGAATTAATATAGCATTATTGTAGCATTAGAGTAGTCAATAGCCACACTATTATTGCTATTTTTTGGTGCCCACTTTTTCTTATATAGATCAAGGCACAATATACATTATTTCACTTAACCTTTATAATTATATATATATATATTATATGGCTGAGTATTTGAATGGGAACAATTATTTGTTGTGTGTTGTTTCTCAAAACGGGAAAGAGTGCAAAGTATCTGTAAACGAAATAAAGGAAAATTTCATTTTTATTTAAACAAAATATGAATTAATTAAAATTATTATATTGATTTAAGTAAAAAGGAAAGAGTTTTTCTTTCATAAATAATTAAATATCAATCAATATATATTTTATAATTATATATATATCACCTGTTGAAAAATCCAAGTTTGTCTTCAATCAACACAACAAGAATATCACACTTGTCTCCTTGACACGTGCGACCAAGCCACACGCGTTCAAACAACACGTGCGCCATGTCAGAGCCCTCTTTGTCTTGGCGGTGATTCCTAAAGAAATTCACCAAACAAAGTCACCATCCCCATTGCTGGTGATTCTTATGCATTTGCTACTCGACACGTGTGCAGGTCACCGTCACTGAGTCCCAATCCCACGTCGCTTTTACCGCCAAATGTTTTGCCGCCCCACCACAAGCAAAGGCTTTCTATTTCTATTTTTTTATTTTTTTAAATTTTCTTAAAGTAATATAATATATAAATGTGTGCATTTAGTGCACAAATGGGTTTCATAGTCCGAGGAGACCTTTAACCGCCACAAAGACATGGTTTTCAATCATGAAAAATGCAATCTAGATAACTAAAGATAAAAATAAAGAATAAATTTAAGGGGGTTAGGTGTAAAAAAGAAAGACACTTTCAAGAGCTTTCTAGTGGCGTCTTTTGAGGAGATTTGGTGGGCTTTTAAGTAAAAAAAAACAAGGATTAAGTGGTGGATTATTGTGGTCGGTCATAGAGAGGTTAGGTTGTATTGACTTTGTACTATTTATGTGAAACCCCTTTAGTTACTTTTAATAAGACACGTAGCACATTATCTTAATAAATTGGTTTAAATACTAGTGTCAATCATGGTTGGATGTTAAAGTGATTGATCCTTGTGGTGGTTTTGCACATTTGGCTTCTTACAATTGATGAACTTTTTAATTCATTTTTTTTTAATGGTATATATTGTTATCTATTTTATGCATCGATATATATATAGTGTTAATTAGTTGATTGATTGTATATAGTTCTGAGTTGTAAAAGCAATATTAGAGGATGGAGTGAGGTGGAAAAATTTAATGCTGAATTTTTCACTTTAAAAAGTTTGTTGTTCTATGTATCCATGTGATGTTTATTGGCTAATTCTGATTTGCTCCTTATCATTGCCGTGTCAAAAGATGGAATGAGGTGGAAGTGGAGAGTTTGGGACTTCTTTGAAAATGATGGTTTTTTAATTTATTTTGTTGAATAATAATGGTATTTTCAATCACCCATTGCTTCAATAGTAATAGTGTCAATGATATTTTGTTTACTTAATGTTCATGTCATTTTTCTGCCTTATATTGTAATAATTTTTGAATGAGAGGAAAATACTATTTTTTTTATGTGCTTTAATTAAGTGTCGATTTGATATTGGATCCCAATAACTCCAGGTCATCAAATCATTAAGTAACAAAGAAATTTAAATTTTATTTGAGAAATTTTTTCAATGTATATAATAATGTTTACTCACTGATTCAAGCAATTCGTTATTATAAAGAAATATCAAAATTGGACACGCAAATAATTGGAGTGTTATCACAAAAAAAAAAATGTTAATTTGTTGATAAAAAACTATTTCAAATTACCTTTTGGCTTTATCATTTTTTCTTTTTCGTCATAGAATAATTTGAATTTGAACGAAACAGTTAACATCGATCGATACCGTGTTTCATAGTTAATTATCTCATTAATTAAAAAAAATATCATATTTACTACATTACAAACAAAGATATAAATTATACAACTTAAATTTATTTACCAAAAAATTTAGCCAATTTAATATTTGATTTATTTATTTATAAATTTAATTGTTTATTCACTAGGGGGCAATTTGTGAAGCTAGTTGGACAAGTCTATGAGTAGACCTTGTCACCCTTGTTCAAGTTGAATGCCATGGTTTTGTCTAGTTATGGGAGGTAGGTTTTGGTGCCATACAATCAAATTGCAAAGAGGCTCACCATCAAACATCTCTTCAAAGAATGAGGCCAATTGCTTCTATATAACTCATGGTCAAATCAATCAACCAAGTTAAAAAAAAGCTAAGTCTAGATTCTATTTAAAAAAAAAAAACAAACCTATATATAAATATATTCAAAGTTCTAAAAGCTTTCCAAACTAAAGTACACCATCACTAGCTCCCTTCTCTTCATCAGAGAATATGCGCATTGCCAAACAACCAACAAAGTTATGACTCACATATATATAGTCTCTAGATTCTTTATAAAAGAAGACTTCCATAAATGATTTTAATTGTAATATATATATATATATATATATATGAGATTTAAATTGTTATTTCTCTTCACAAGAATAAAGTCGAAGTTCTAGAAGCGGATTTTTTCCCTCTTTATTTGAATTCAAATTCAACCTAATTGAATATTTGTTTTCCGTTATTTTGATTCTATTCTCAAACCTAACTTCAATGATAATGCAAAGTGTTGGGTTTTTTTTTAACGTAATGATGCACTATTAAACACCCTAAAAAACACTGTTTGGATGCATGCATGAGCTCTTCTTTCACTTTATTCTATTCTCTAATTGAAAGGGTGGCTATATTTCGTCTCTCATTGTTCATCGCCATGCAAACATCATCATGCACGTTCTTGCATGCTTTATTTATTCTATTCTTATCAAAAAGCATAATTATTTTCATTATGGAAAGCTTTTTACTGTATACATCGCTCTATGCATGGCTCTGATATAATGTTAAAAAGAGAATCTCACTGAACACGTCAAGATCAAAAGAGGTTGTTTGACATATGAATCTTATGCTTGAGTTTTAGGGTTGATGCATGGAACAACATCACCATCAAAAAAAAAAAGCCTTGAAGAAGAAAGGAAGGTGTTATTGTGAGTTGTGATTGCTTAGCACTTAGGTTAAGAATCTTAATGTCCATGTTGGTTGTACTTTCTCTTTTAAAGTTTGGTCCCAATCTGCCCTAACTTATATATTCTCTCTCTACTATTCAATTGCATGTTAAACATGTGGCGTTGACTTTGACTTTATGACTTTGACTTTGAAACTTTGACTTGATGTTGACTTATCATCTTCTAAAGAGTAAACATGGATGTGGAGTGAATTCTAGCTTTGTGTTGGACTTTAATTTACCCATTTTAAGTTAATTGTATTTGCATATAATAATTTGGTATTTTGAATTTTTTTGTTAAGTTAAAAACTTTTAAAACTATGTGTATATTAGGCAACCTTGTCCTCCCAAGTGTCAACTATCAAAGTCCTTGGTATATATGTGCCGGTAAGAGGTTTCGTTTAGTAGTAAATACATGTATTGTAATTTGTGTTTACATCCAAATGTGGACAATCTTATATTTAATTTGGCATAAAAATTTGGTTATATATAAGTTACTGTGAAATAAAGCATATTCTATCATAGTTTTAGAATATATTAACTTACGATCAAGATGACTATTAGAGTTTATTAACCAATAAAATCATCTATTATATTTATACATTTACATATATCCCAATTTTCGATTTTTTTCCCCAATACGTCTTCTGCTTAGTCATAGGGTTTGGATTGAATTGGATTAATTAACAACTCTTATAGATGATTTATTGTTATTATTATTATTAATTTTACTTAATGAGAAACATGAGTTGATATGGCTTTGTCCACAATCCTAAGAATATAAATATATAGAATTGATTTTATTTATTTATTTATTTTGATCAATTTTTATATTTTTGGGACATTGGATTGAGTCTAAGCCCAATCTTTATATTTTTCGGGACTGAAATCAAGCCCATCATGTTTGAAAATTGTGGCCGAATTTAGTTGAGTCTTGGGCCGCAATGGGCTTATTTCCAATTGGGCTTTTCAGGGCTTGATTTTCTCTTCAACTTTTATTACTGTATTTTGTATATTTCCTTATTTTTACACCCACCATCATGACTAAAATATTTGTTATTTTATAATTGTTGTTAATCTTCTTCTCATGCGTTTCCTTCTATACATTGTGCAATTATTGTCTTGAAGATATTCATATGCAAATCACAAACATAATCCACCAAATGAGTAATTAGATATTTGAAATAAATTATTTAAAAGATGATATATTTTTTTTTTCATAGTTGTCTCACAAATTTTATTCAATTAAATGTTCTTATTAATTAATGCTAATTAGTAATTAATACTTTATATGAACTAAAAAATAAAATTTCAAAAATATATTAACAGTTAGGGCTTAGGACAAGCAAGTATTGGGAAAGGGGGTCTGATAACTACTCAAAAAATATCATGTTTATATTCCTATTAGAACTTCACCTTTTTTGGGAAAATAAAATAAAGTTCTTCTTTAAAAATTTAAATAAATAAATAGATTCGGATCCTATGTGGAGGAAATCCGAATCCGAATCCCGCTAGGGTTTGCTTGTTCCTTTCTCCTCGCGGCCGGGGGAGCACGTATCAAAGCCTCGATCACGAACGGTGAGCTCGTGAGTGCTGGAGGTCGTTGCCGGCGATGGGAGTCCCGGCGTTCTACCGTTGGTTGGCGGAGAAGTACCCCATGGTGGTGGTCGACGTTGTGGAAGAGGAGCCCGTGGAGATCGAGGGCGTTCGAATCCCTGTTGATACTTCGAAGCCAAATCCTAATGGCCTTGAGTTTGATAATCTCTACTTAGATATGAATGGAATCATCCATCCCTGCTTCCATCCCGAGGATCGAGTAATCCCTCCCTCTAATTCCCCTTTTTTTTTCTGTTTTTATTTTAATTGTATTTCTAGTAATGTTGCTGCTAGTTTCGGTTTTAGGATTTCTTGTGGAGCTGAAATTCGAAATAGCTATTTTGTTTGATGCTGATGTCTATTCTTTTTTCAGTGTTTGCCTTCAACTTTAGGTTGCCCATTACTTGGAAATCCCTTCTGATTTAAGTGAAAAAATGGTTTTTCAAGGTGTATGATTTTGTGAGTGTCGAGACTTAGCTATTATATGGTATTTACTTAGCATCTTGTCAGAAATATCACTGTGGCTATGGATCCTAAGCATTGTATCACATGAATTTAGAGTTTGATTTTGCATTGGGAATAGGTTTAGATCACAGTTCCAGTTTGCGCGGTGAATTTCCTTTTCTTGCAAAGTTCAGAGAAAATGGAATGATAAGAAAAAAATTTCTGATGAGTACTATAAACGAGAATTTTTTTGCTTTAAAAACAGCAGCGTGCCATTCTACTATTCACTTATCCATAGAACAGCGTGTTGGGTTGCGGTGAACCACGTGTACTGCATCAATAGGTCTCACTGTAAATCTTGGAAATACATTTCAAACTACTGGAGCCAAATAAACATAGTTGTGCATTGCGCCTGTGTTTTGGTTTTTGTTATTTCAGAATGAATCTGAAAAGTACATATTATGTGTCTATACCCTTATGTGCAGTGATCTAAACCATAGTCTTCTCCAAAAAGTGACTGCTTAGCACTTTCAACAGCTAAATATCACCAATTATTCAAATTGGGAAGTAATCTTTGTCAGTGCTCTCTCTGTCCAAACTAACAAACAAAAGTCTGGCTTCTAATTGAGCGGTTTTGTTAGTTTTCAGACCTAGCTTCTTGTATATATCCCTTCAGTTTAATGCCACTGCAACAAAATAGCTGTTTGTCTCTGCTAGTTTGCTTTCGTATAACTAGGAGCAGGTGGTTCTTGTTCCCTGGAGAATAGTTAAGGCTGATAACTAATTGATTTCTAATATCAGGGTAACATTTTTTCTCAAAGTTAAGTGGCTATTTTAAATTCTCTTTAGAAGCAAATTGTTGGTGTCGTATTGCTTATCCAAGAGTGAGAGTGTCTAATATTTGAAGTATTTACATTTTGATTAGTTTGTCTCAATGATTTCTGTTTGTCTTTTCCTAGGATCATTTCTTTTAGATTGTATATAGTGTCATATGTATGGAGATTGTTGTTTGTCCTATGGATTCATTTTATATCGTGCTAATCACTTTGCTAATCACTTTACATTGTTTCCAACAGCCTGCACCGACAACATATGAGGAAGTCTTCCAATGCATGTTTGATTACATTGACAGGCTTTTTGTCATGGTGCGGCCCCGGAAGCTTCTATATATGGCCATTGGTGAGTAAGATTTATGGTATTTGTGAGTCTTCCTCTATATTACCTAATCATTTACTTTTTAAACGATAGTTGATTGATAGATATGTCATTCTTTATCCCTAGAATAATTTTTCTTCTAAGCTTTAAGGAATAAGTTCTGAATTTAAGTAACAAATCTGATCTTATACTTGTATAGCCATCTCTATCACAAATTGCTGTGCTCCTTATGCTAAGATATTAACATTTTTCATGTTAATTTGTTGCCATTTCTAACATGGGATCATATCATTTATTTGCTAATTGCAAACCACCTTCCTTTGCGTTTTGTTAACAATTCTGCTGTCCTTAAGAGGAACCTTTATTCCATGTACTGGCAACTCATGATTTCCCTGGCAGTGCACATGGTATATAAGTTTGGTGCCACTGTGCCAACTGGCAAACACTTGAGAAAGGAATCTATGGTAGTTGTATGTGAATGTTCAATTGTATGGAATGTGTACTAGAGTCTGTGTTCTTGGGTTGCTGGGTTGTCCAAACTGCAAGCTGATTTGGTGATGGGTTTTGGTGGATCCACAAATTACAGAGAGTGAGAACTAGACATAAGATAGTTTGTAGAGAATTTTAAGACAATTTATAAAGGCTTTGTCAGTGCAAACAAAATTTTTGCTCTTTCTGTGCAGCACAACCATTTAAAGACGTGTGAATATTATGCCTTTATTTTGTCTCTTTTATAACACTCATTATTAGTTTTAATTATCATGGCAGATGGTGTTGCTCCAAGAGCTAAAATGAATCAGCAGCGTTCTAGAAGGTTTAGAGCTGCCAAAGATGCTGCGGATGCTGTGAGCTCTTATTCTAGTTCTGTTTTAAGCATTCTGTACTGCAGTTTATTACTTTCCTGCTTGTATCATCAGTTAGTCAAGCATAATATGTCTAGGGATATCAATTTTGTGTGTACTTTGCATGATGTTAGATGTGATTTTTGTCAATTGAATTAACCATGCATGATGTTGAAGCCCTGTTGGTAGGCTTTATCAATGTGATACTTGTAACTTACGGCTGTTTAATTTTTCTCTCACACCAGGCAGCTGAAGAAGAAAGGTTGCGACAGGAATTTGAGAGAGAAGGCAGAAAACTTCCTCCGAAACAGGAATCACAGCTTTGTGATAGTAATGTTATTACCCCTGGAACCGAATTTATGGCTCTTCTATCAATTGCATTGCAGTACTACATTCATTTAAGGCTAAACTATGACCTTGGCTGGAGACAAGTTAAGGTGTGGATCATGTTCCCTTACAATATTTGACAAGAAATGATTTTTTTGAGTGCTATTCAATTTTCCTATTACATGTCCATTTGCGTGATTGCACTTGAGATTTCTTTTGTTATTCATTCTCTTGAAGGTTATCCTTTCCGATGCAAATGTTCCTGGTGAAGGGGAACATAAAATTATGTCATACATCCGCCTTCAGAGAAATTTACCTGGTCACGACCCAAATACTCGCCATTGTTTGTATGGTCTGGTATGTCTTTTACTCCAGGGCCTTGTTTAATTTTGAAATATTTTGTTTGCTTTCATAGGCAGTCAGTTTTTATTTGACTGCAATGTGAAGTCATCCAGGGACTCCCCTATTGTGTAAGAAGCCTATTGTCTGATATGATTCCTTTTATCTATTTATTAATGTCAGGATATCATGTAATTCAGCTTCATATTCTTACCATTTTTTTATTTGATGGCATTTTTACTAAAGTTCTAATTTGGGTAACTATGATAAAATAAGAGAAACATGATTTGTACCCACCTTTTATTTGAGTAATCATGGTAAGAGTTTGCGCTAGAATTAAATGGTGGAACTTTAAATGTGATCAGGTATTAGTCTTTTGAGTAAAGCACAAGAGATCGCATCTTGAAAACTATAATATGATATAAATAGCATGCTGAATTCGATCGGTGATTGTATTAGAAAGGTAGTTAGGGAAGTACTTGTTGTGTAAAAGTATATTAGCTTATGTAGGCGATAACAATAGAGACTGATGGAGTGAACATGTGTAGAAGGTAATTAAGACTAAAAGGGATTATTTTAAGAATTGGTAGAAATATAAGCGATGAAAACTTTAGGGTGCACAAGTTAGCCTCTCAGGAAGCTAAATGAGCCATGAGCGAGGGTGAATTTAAGGCTTATGATACGTTGTTTACTAAATTAGGTGCAAAAGTGGGAGAAAGATATTTATAAATTAATTAAGGCCAGAGAAAGGAAAAATGAGGGTGCTAGGTGTGTAAAAGATGAAGACAATAAAGTTCTAGTTAAGGTTGATGAGATTAAAGAAAGATGGAGAAGATATATTTTTGCATATTAATGTGGATTATGAGAGGAATATAGTATTGAAGGTCAATAATTCTAAGGCTAGTAATAAAATTAGGTATGTTAGGAATATTAGAGTTAGCACAATTAAGGATGCCCTTAGAATGATGAAAATAGGACAGGTGTAGAACCGAATGGCACCGTAATAGAGCTTTAGAAGTTTTTGGGAGAGAAAGAGATATTATAGTTAACTAGATTATTTAAAATGATACTATATTCTAAGAAAATGCCATATGAATAGAGAAAGTATTTAGTATGCATCTTTAAGAATAAAGATGATGCTCATTGTTGCAATAACTATCATGGAAATGGGTCATACTATGAAGGTTTCGGAGAAAGTACTTGACCAAAGGTTGAGATGTGCAACAAGTGTTTCTTTAAATCAATTTGGTTTTATGCCTAGAAGGTTAACTATAAAAGCAATTTATACTTTAAGACAATTGATGAAGTATTGGGATATGAGTCAAAATTTGCACATGATCTTTATTAATTTAAAGAAGCATATGATAGGATGCCTGGGGTGTTCTATGCTGAGTTTAATAAAAGATAAGTTACTGTTAGGTATAAAGACCTAATAAAAGATACATATGATTGTTCTCGTGACGGACATTAGGATTATAAAGGAAAAGACTAGGCGTTCCACATTACTATATGTTTACATCAAGGTTTAGTATTAGGTCCTTACCCATTTGCTTTAGTTATAGATAAACTGTGACTAAGCATATTCAAGATCGGATACTTTGGCATATGCTCTTTGCTAATGATGTGGTTTAGTTGATGAAAGTAGGGAAGATGTTAACTTAAAGTTGCAGATGTGTAGAAGCACTTTAGAAGCTAAAGTTTAAAGTCAAGTAGCGTAAAGACAATATGTGAAATGTAATTTTAGTGACAAGGTGAGAAGAAAGGAGGAGGTTTGTGATAGATGATTAAGAGTTTGGTAGAAGCAGAAGTTTTCAGGGCCTAGGCTCTATAATCCAAGATGATGGGGAATTGATAATCTCACAAATAGGATTAAGTTAGGCTGGGTAAAATGGAGTGGAGCTTATGAAGTTTTATGCTGTAGAATACCTCGTAGATTGAAAGGTAAGTTTTATATAACAATCGTTAGGCCAGTTGTGATGTATGGGTCAAAATCTTGGGTTATTAAAAAACAACATTCTTAAAAGATGGATATGGTGGAGATGAGGATATTCTGATGGATGTCAAACATTGCTAGGATAGATTGATTATGAAATGAATTTATCCAAAATAAATCGGCAAAGGCACGTATTACTGACAAATTAAGTGAGAATCAATTTAGCTGGTATGGACATGTGCTTAGATGCCTTTATAAGACAAGTGGAAGCTCATCAGGTAGAAGGTCATAGAAAAGAAGTGGAAAACATAAAAAGATATTTAGCAGAAACGTTACAAAATGATATATCTGAGCTTTGTTTATCTCGTTGTATGGCCTTTGATAGAGCAACGTGGAAGGGAAATATTCGTACCACTGACCTCATATAGTTAGGACTAACGGCTTGTTGTCATTGTCATCGTTGTTATCAATATTATAGTCAACAACATTAGGTTTGCAAACTATTCTTGTGCCCTTATTTTACAACTTTTGAATTAAATATTTTTTTCCTTCCAGAACTTGTTATCAATTAATTTCCCACTGACTGGTTATTATAATTCTAACTTGCACAATAATATATGTGGTTTAAATTAATTAAAGGAAGTCTTTTTTCTTTCATTACAATTTCAATATTAATTTTTTAAATCGAGGTTCTTTTGCAATTTAGATCTGTATGTCATACGTGTGCTCTATTGTGCAGGATGCAGATCTGATTATGTTAGCTTTGGCTACACATGAAGTTCATTTTTCAATTTTAAGAGAGGTCAGTATGTGCCCATGCTTTTGAGGTTATGACTCGTCACATAACTGCCCAAAATACCAATATATACTGGTACTTTTGTTATGCCATGCATTCAAATTATTCTGGCTGGGTTCTTTTTCACTTTAACCAACGGAACTTTCTTTATTTGTCATAATCATAAATAGATTCTGTGTATCTTACTTTCTTGTGACAAGTTGCACTTGATAGTTCAACTGGGTACATTTTGGGATGTGTTTTGTGTGTATTCGTGGGTTCTATAGTTCTTTATCTTGTACTCTTTTTATCTTTCATGCGCCTGCTAACCATGTCCTTTATGAGTTTTGGTCCATAAAATTTATTTTGTGGATCATTATGTGCTTGTGGTAATTATTTTGATATGTTAGGTTGTGTTTACACCGGGGCAACAAGATAAGTGTTTTCTCTGTGGTCAAATGGGTCATTTAGCTGCTGATTGCCAAGGAAATGCAAAAAGAAAAATGGGAGAGTTCGATGAGAAGAGTGAAGATGCGTCTCTTGTGAAAAAGCCTTATCAGGTCTGTTTTAAGATATTCGTTTGCTTTATTATTATTCCTGTGCAAGCTACTATGATTTTCATTATTACTTTTACGTCATCCTTAAGGTGATTCTCTGTTTTCTGCAGTTCCTAAATATCTGGACTCTTCGCGAATATTTAGACTATGAGTTCAGAATACCCAATCCACCCTTTGAGGTTGACTTTGAACGCATCGTGGATGATTTTGTCTTCATGTGTTTCTTTGTTGGCAATGATTTTCTTCCACACATGCCCACTCTAGAAATTCGTGAGGTTTGTTGGTACCTTCTGTTCCATCACTTTATTTATTATATAATTCATTACATGAAATACTGTAAAGGACTTTGTTGTTTTGTGTGGAAATACCTGATACTCGAAGTCCACTTAGTTTTTATTACCATTGGCAGTCATTAAGAACTTGGTATAGTTAATAAATAATAACTCAAGATTGTAGTAATTGTAGCTATATTTAATTTGCATTTATTATTCATATGTTTGTTTTTATCACTTGACCAGGGTGCAATAAATTTATTGATGGCTGTATATAAGAAAGAATTTAGGGTAATGGGCGGTTATCTGACAGATTCAAGCAAGGTTTTTGGTCTTTCTCATTCTTATTTGAGTGATCACATTTTCTATTCAATTCCCTGTCTACTATTTCAAGGATAACATGGAGTCTGAGAACTCTGTATCTTTCTTGTAACAGCCTAATTTGAGAAGAGTTGAACATTTCATACAGGCAGTGGGATCTTATGAGGATAGAATATTTCAGAAAAGAGCTCGCTTGCATCAGGTTTGTAATTTTAGTTTTCCTTTCTGTTTCGTGTCATTTGTACCATAAACAGAAAATATGTGTTTATTGTTTCAGATTGTTTGTCTTGTTTTCAGTTCTTTATTCCATAGGGTTACAATGATAATTAGGATTGCTATTATGTGCTTTTCCTTTGACAGTTTTATTTTCTTTCAGCGTCAATCAGAAAGAATAAAGCGTGGAAAGAAGCAAGCAAAGCGAGGGGATGATGTTGATCCACTAGTTAGACCAGATCTTATTGTTCCTGTTGCCCGTTTTCATGGGTCTCGTCTTGCTTCTGGTCCTTCTCCTTCTCCCTTCCATGAATCTGGATATTTTCTACGGTCTCGCAAAGCTGCTCGTTTACCCTCAGAAGGAGCAACTGTGGGTGCTGCTCTTGTAGAGGCTGAGAATAGTCTTGAAACAGAAGTATGTCTCTATTGCATTTCACATTTGGCATGACGAATCTCTAATTTGTGAAATCTAATTTGTTCATTGTATGGGTTTGTATTCCTCCTAACACTTGATATTTCACTGCCAGATACATGAAAATAAAAGAGGAACTGAAATCAAAGCTTAAGGAATTACTAAGGGAGAAGTCTGATCTTTTCAACTCTGGAAAGCCAGAGCAAGACAAGGTTTGCAGTTTCTAATTAAACTAAATATTCGCTGTTGATTAATGCTAATCCCTTCCTATTTATACCATGCCATATCGGAAACTGGCTGTAAATTTGTTTGTAGTTTGTGGAGCATTTTAGTCATTTTGCTGTGTAGGTGGTGTTTTCTGTGTTGTTTGGTTTGTGACAAAGGGTTTTCTGGGGAAAACATGGTGTGGTTTAGATGTTCAGTTGACCTTTCAATTTTTGTTGTGTCAGGTTAAACTTGGAGAGCCAGGATGGAAAGAAAGATATTATGAAGAAAAGTTTTCTGCAAAAGCTGCTGACGAAATTGACGCAATACGTAAAGATGTCGTAAGTTATTTCTATTGATATCAAATGAAAAAATCTATTTGTTTTTAGGTCATTAAAATGCTACTCTCTGTTGATTTGGTTTATGAAAGAGATTAGTTTGATCATCCTTGTCTATGTTACATTAGTTTTTTGATCGATTGTGCTCACTTCGTTGGTGTTCATTGTTGTGTTGTGAAAACTCAAAGCTCATTGTTTACTTGAGTAATCTCTATGGTAATCCTGCACTATGTTTCTCTTTCTATCACAGACTTAGGGATTATTTCTTGCCTTGTAGTTCAGCTTTGGATGGATCTGGAAATGGCATAACTATTGTAAATAGTGATACTGGTTATATGTTGGGTGTAGAGTTAAATTTCTGCGCTTGTCCATTGTAGGAATTAATTTAAACATATTGCCACCCCTAAAAGTTCGAAATCTGGTCATTCTATGGATCTGTTCTCATTTTGTTTAACAGTCATTGCATAGCCAATTGTATTTGAATCTATTTATTCCAGGTCATTGTTCTATTAGTTTTTCTCTTAAACCTACTATCTGCCTGTGTGGTTGTTTTTGATTTGCTAAAGTGAACGTACTGGTTTCATATTTAATTAATTTTCAACTGATTATTTCTGGTGTCAAGGATAATGACAAACTATATGGTTTTTAGGTTCTGAAGTACACTGAAGGCTTGTGCTGGGTTATGCATTACTATTATGAAGGAGTGTGCTCATGGCAATGGTGTGTTGCTACTGATTTTTGTCTGCACTCATACATTTGTTTTTCTTTCCTGTTAGAAGTGCAATTGTGTTATTTAAGGCTGCTTTGTGCTGAAGATTTTTATAGACTCTTTGGAGCAAGTCAAATATCTCCTAGAATTCGGCATTTGAAGGGACATTTGATAGCACGCCTTTGAGAAGATGTGCTTGAGTAAATTTAAAAACCAAACTAAATGATAGTATGAAAATACACAGCTCAATAATTCATGCTACATTGACTTGATTTGTAGGCCAAATTTCTAGGGTACTTTTTTTTGTTAATATTAAGTTGCAGAATGCACTTTGACCTGCTATAATCTAGGATAGCTTCTTCTAGACGATTTAAAAAACAAAATAAACTCAACAGTTCTTTTTATTAGCATTATTTATTTATTATTATTTTTTTTTGGGACCTGAAGATATTTTGGTGGCTTCATTGCATCCGTTGATGGGTCTTGATTCAGTTTTGGAAAAATCATAGTTGAAAGATGAATAAGCACAACAAATAAAGGCAGCCAGTTCCAATTTTTTGAA